>JAPQRP010000011.1:25872340-25895496 GCA_037367295.1 Apogon hyalosoma | reverse complement strand
GAGGTCTCCGACTGCAGCCTCATGACAAACTTGTGGCTCTTTGGGTCGATGAACTCCTCCCCGAGTCGCAGGAAGGGGAGGGGCGTCACTGTAACGACCAGGGAGAAGTCCAGGCGCCGTAGGCTGAACACCAAGCCCTGACGCAGAGACGAGGTGACGGGCTCCTCGCTCACCAGAGTCCACTGGCGCCCCCTGCCGTTCTGCTGCTGGTACTGCATGGTGGGGCCCGGGGTCAGGTACCGCTCCAGGAACGCCTGAGGACACAACGGAACCGGGATCAGAACACTGAGACTGGAACCGGAACAGACCGAGTGATGGGTCCAAGTCCACACAGGCACCATCTAGTATTTATGTCACTTCTGCCTCCAGAATGAGTCGCCTGGCGTTTACAGGCTGCTGAGCAAAGCCAACTCCCCCTAAGGCCTGGTGTAAACAGTGGGCCTGTGTGCGTTACCTTGGGCGTCATGTTGTGTGTGATGCAGAACTGCAGGTGCGTCAGGATGCTCTCCATGCTGTGAAAGGCCTGCTGCCGGGTGGTTCTCAGGTACTTCTGCATGGCCCGGGCCATCGGGGCAAAAATGGCTTGAGCCGCCTCCCGAGGGTCCATCACCTCCCTGGGATGTTTGGGCGACGAGGCGGCCTCTTCTTCATGGAGACGTTTGATGTGTGTGAAGGCCTCCTCCACCGCCACCACCAACCTACCAGTTATGAAAAACACACCGTTAGACTTTGTGACCATTTCTCAACAGAGTACCTGATCATCAACACAACAGAGTGGAGCGACAAAAACAATATATCTGGGCTCTGTTACACTTGTTCTACTAACCATTTCACACTTAAAGAAAAGTATGGTGTTAAGGGGTCAATTACACACAAGTAACACACAGCTCCAGAAGAAAAACTGTAGTCAGTAGAGCTGAAATGATTAATCAACTCAAATAAAAAAAATCCAAGTACAATTTTCCTGAATCAAAGCTTTGTTTCCTTCATGTCTCTGCTGTTAAATATTGGTTCCACTGTTGTGTTTCACACGGACGCTTATTGTGACGCACATGAGTCCAAGATCAACACAAACAACAGAAGAGACGAGGACAAAAAGGTAGAAAATGTCTATATGTGGACTTCTGTCCACTGGATCCATCATTTACTCCTTTCAACAGTGAAGCTTGAACCCAAACATTTGAAATGTGAGTGTGTGTTTGTTTCAGTTGGATGTTAGTTCATGTTCAGTTGGATCCAAATGTGTTTAGACTGAGCTGACAGATTAGAGGGTAGACATGGAACTGGACTGGTTTGGACCACTTTATATCTAGAGATATTTGTATATAAACTTTTATACTGTTATTGTTGTTGTTATTTCTATATAGATATTTTATATATTCTTTTACTTTTATACTTTTTTGTGGTTGTTTCAGCTGGTTCTGGAATAAAGGACAAGTTCTTTGTCATTTTCACATTTTATCCTGCCCCCTTGAAGGGGGGGCAAGTGGTATTGGTTCAGTTTGTTTGTTTCTTTGTTTGTTAACACTGTAGCAGCAAAACTAGTGGTTGAATTCATACCAAATTGGGTTTACAAATTTCCAGTGATCCAGAATAAATGTGGTTAAATTTTGAGAAAAGCAGGTCACAGTTAAAAATTTCATGAATTTTTAAAAATCGTTTTTCTTCTCCCATTTACTTATAATGGGTGACATTTCAAATGTCTGTAAAAACATCCATTTTGTTTCAATTTGCTTCAAACTTGGCACATATATAGAGGCAAAATATATGCTGACATCAGCACACGGATAGATATGATGACATCAGCTGGATCGATGCCAAAATAAACTACAATATGCACAAGGGGCGGAGTTTGTTGTGCCGGGAACCACTTATTTTTTATCTATTTAAATAACTGTTTAATCAAATCAAAGAAAATTATTTATAGATAAATCGATTACAAAACTGAACTAACAAATTCAATCAGAAGTAAGTCAATAACTATGAGGTCAAACTGAACAGACGTAGGATCCATGAAAACAAACACAGTGTCATCAGGTGAGATCTGAAACAGGTGCCGCTCTATAAACCCACAGTAACAGTCCAACCAACCAGCAGGAGGCGCCAGGCCCACGCGTTTCTCCCACAGCTGTTCGCCATCGGCACATGTGGACACATGACTATGAAGTGTTGACTTGGACTGGAATTGGACACAGACTAGACTGGGATTTCATTTGGTTTGAGTGTATAAACCTTGGCTTCTGAAGTAAAGTGTATTGTTGTGACAGTGTGGTTGTAACATCCCATACTATGATGTATTTGACACATCTAGAAATGCTTGATAACAAGGCTGTTGCATGATGGGAAAAATTCTGCACTCACATTTCCATAGTGATTGTTTATTCCACTGAACAACTTAAAACCAGGGTTATTTAGTGAAATAAAAGCAACAAAAACTGCAACTAATGAGGACAGTGAACTAAAGTGAATGCAGACTGAACTGAACAGAATCACAGGTAAAAATCTGTTTCATTTCTCGTGTAATCCAAGGAGGAAATGGTTTTGTTATTTTTTTTTATTTTTATAAACAGCAATTTTATGAATTGTAAGTCGTACAAACTTTCATCCTACCTTTTATGGTTTTCCAGATAATACTAATAATATACAAATTTTAAAAAAACAAAAACTAATCAGTTCCTCAACATAAAATATGTAATTATTTTCTTATGGATTAATTTTTCTTTAATCTTTTTTAGCTGATTAATCTCACTATTTTTTTTGATTAGTCTAGCAATTATTTTCTGATTAATCAACTAATAATTAGCTTAACTTATTAATAAATAGTTATCACAACTTCTATTCTTATACTTTCCAACTTCCATTCAAACAATTAAACAATTCTTCTGTTTCAGTTAGTTTTTTCCTTCAGTGGTGTGAAGATGTTTTGTTGTATTAGTGTTGTTGTATCACGATGTACAATTGAACAATACATTTACTCAATCGTTTCTGATTAGATTATCCAAAATGTATTTCATATAAAACGTTTTGCTCCTCACGTATGTTGGATTCCAAAACATTGCGGTCCGACTCTTTACAACCGCTGTAAACATGACGCTGCTCCTTTACTGCTCTTACTTTCTCTGTTGTAATTATTTAAATAACTTTACACTGAGTTTGACAGAAACTTAAGAAATCAGAGAAAGGAAAAGAGGAAATATTAATCAAGGTTCCATAATGAACATATATGAAACCATTATCATAAACAGAGGAGGGAAGTTACAAAGTATCAGTACTTCATTACTGTACTTAAGTAGATTTTCTAGGTCTGTACTTTACTTGAGTATTTATTTTTCTGGCAACTTTTTACTTTTACTCCCTCCATTTTTGCATAAATATCTGTTCTTTATACTCCGTACATTCTCAGAATAGGTTCGTTACTTTTTCAAACTAAACGGATGTGACAGTACGGAAAATACGTAGTTTCAAAGGGAAAATCAGTAGAGGAGAGGAGCACAGGCTGTGACCAGGGTCAGTACCAGAGTCCTGCACGGGGTCGGAACCAGAGTCCTGCACGGGGTCAGAACCAGAGTCCTGCACAGGTCCACTTTTTCCAAACTTTTCTGCCCGTACTGCGACCTGACCCATGATTAAACACATTGTCTACAGTAACTCACTTTTAAGGGCTTTATTTTTGGCTAAAACTCACGTCATCAATAAATCTCTAATATGTGCTGCTCAGTGCCAATCAGGCTGCATTTGTAAGTAAGAATCTATTCTTAATTGCTTGCCTGGGTAAATAAAGGTTAAATAAATAAGTAAATAAAATAACATCTGTGGGCAGATGTAAACAGAGGTAAAGCTCACTTCAAAATAAAACACACCGGCTGTGGATCAACCACAGTCAAATTAGATGAACATCATTAAATGGCCTAAAAATTATTTTCATCCATGAATCTTCTGTTACTTTTTAAACTTCCTTGCCCGCTACCTGCCTGCATTTCATTTAATTTTACCCGTGCCCATACCAGTGAAAATTCTTCAGGTACCAGACCCGGTGCAGGACTCTGGTCAGTACCATTCACTGTGGAATTAGAAAACAGAAACTTTTATGACTTTGTCTGGTTGATTTAATATTGTTTCATTCATGGCAAAAAATTTAGTTTTACTTTTTACTTTTGTACTTTATTAGAATTGAGAAGATGTACTTTTTTTACTTTTACTTAAGTAAAGGAGTTGAATCAATGCTTCTACTTTTACGAGTGTATTTTTTCACAAAAGTAGCTGTACTTCTACTTAAGTACAGAATGTGAGTACTTTTGCCACCTCTGATCATAAACCATAAATCATCATCTAATTAGACCGTGTTATCATATTTTGAAAGACTAACCTGTCCAACCCCGAAACAAGATAAAAACTCTCCAAACACAGCAGAAGTATTTTCTTTTCATCAATAAAATGAGGGTGTTCTATCAGGAGATTAAAACAAACATTTCTGTTAAACCTTCAATAATTGTGTTGCTTTCCTCCAACTACCTGTCATTAGAGGTAATGAGTTAAACGTCCACGTAGACACTGAATCAAAGGGAACCTTTACTTGGTTATTTTGTATCAGTATTATTTACACATTTGATGATGTTTAAATGTTAGTGGTGTCCTTTTAGTTTCTTTTCTCTTATTGCCTCTTCATCAGATGTCACCACTCACCTTCATTTTATATAAACATGAGAATTTAAAAGCCTCCTGAGGCGTTTAACAGTGAATTCATGACCTTTGTGTTTAATGGAAGTTTTAACGGTTTTGACATTCAAACTGAGGCTTTTTTTCAGCAAATTGCGAGTGTGAACTGGTATAGATACTAATGCTGCCTTCAGGTGTTATGGGAATTATGGTAAATATAAGTTAGGAGCTTGAAAATGGCACATGAACGCCCCCTCATGTTGTATTTTCCATCGGAGAATCGGAAAAAATGTTGATACACGAGATGAAAATAACTTTTGACCTTTGCAACAGGGTGAGAGCAACGAGGGATTCATGGCCAATGATAAACAATGGTTTTATTAACATTCTGCTGCTGTTTGCTGATGATTTTGCATTTATAGTAAACAATTGGTGAAAAAAAAAATTAACAAAAAAATTTTGTATCACATGAATTAACAAATCTAAAGTTGTTTTACCCAAGTAGCCAGTAAGGAGCCATTTTTCATTTCACTACGACAGCAAAAATCACTTGACCACAACGCACTTGTAATTTTGAATTTACTTGTGCAAAAGATCATCTCCCGACAGCACCTGAAGGCAGCATGAATGTGAACTGCGATGCATGGACAACATCACTGTCTTTATGTAATCAATTAATAATAATAATTAATTGTTAATCTTCCCCTGTAAGTACACTTTGGAAAAAAGCATCTGCCAAATGCATAAATGTAATCAACATTTTGTAATCAACAAAATCTTCACCACTTTCTTTTTCCATGTTCTCTCCCCTTCACTTTTTCCTTCTCGTCTCCATGTCAGATTCGGCATCGAAATGTGGTTTAACGAAACTCATAATAAAGACAGTAGAATATCAAGGGGGGCCTCATATACTTTATGAAGTCCCCCTTGGCAAAGCAAATTTGTTCAGCAACAAGAGGCAGCCAGAGTAACATTCTGCTGTTATGAAGCTGGACAAGACAAGTTAGAGAAGAAAAAAAGTAAATGTAATCAACATAATCGATTATGTTGTCAAATCATTACAGCCCTACATAAAACAAGCCATGTGCCCAAAAACATACATTTAAATAAAACAACAAAGACAACAAAAATTCAAATGTACATTACCTCCAAGTAAAACAGTTATTACTCCAGAGTATTTAGCCGCCTTTCTGCTACGTGGCATTGGCTCGACTCGACTCAACTCGACCTTTTTGTGTTTCCATTACGTAAAAGTACCTGGAATCTGGTACCCAATACTATTTTTTTTGGTATCTGCTTGGTCGAGGTTCCAAAACGGGTGAAAGAGACACTAAAAATATGACATGTAAACACTGCAGACCACTGATTGGTCAGACAGCTGTCTCTGTGACATTAATGCGCAACACGCCATTTTTTTAAAAACAGATTCGGAAGTTTACAGTAAATATATCGGTAGAGTAATCCATGATGACAGCCCACAAAATGACACCGTGGTCAGTTGAGGAGGTTCAGACATTTCTGTCCTTGGTGGCCGATGAAAAGATTCAACGTGAGCTTGACGGGGCGACACGCATCAAGCGAGTTTATCAGCAACTGTCTGAGCAGACGACAGCACACGTTACCAGAGGACCTTCATACAACGCCAGGAGAAGCTGAAGAAAGGAAACGATGTCACAGAAGTTAGACACAGCATCGGTATGACGACCAGGTACTCTAAAGTTGGTACTATCCTGGAATGGAAACGGCTTCCAGGAATAGTACCTGGTGCCCGAGTCGAGCCGGTTCCACGCAGCGGAAACGCTGCTTTTATACTTGTATTTCCAACCTCCAACAACAACAAAAGCTTAAACACACAGTGTGACCTTGTCAAAGTGGAAAGTTCTGTTTTTAACCTAAATGCCCAGAAATGGCTGACCTTAACAAAAGCCCCTAGTGGCCCGTGTTTCTATCTGACCTGGCCTTGCGTTTGCGGACCCGGCGGTCCATCTCAGCCTCCTCGTAGTAGTACTCATTGTGGGAGTTGTCTCTCCTCCGGGCGGCGGCTGCGATCATGGCTCGAGACTGGCCTGTGGAGTTATTGGTGGTATTTTCTACAAGAAAACACACACACAATGAAGAATCAACACATCTGTAGTTGAGCTCTGACACTAGTAAACAGTTAAATATGAGCTGAATGTGAACTCCAGAACAAGATGAGGCCATCTGTTGTGTGTAATAAAATAATAAGACTGTAGTTTAAGCCTGTGTGGGAGTGATGTCATGAAAGAATGAACAACAGGGACATTAGTGGACTAATGGATTAGAGAACTGGCGTCAGAGGTGTGATGAGGCTCTGTTTACCATCCAGGGAGTAAACCTTGAAGCCGGTCATCTTCTTTGACAGGATGGACTTGGGCAGATTGAGCAGAGCAGGGTTATAGACGGAGAAGTCACTGTAATAATGGTCCAGCACCCAGACAGCTGCCCTCTGGATACTGAAACACACAGTCAGTCAGTGTAAGTACAGACCCCAGATCAGCCGCTAACAGCACAAAGACTTTACACATGGATAAATACTGTATTTATCATTAAAATGAAAAGCTTAGTACAGTTTCCCTGGTGTTTTATTTTATCCAGGAGAACTAAAACTGATCTTAACACTGGCTTTTATTTAATTACAGAACAGACTATGATGCTAAATGATGCAACTGGTTTACATTGTTTTAAATCCACAATACATCAGTGATGTGTTTAAAGAAAATGAACAAACTCTTTATCAGTTTTGACTTGAACACTCCAGTGTTTCTTCTGTCAGGTGGTAATAATATAAACAAAGAAGTATGCAATAAGGCACTGCTTTTAGTCAAATACAAACAACAAAATGTCAGTCCAGTACCTTAGTCTCTGTAAATGTAAGAAAAAAAACCTGAAAAAACCTAATTTCTTTCACCAGCTTCAAATCCGCCTCATTGGCACAGTGGTGCAGTTTAGTATCTCCTGTCTCCAAGCGCATGGAAATGTCGTTTACCAGATATGTGATCTGATATGACCACGTATGTTGATCCTCCATTGTGTTACCAGCTTTTGCTCTACAGTAAATCACTTAAGGTTCATCAGACACTAGTGGCTCCATTACTTTATCTAGAGCAAACATAATATTACGTTCATCGCATTGTCATGTTGCTTATTACTGATGCAAGACTGCTTGAATTTCATACTGTGACGCCGTTGCCCTCCGTCTGCTGTGTGACTTAACCCGTCATAATAGTCGGTTCAGCCAGTCTGAATAAATCACAGTGGTTTACAGTCATCCTCAAAATTTTGAGTTTGTTTGTGAATTATATGTAATACACAAGTGAGCGAATAACAACAAATGATACTTGAAGAAATACTTTATTTTAGGAGTATTTTATTAATGGATTTCTAAAAAACACCATGTTCAAAATGAATCCTACCCTAGGTTTACTCAGTCCAAAGTCTTTCTTTAATAGTCAGTAGAGTAGCCTTTGTTCTTGATGATCGTTCCTGTTAGTGTCCACAGACTCTCTTATGTCTCCTGTGGGATAGTGGTCCACTCTTCCTGGGCACATCCTGGATGACAACATCAAAGTGCTGAGAAACTCCAGATTAGTCCTGATGGGACGTCCCAGCAGGACACTGACCCCAAGCAGACCACCAAGGTAGAGCAGCAGTGGTTCAAGGACAGGACCCAGTTCAAGTCCAGACCCGAACCATATAGAGAATCTGTGGAGGAGCTGAAGACCAGAGTGATGGGAGGAGACCATCCAACCGGACCCAGCTGGAGGCTCTGGACCAGGAAGAGTGGACCACCATCCCACAGAAGACATAAAAGAACCTGTGGACACTAACAGGAACCATCATCCAGAACCAAGGCTACTGTACTGACTATTAAGAGCAGACACTGGACTGAGGAGACGTAGGGGAGGAATCATTTTGAACATGGCATTTTTTGGAAATCCATTAATAAAATACTCCTGAAATGAAGTATTTCTTCAAGTATCATTTGACTGTTTATGTCTACAACACTGGCAAAACCAAAATCAACTCAACAAGTGAAAAAGTAGGCGGAACCACCCAGTCAGACAACACTTTGCTCCTTCTGCTCACTGATACCCCAACTACTCAAGGATTACTTTTGAGTCTTAACTTTCAATCTTTTTAGAAACATTTCAAAAATTTGTAAAAAAAAAAAAAAATTGAGGAAAAAAATGAGAAAAAAATTGAGAAAAAGGAACATGTGAAGAACATGTGTGTGAAATTAGAAAAGAATCAGGTGAATAGTGTCCAAGAAATGGGTTGGACAAAAATCTTGGACAGACAGAATTTCTGGTGTATCTATATGTATGTAAATGTGTACATGTATATGTGTATGTGTATGTAATGCCCCTGCTGCCCACCCCAGAGGGACGCTGTGGTTCCATAAACAGTGTGGTCATGGTCAGGCCCACCCACCTGAGGTGGCCCACGTTGTAGAACCTGCTGGCTCCATCAGTGCTCCGGACCACCTTGAGGCAGAAGGCGGGCTGCAGGTGTCGGACCTCCAACAGAACCAGAGCCAAGTACTGGATGAAGAGCAGGGCGTCCACTAGTGAGGCGGCGTACTCCACGATGCCCCTGTAGTCCCGTTCCCTGGGCTCCAGCACCCGCACGCCATAGAACAACCAGTACGACGCCACAAACAGAAACACCAGCACCATCAGCAGGCAGCGGAAGACAAAGAAGCGAGGGAGGGTGGCGCGAGGCGGCCGGAGGAACAGAGCCCAGGACGAGATGAGGAGGACCAGCAGCTTGAAGGCCAGAGACACATAGAGACCTTCACAGGGGGTTCCACAGGGCTCTAGGCCGTCACGCCACAGCACTTGAGGGAGGATGAGGAAGGCTAAAGGCGTAACCAGAGCGAAGAAGCTCAGACAGCCGCCCAGAGCAGGGCCCAGGAAGCGCTTGCACTCCAGAGGAGTCGACTCCTCCAAGTCTTTGGTAACGCGGGTCAGGTCCTCATTGGAGATGCTGTGTTCGGAGGTCCC
Source organism: Apogon hyalosoma (assembly GCA_037367295.1). Taxonomy (NCBI): domain Eukaryota; kingdom Metazoa; phylum Chordata; class Actinopteri; order Kurtiformes; family Apogonidae; genus Apogon; species Apogon hyalosoma. The sequence continues at coordinate 25,885,816 of JAPQRP010000011.1, read as the reverse complement.
AGTGACCACGGTGGTGGTCTCGCCCCAGTTATCATCCTGTGAAACCAACACACAGACATTAGCTTGATGGTTGAAATCTTTTTTTTACCCTTTCATACAGTCAATACACTACAGATCTTTCCCAAACTTGGGGTCAGGATCCAAAATGGGATACGGAGATGTAATTGGATCATCGACTGTATGATCAGATAATAGTAGAAGAAAAGAGTCCTCTGGAAAAGTTTAGAAATGCCGGTCTTATGAAAGACATGTAAAAAATAGTGGCGTGGCCTCAGTCATAAAAGATGTAACAAACCAAAAACTATGTGTTTTTGTCTTATTACATCATCTCAAATTATGTAAAAAAATGTAAAAAAAAAACCAAAAACAAAAAACTCAACACACAAGTGGTGTCAGGCACAACAAACCCCGCCCCTCGCAAATGTTTTACCTGATTTGCCCCATCTCTTATCATTGCTAAAACACATTTTTGGTGACCTTGGCCTTTGACCTACATTCACCAAAATTTAATGGGATCTATTCTGGACCACCTCACACCTTTACTGAAAATTTCATGGAAATTGGTCCAGTAGTTTTTGCATAAAGTTGCTGACAAACAAACAAACAGACAAAAAAAGTGAACTAAAAACAATACCCTCACCTCCCCTTCAGTGGGCAGGGTAAAAATACATGAAAGACATACATGACAAGAGAAAAGTCATTTGAAGTGTTTTGTGTCCATTCATTGGTCCCATTTCTATGCAGAAGCAATCACTGACGTCCTTTTAACAGTGACGGACCTTTTGACAATTCAGAAAATAGCATTTAAGTCAGTACTGTTCTGATAATGGAAGAGTTTCAGTGGAAGACAGAACCACTGAACTGAAAAACTCCATCCAAAACTCCTGGAGGTATGAATGAAAGGCCTGTTAACACGTGTGTAGAGAGGCTGAGTACATTTTAAGGACTCATGAGAACGGCCTGACCTCTTGTCTATCAATAAGTTCAAGTGGATCATGAAGCTACAGCAGGATGTAGCAGTGTTTCTTTAGCGTGTCCTTGATGTGATCCAGGACTAACACCACAGTCACTGATGGGGTCTGAGTGCTAAAGGTTAAATCCAAGTGAAAAAAAGCCTCCTTACTATTTAAAGATGGCTTTTCTCGCCAGTCTGCTTAATGAAAACATGCCTTATCCATAAGAATACTGCATCTAACATTCACATCAATGCCAACACCTGCTCCGTCCCACTGCCAGACAAAATGACAAGGCTGAAATCCAGAGTCTGATGAGCCCCAGAAGGACACTTATCAACGATATTTCACTTTGACATTACAACTATATTTAGAAGGTGGATGTGTTAAGCAACAGAACAACTCAACAGTGAAGTCATGAAGTAGTGAATACACACCAGAATACTTGAAGTTGTGTGAAGACATTTAACCAACAAATAAAAATAAATCTAAATGGTGGATATGTGTGTGCTGGCATTTACTTTATTCCATTTGTATTTATTTTAAATAGGTCACTGCACTGGCACTGGACCTGTTACCTGAAAACTTGATAAGATAACATAGCCTCAGTGTTTCCAGGAAAGGTCACCTGACAGAGTAGACAAGGACAAAGCTGTGGGAGGCAGTGGAACTGACCCTGTCATCTCCTCGGGTCGACTCTGCGTCCAGCAGAGGTTCTCCAGGAGTCTGGATGGTCACCGATTTGTCTCCACGACTGCTGCTGTCCCGGCTTTTGGAGCGGTGACGGTCCCTCCGATCCCTACAAGACAAACGTGTAACACGTAGCGGATGTGAACATGCATGTTATTAGTTGAACTGACTTAATCATCAATCAATGCTGATTTACACATATGTGGGAGGACTTTCACTACCACTGCATAAAAAGTGTTAAGGTTAGCATTGGAGCAGAAGTAGTTCTCTTAAGTCTAGAGATGAAATGATTAATCGAATCGAAAGTGATTAAAAAAATATATTTGATTACAATTTTCCTGAATCATAGCTTTGTTTCCTTAACTATTCTGCTGCTAAACATTGGTTCCACTTTTGTGGCGCTTATTGTGACACACATGACACCAGGGTTAACACAAATGACAGAAGGGACAAGGACAAAAAGGCAGAAAATGTCTCTGTGTTGACTTTTGTCCACTGGATCCATCACTTCCTCCTTTAAACAGTGAAGCTTTAACCCAAACATTCTAAATGTGAGTGTGTTTGTTTCAGTTGGACGTTAGTTCATGTTCAGTTGGTCTAAGTCAGTCAGTTGGATCCAAATGTGTTTAGACTGAGCTGACAGTTTATAGATGGCATTGGACTGGTTTGGTGTTTATATCTACAGATATTTTATATATACTTGTATACTGTTGTAATTGTTATTTCTATATAGATATTTTTTCTATATCCTTTTCCTTTTATATTTTTGTGGTTGTTTCAGCTGGTTCTGGAATAAACGACAAGTTGTCATTTTCAGACATGTCTGTTTCATATTATTACTTTTTTATTTACCTATTCAAATAATTGTTTGATTGAATCGAAGAAAATAATTGATAGATTCATTGATTACAAAAATAATTAATAGCTGCAGCTCTACTCAGGTCCTAAGGCGCCAACCAAAAATCTAACATAAACGATGCTAATCAGGGACAATTATCAGGGTTGTGCATCTGAACACGTCTCTGAGTTTTACATCATAGTTTGCATCATATTCTACTCAAGAGAAAATGAGCAAAACCCAAAAACATAAGTCCTGCTGTGATACTTTCTAAAAATAAAAGGGTCTAAATTGTGACATCATGTCACCTGTGACCCACCTGTGTTTGCGTGAACTTCGGGAGTGGGAAGACTTGTATGAGTAGCCCGAGTACTGAGACTCGTTGTCCATGTCTCGGGTCGGCGGTGAGCGGGCCTTGCGAGCCCCGCCTCCTCCTCCTCCCCCCGTTCCGCGCTGCTCGCCGACTCCTCCCAGCTGGCTTTTGCGCTCGGAGATGGACTTGGTGGAGAGAGCGAGGGGCAGCTTGAGCAGGTCAACTTTACTCCTGAGGGAATCTATCTTGGAGGTGGGCGAGGAGGGAGCAGGAGAAGGGAGGCGGGACAACAGAGAGGAGAGGAGGAGGAGGAGGAAGAGGGATGGGAGAGGATGGTGGGTGGGAGAGTCACGACCGGGAGCAAATCAGGAGGCTGGAATCTGAAAGACACAAACAGAGGCGCTTAGAAACCATTTAGAACTTGTTCTACTTTGGGTATTTGCTCTGGAAGTCAATTACAATTACTCTTATTACTGCAGTGAATTCTATTTTTCAAGTTTTATTCCCCTTTGAGTATCTCTGAAAAACTTTCATTTGTAAGCATGCTTATTTTGTGTTTTACTTCACTAGTTTCAATGTGAGGTCATTTTATGCTGGGTGGTCAAGATGCAATGCCACTGAAGACACATAAGCCTTAAACACAGAGAGAAATGAATATCAATTCCAATCATGTATCAATCAATCGAGCCACCGGTTCAACATCCAGTCTGACAGGTTCTGTTCATAAAACTCTGCATCCAACCTGAGCACATAAATTTTGCATCTATCCAAGCTAATGGGCAGTGACTTTGGTTCATCGGCAGTAAATGGTGAATGTTTTGGGTAAACATCAACCCAATGCTCTGGACACCAACTTGCTAGTTTATTTACTGAAGTTTCATCCTTTTTTTTTTTTTTTTTTACTTTTTGCATCTCTGCTGATGAGCATGTGGGAGATTTTCATTCATGATTGTACATATAAAATACAGGGTGTCCAGAAAGTGTCTTTACAGTGTAACAAATTTATTACAAATTAAGCAAATAAATAGACAAATCTGTGGAAATTATTACAAAATGAAATGTAGATATTGAACTTTTTTGCCTCATTTAATCCACCTTTATATGGGACCTTTAGTTGTACGATGCACATCCAGATGGTCCTGGGTTTGTTTCCATGTTGCCTGTATCCTAGCCTCATCAATGGTGTCAGTGACATCAGTGACCTTTGGCTTCAGGTCGCTGATGTCCCGTATCTTCGTTCCATACACCATATCTTTAACATAACCCCACAGACATAAATCCAGGGCAGTGATATCTGGTGAGTGAGGTGTTCAGGGAATTGGACCATCCTTTCCAATCCTCTGGTCTGGAAATGTTTGATTTAGGAACCCACCAACATACAGAACCCAGTGTGGTGGTGCACCATCTACCTGGAACATGATGGTTGAAGTTCATCCAGTTGTGGTGACACATATTCAGGTAAAAGGTCAAGATAAACATTTGCTGTCACTGATCTCTCATTGAAGAAAAATGGACCAATGATTTGATTGCACACAGTCCCACAATGTGATTAAAAACGAGTACATAGAACAAATCTGATTAACATATCTCATCAATTGCTTCTGTAATAAATGTTTAAAATGTAAAGACACTGTGTAGACACCATGTATATTTGCAGTAAAAATTTAAATCTTAGTAGAAATGCCTTAAACTGACTGAAAAAAAAAAAAAAAAAAAAAAAAAAAAAAAAATCGAATGAAGGGTACAGAGTAAATCCAGATAAACGTCACTGACCCCATCAGTTCAAGAAACCAAAGAAAACCAAACAAATACCAAAGTGAACAAGAAAGGTTATCAATGATACACACTGAGATTTAACATTGAAATGGAGTGATTATAAATAGCACGTACCAATAAAGAAACTCTTTTGTTTTGGTACTGATAGGTTATTACTAATTTCATTATTTTATCAGATATTACTGTTAATTGCCTGATGTCTTTGGATGTTTTGATACAATTTCAAAGAAGAAAAAAACAAAACAAAACACAAGGACAACTGCTAAAATGTTTACATGTATTCTACCAGTCACAGTCAATAAATTAGACTATCCTTTATCCCTGGTTTTAAATGAGCCACACACAAAAAATATGATGAAAAAATGTTAAAATATGAATATTGTACATGCACTTCACACGAAAGGCAGGTCCATGAAAACAAGCCTCAACAAGAAAAAATACGACCTGAACAAAGTTCTCCCTGTGGAGTCAGATGATACTGTGGTGCAGTTAAGAGCATAAGCTGGTGTTCAGAGGAGTCTCCTCTCAGTATCTGACAAGGAGGATTTTATTACAAGACCAGTCAAGAAAGACCCCAGCTTAAAAAGACCACTACAAAATACTGGCTTAAAGGAGAGAATGTCCACCGATGACCGTCTTTACCAGTACTGGAAAACATCTGCACTGACTAGAACAGATGACCTACACTATACGACTGCAGAAAGAACTGGGTGAAGAACGTTGGTAAAAATGGCACGTTTCCATAACCTGAGACAAATTTGTAAACCATTAAGTGTCAAAATTATGTTGTTTGTCCAAATGTGATCTTTATAACCCCTTGACTTCCCAACCTGTTTGTTTTGTTTTTTTTATTTTTGTACGTGTTAAAAAAACTTTCATAAATAAAGAGTTAAAAAAAAAAATAAGACCGACCACAGCTGTAGGGATGTCACAAAATTTCTGGTGCATTTTCTGATTTGTTAGTGTCATAAGTGTGGCTTGTAAAAAAAACTTCTAAAACTATATCGGTATGAAACATTTGGAAAACATGGCTGTAATAATCCCTTTGTTGTGCATCCGGTCTGGTCTCAGTCTTGACTCCATCTCCCTTTGCTTTGGTCATAACAACTTAACCACACACACATGGGATGGACATACATGTCTGAGTTTGATAGGATACATTCAACTATGACCCTCCCAGTCAATAATGATGTAAAAACCTGAAGAATAACAATGCAACATATGAATGAAATCAGTGAGAAGACAACATTATCATATAGTAACAGGCACATTTCAGAGGAAATGTACGTAGTGGATCACCATCAGTAGCAGGCATCAGGTAGCTGAGGACCTGGATTATGCCACTTGATTTGTTTGATTAATATAAGCATACGTATGGGATTCAAACAGGCACACCTAGTACTGTGACACTCAAACACATTAACCCACTAAACAGAGGCTTCGGTTTCCGCTTTCATTTTTTTTTTTTTTTTTTTTTTTTTTTTTTAAGTCTTTCAGGTCCGAGCCAAGGTTAATCATCAGACGACTGTATCTGCTCGCATCAAGAAGTGAGCTCCAGCCGCTGTTAACTCTGACATAATGGCAGCCATATTGGATTACTGTGTTTTCACAAAACTTGTTTGCCCTCTCCCTCCCTCTCGTTGGCTCACATTCCCTCCCTCACTCCTCTCATCCCCTGGGAAACAGGGCCTCTCTCGCTGCCATGGCAATGAAAGAGGGCGTTCAGCTGGAGGGGGATTGGAGGTTGATGGTTGCCGTGGAAACCTGACCTCACGCCGCCCTCTGCCACTCTGCTCTCCACACTGGCCAAAATGACCAAAATAAAAGTGCTGGCATGACGGATGTAGCGCTGTCATACGCTGGTTAATTGATAAAGGGTGGGTGTGGCTCGCTGTCTTTGGCCTCATGTGGGGAAATGGAGAGGGACGTTAGCCGCCATCGCTGTCTTCCAGCCTGCTGAATTAACTTAGCATCAGTTTTATGCTTCATCAACACCATTGTGCTTAGAACCTACTTCCCTTTGAGACATGTACTGTACCACGAAGAATCTGCCGGAGGGATTCTCTGGGATTGTCCCCTTCATTTTCCCTGTGCACTCTATTGTTTTACACTCTTTCATTTTCAAAGAAATTCATGGCCCTCATTCAGCACTAATAAACAGCAGCACTAAGTCTTACCAGAGCAGAGAACAATTCAGAGCCCTGCAGCCATGTGCTAAACCTCAACAACATACTGTCAGGAAGAAATGCTTTTTCCAAACCACAAACGCAAATGACTAGCAGCTGAACAGGCCGCCTGATGAATCACACGAGCTTTCATCTGCGGTAAAAGCATAAAAATGACCATCTTATGTAGAAAACTGTACCGTGTTTTACTGTTATTTAAGATTGAAGACTACTTTATTTGTCCCTCAGGACATTAGTCTTGAACATACAGGCTGCCATATAAATAATAACGTTGGGCTGTAATGGACACAAAGCAAACAGTGCAGACATAAGAGCCTCTCAGTTTTTATGGAGGAAATTCACTGATAGAGGATGAAAGTGGGTTTTTTTTGGTACTATACTTAAGTACATTTATAGTTCAGGTAACAGAGCCAAGGCAGGATTCCTGGACCTCACAGGGTCCACGCAAGAGCAGTATGAGTTCTGAACAGAAGGGGAAAAACACTGTTTCTGTAGCAACAGAGAGAACGTGCCATTGTCATGTTCCACAGGTCTGAGCTGTGGTGAAGTGGCTCCGTCTGCGCTGTCATGGCGGTAAATCAGTGTCTGAGTGATGGGATCCTCAGGACAGGATCCTCAGACTCAGTTCCAAGCGTCATAGCTGCACTGTTTGTTTGGACCCAGAGGTGGAACGGCCCATTTTGAATGAAGACACTTTCAGTTTCTGAGAACCTGTATTCAGTGAATAAACCTGTTCAGTTGGTCTCAGTTCATTCTGTAAAGACCAATGGTTCCCTCTGGAATATGAAGGGAACCCAAACCAGTTCATTTAATAGATCTACAAACATACAGATTAGTCTGACCTGTGGGTTTTTAATGGTGCTAAGTATACTTTACACCTTAGAACTTGAAATGTTATGTCAAATGCGACCAAATGAAAGTAACTTAGGCTCCGTTCAGATGCAGCCAAATGTGGCCCAAATCTGATTTTTTTTGTCCATATGTGACCTGTATCCAATCGGTTAAAGATAGTTTGAACAGCACTAATCCGACCTAGGCTACTTTCATATGTGGTCCTAAATCCAATACGTATCTATTTTTCAATGCGACTTCAGTCTGAACGGTCAGGTCGCATTAATCTGACCATTATATCATTGAAATGTGACAAACATCACAATTCTGCGTCCCAGGAGTGTTACTGCTGTAAACACAGTGCATGTCACATTCAGTTCATACTCAAAACCAATAATCAGATTTCACCAAAAAAATCCTAATTGTGCATTAAGACCTGCTGTCTGAACGTAGCCTTAGTTGGAACCACAGACGTACTGAAGCCAAGGCCAAGTCTTTGTTACAAAATAAGCCCAGCACTTTGAAAACGGTTCAGACCGCCTACATACGCCACTATTACATGACCGCTTTCATACTCATTCAGTTGTATGAAAACAGAAAATATATCAATAAGAAGAGCTTCATAGTGGAGTCTGTTGGATCAAACACAGTACATGTGATCGGAGAGAGGAGGGCGGGACTAAACAGAGCAGAACCCGATGGAGTCTGTGACTAAACTCTGTCCCCAGTGATGTTTGAGGCAGGTTCAACCTCTGCTTCATATCAACTGCATACAGCTGACTACAGCTGCCACTTGAACCTCATCTAAACTGTTCCACATTATTTTTGCATTAGTTTATAACGTTAACGTGCATTAACTGGACTAGTGAGCCCTGTCCCAGACCGAGTACACACAATGATCCCACACAGTCCCCAGGTTCAGTACATGTAACTGATGTTCCCTAGTACCAGTCACTATTAAAAACAAGAGAAAATGCTGTATATTTCAGACAAGACAACAATTACTGTACGTAATCAAATCCACTTTTCATAATTCGATTAATTTATTAAGAAAATTCAGAAATCATGACCAGTCCCCAACACTGACCACATGATACAATATCTCTGCCACTCATGGATCTTTGTGAGAGCTCCATAAAGAATGTCAAAGTTGTGACTCAGTCATTTAACAGACACCATCACCACAGCTTAGTCACAGCAGATTCACATGGACTAAAGTAGAAAATATGTGAAACAGTCAGATTCCAATAAGAACCACATAGTTTTAGACCCACAAGAAACTAAACAGTGTTTCATCTTATAACTGTGGATGTTCAGGTAGAACTCACGCAGACAGACAGAGAAGTGGTGTCCGAAATAACAATGGGAACGCTACAATGTGATTGTGAAATGATGTGCAATAACACAAATATGGCACACAAATATGTTACACAAACACAGTACACAAATATGTGACACAAATATGGGACAGAAATATGGGACAAATCCTTTGGATTGAATCCCTTCAATAAATTGTGCAATAATCTTCTGTTCTGCAATAACAAGGCAATATTTATTCAAAATTTAACAAAATACAAATGCACTATTTTTAGATAGAATTGGTTCATATACATAACTGTTTTCATGGGTAATACATACTGTTAATATTGTTCATAGATATACATATCGTCACATACTGTTAATTCTGTAAATTTGCATCTATTCATATTTTGTCCATTTTTTTTCTACTTAGATCTATTCTTATGTTACTTTGTAAAATTTCTATTCTATTTTCTTATCTTATTTTTAGTTTCATAATTTTATATTTGCTCTATTCTTATTTCTGTAGTCCTGGTGTTTTGGTAATATTGTTGCACTGACTGGAGTAGCACACTGACGATAAAGGCTATTCTATTCTATTCTATTCTATTCTATTCTATTCTATTCTATTCTATTCTATTCTATTCGAGCCCTGGCCTTAATGTTTAGCTGTTACCTTAAAACAAGAATTCAGTAGTTACAGGACAAAATCTACTTGACTGTGTAGGAAGTCACTTTAAAACTAACTGTCCCATGTCTTTCCACCTCTGATGTACAGTGGGTCAGACCCACGTACAGAGAGAAAACACTACTGAAGTGACACCTCTAAGGGAAGAACCAAAAACAGATGGTTTCTTCCTCTGGTTATCATGAACGGGTTCTTGCTTAAATTCAACAAGTCAGATAGTGACTGCAAGTATGAGAAGTACAGCTTTAACTGTTACTCACTATGAACTACAGGTTCTATTCTACTTCTGTGCATGATCCCATCCTTATACAGGACAGGAGGAGGTGCCCCAGTGTCTGTCATCCCAAATCATATTTATTACATTAATTTGTGATTAAATGTTTTTTAATGACTTAGCATTTCACAGAGTTGAGTCAAACTCCCAGCTCATAGATACGTGTGTGTATGGGTAATGTATAACAGTGACCTCAGGCTATGGAAGACATGAACATCTGTGTCTCAGTAATTACCAAACCATCACACTGACACTGATTCACAAAGTTAACCATTTGTCAGCAACTATGTTTCATAATATCAAAAAGTTTAGAAATTAAAGGAGAACACAAAGTTTTATCCAAAAAAGCAAAGCCACTTGGCGTTCTTCAGCCACACTCGCACCGAGACAAACATTCAGATAAAAATGTACCTGGAGTCAACCTGAGAACACCCGGCAATTTTCTTTTTTAACAAAATTTAATTTTTCTAAATGTATCACCGCTCTGTAAGTAGCTTTGACTTGGCATCTAACCTGGCAGAGTAAATATTAAAAATAAATCAATCAATCAAATGACAGAGTTATAAATGAGAGCACTTTCAAGCACTGAAGCTAAAAGTCAAGCACTTTTCAGGCCTTGAAAAAATGACATTGAAATTCAAGTATTTTCAAGGATTTCAAGCACTCATATGAACCCTGGACTTCAATGCGTTGGTTAAAGAAAAAAGTTCTTCCTGTTTTCATCTTCAAGGGCTGATATTAACATTTTAGTCTAATAAAGCATCTTTTCACTAACATGTCAACACACAATAAGTGCATTTGACCCGTTTTCTCGATAATAAACCACATCCGCTAAAGTAAACCACTTGTAGTCTTATCTTATAGAGACTTGAAGCTCTAAGTTTTTCAAAGAGACAAAAACTTGACTAAGGTATAGGAAATGATCTGTAATTCTAGCCTGACTTCACTTATGATCTCAACAATATGACAATAAGACCTTTTTCAGCAAAAAATACCACAGTTTCAGTTGCAGGTTCTGAAACATGAGCGCGGTCGTCATAGCTGCGCTGAATAGTACAGAGTATTTTTAGGATGACAGGGATACACTGGTTGGATCCCTCTAACCTGTTCTTTGTAGTACCTCATGGTTCACGTTTTCTTTGTTGAAGTCTCCCATATGAACCTGTTCTCCACCTGCCTCTGCCTCCATCACACTGTTGGTGACAATATGACACAACACTTGATCTACGAAAGGTGTGGTCCAGTGGTGACAAAGATAAGGTTTCCTATTCATCCCAGTGTCCTATGGCCTACTTAATGAACCAAACCCAGACTCTTCACATCGACTTCACAGAGCGGCACTCATCCCAAACTAACACTAGAAAACTATACACACGTACGAGCGCCAGTGTGTTTTGTAAACTGGTGGTTTATGGCGTTCGGTTGACTTCTCAATCTGTGTGTCACTGGTTCTTTTCATATTCAATTGAGAATCCACGATCAGAAAACGAAAAAATGACTCATTTCATTATTCATGTACAAATCAAAAAGGCAGCAAACGCATTACTGTGAAGGAGGACGACATGACAACTGAAAAAATGGAGCGGATCTTCCAGGTATTGTTGTTTAGTCTAATCCAGTGGGTCCATGGTCAACAATCTAAGTAGAAGACACTTCAGGAACACACCAACAAGTCAGGAACTGCAGGGTCAGAGCAGATCAGAAATCAGAAATGTCAACATGGAACCACACATTTGGAACGTTTGATTATTTACCATTTTTAATTTGTGCGAACAATCAAAAGAATGAAAAACAATTGGTTTTTGATTTGTACATGAATAATGAAATAATGAGTCATTTTTTCGTTTTCCAATTGTGGATTCTCAGTTGAATATGAAAAGAACTAATGACACACAGATTACGTTCGAGTGCCAGTGTGATTTGCAAACCGTGGTTGTTTATGGTGTTCAGTTGACTCCTCCAACACACAGCTTCATTTCTTTTAATCCCATTGAGCTTTTGTCTCTGGACAGCCATTGTTAACCAAACAGTGGTGCTGTTCTTCAGGTTATTTCAGCACTTTTTCCACCCCCTTCTTTCTAAAAGTGAGAATGTGCAGTCTCACAGCTCCACTTCAGTATCTTCAAAGTAAAAATGACCCTTGTTCTCTCTGCTCGGAGCTCAATCTGACATACCCTGTGCTGTAATCTGTGTGTGGTCTGAGATTCAATAGTTATGATGTTGGGCCTGGTGCCCACCACTTCCACAGTTGGACTGTTTTATGGCCTGGCCAGAGGGAGTGGAAGGCCATTTAACATCATTAACTGATAGCAGTGATAAGTGTTCATATAAACACTGCCAACAAAATAAAATCTGGACTAATGTCTTCTAGACTCTTCATCTAACAAACACATGCAAGTATTCCATACTGAAGTTACACAGTACATTCACTACCAAAAATAATAAAAATAAATAAAATTATACGTGTATAAAAAAAAAAAATAAATCACAATTTCAACAGTTGACGTCACGTATTTAGAGCAACTTGAGCCACTCTCGCATCTAATCTGCTGTGTTGTGATATCAGTGAAATTTTAGCTCAGTTTCTTCTCAACTCCTCCATTATCAACCCATTATTTATTTTTATATATTTTATAAAGTTTTTTTAATCTTATTTTTATTTTGTAAATGTGTATGGCATGTATAAAACCCTCAGAATCATGATCCACTATTGAACAGTGATCATTCTTCTTTCTAGTTTCAAGACTAGAAAGTGATGGATTTATGTATTTGCACAATTAAAATGCAATGTGACAAAGATAGCAACACTTCCACTATGTCACACCAAACTAAGCTCAAGTCTTTGTTGTATATTAAATAATAATGCAAAAACATTTATACAGATAATGAAAATCTGAGTATCAGCGTCAACTCGGATTTACATATTTTATATATACTTTACCTTATAATTAAGAATTCTTGAATATAGAAATCAGTGTACAGGCTGTTATTATGGCTATAGACAACTGAGACAATCATTAGCATACAAACTGAATTAAAGGATATTAGTTTACTAAAGCTACAACCATACACATACATTTTACATATGGATGAAAATATGAATCTTTACTATACAAATACATTTACAAAGAAAAATAGATCTAGTAAAAAATATATTAGAATAATCTGTTGTGATTAATGTTAGCAGTTGGGAAAAAAATAACATAAGTAAGAGAAAACACTAAAAGGTGGGAAGGAAGTGAAGACACTAAACACAGGTTTTCCAGTATCTGCATTTGTTTTAAGCTACATTTTAACCACAGATATTTATAACAAGTCCCAGTAACCCCACCCCCATATCACACCACGTACATGTGCAGCCATGATGTAAATACGTAAATAATATTTAATTTCTAATTCAAATTCTTTATTTATATAAATACCAATTTCTTATTTTTTCTCTACATTTTTCATTTTCACTTCACAGATTCTCTACCTGTCTTTCTCTCTATAACTGCTTGTTGTACGATTGCGGAAAAAATGATCAGACCATCCACAGTCCTCCAGAACAATGTTTATCCAATCCAGTCCTAACTCCTGTGTGGATCATGTGACTCAAACAGACAGAACAGAAAACATGGAATGAATC
>JAPQRP010000011.1:25862121-25872240 GCA_037367295.1 Apogon hyalosoma | reverse complement strand
TATAAGCAATATGTGGCTTCCATGTTAATTTATCATGCAAAATGAGTTGATCAAGATTAAGAAACCTTTATTATCCCTGAGGGGTGAATCTCTGTGCAGTAAAAACATTAACAAAACACACCACACAACAGAACACTTCATAAAAACAGACATTAAATACAGTACTTAAATTATAAAGTGTTATTTAAAGTGCTAATGGCTATGGGAACAAAGGAGTTTGTATGTCTGTTTGTCCTACATTTAGGCTCTAACTTGAACTGACCCTTCGCCCTGACAGGAGCAGCATGAACTCAGAGTTGACAGGGTGGTTGGGGTCAGATGGATAAGATAGAGCATGATCCTCTCACTCCACACTGCTGCTGCCTGTCGTCATGACCAGTGCTGTATGTTCCCATATGTTCCCTGAGTTGTGTCTGGAAGTAATCAAACATTTTGCTGCAGGCTAGCATCATTTCCATAAAAATAGCTCCCATATCCCAGTATCTCACTGACATGTTCTATCTGAGTCAACCCCCAGCTGAATGTATGAGGTTGTCAGGTTCTGTTCTATGTTCCAGTCCTGTGGTCCTGATGCAGGAGATCAATCTGCCAGTAGAAGTGGGTGGTACTTTCACTGGAGGAGAACTGAACTCATTCAAAGTCCATATGACTTCTATCAGTGATCAGTAGGAACTATATTGATATCTGTAACCATTTACATGTTATAAAGCATCAAAATATGGACCATTAGAAGGAAAGGAACATTTATAATATTTCAAAAATTCATGAAAAATTTCAAAATCTAAATTTCTCTAAATATTGTCCCATGGAAGATACATATAAAATGTCAAAATGAATCCGACCACTAGTTCCATCGGAGAAGATGATGATGGACTCAGCGATTTTTACCTCATGGCCGATCAACCAGACATGAAGATCATAAACATAACATGCCTGCACTTGAAAACCCTCAGCCTTCAGTCCACGTTAGGGTTTCTCAACCTTTTTTTTTAACCAAGCCCCACTAACGGCATCATCAGCCAACCCCCCCCCCACCCCGAAAATATTTGTGGGATGGTGGAGTGGGCGTCCCTCTACGAGTAAATGATGGACCTGTATGTGGAGGGTGTGATGGGTTATATAGCTCTGGATATAAAGCTGTGAGAAAGTGAAAGTGAGCTCCCCTCATCTTATCATTGACTACCTGCTGCCCTGCGAAAACAAATTTGCAACGGGCGAGTGATGTGCCAGACCCCCCCCCCCCAAAAAAACACACCCAGACTTCAATCAGTCCTCAGTCCAGACCTCAATACATGCTTCTACAAGTAACGCGACAGAACTGATGATGATACCCTGCAGCGAGGGCAAAAAGGGTAGTGATTAAGCTGGGAATGTCTCATTTCTGTATTTCTTAACATTCTTTCAGATATGTTTTACCAAATGCAAGCCAGAGATTCACCCACTCAATGCAATGAGTAAAGAAAAAGAAGAAAGAGAAAAACAAACAAAAGCTTTGGACAACACTGGAAATAATTCCAGACATTCTTTAGTCTTAGTACATGAAAAAGAACTTGTGTGTCCACTCACTGAGACGGCTCATGAAGTCTGAGGGGATTATTTCCTGGAACCAGGAGTTGTTGGATTTAATCAGGAGACTGTAGAGCATCCTCGTCACCTGAGGATGAGAAAGACAAGATGCATCACCAGAGGATGGGAATTTAATTCACTCGTTTTTTTCCTCCACTAAAAAACATAATTTTCTGTCTTGTTAGTGTTACAGACACATTTCTTGGTTGAGGAGTACAGGGAATAGAAATGTATCGGGAAAGCTGTCATGTTTTTGATGTGATACTTAAAAGATAGTAGAACTAAGAACAACAGATAAAGTCACACAGAGCCGCTGGTGGACTCCAAACATGTTTTTTTTGTCATTTCTGCATAAAGACATCCATCAGTCTCACCAGTCGAGCCTCTGCGGTGATGCTGGGCAGTCGGGATTCTTCACCTCCTGCTTGGATGTAGAGAGCACGAGCAACCATGGTGGCCACCTCCGTCAGAGCCTGAAGGACACACACAACTCAGTATTTATTTACATCTTCACTCAAAAGTCTCAAATACTGCCAGGAGTTTTCCTCCAGTTGAAGCTGAAAATCTGTTCAATGTGAACATATTAGGTCGTGAACAGTTGATATGAAGAGGCTTAAATGGTGATATTTTGATGTGGAATCAGATTATATTTGTTCATGGGACATTTTAAGAAGACATTGGAGGTGGGGCTGCTTCTATAGAATGATGCCAAATTAACCTATTGTCTGTGTTTGTAGGCCTAAGAATAAAAAAACAAACAAAAAAAAACACCTTTTATTGCCTGTTGATTTCTGAATGTGTAAAGTGTCCCTGAATGCACCATAGACATGCACTGTATGTCATTACAGAAACAGAGGAGGGATGGTTAAAATGTGTGATTCCATAAATATTAATACAGAATGCAGCTGACTGGCACATTTAACTTACAGCGATACCTAAACTTAAGTTAGAGTCTGTCTTCGAATGTAGCATCTGGGGTTTTACTGTCTTCTTTAAGTCTGTTTAATGGTTCATTGCAATTTACAACTTAGTTTTCTTGAGCATTGTTTGTATTGGTCATCTTTTAATCAGATATACATCTAAACACTCTATAAAAAAAACAAATAAATTAATTTAAATTCTGCAGTGGGTGGTGACAGAGTAAACGGTACCGTGGCCGTTTCAGTGATGTGCTCCAGCTGCTCGTCTGCCGTCAGGTTTGAGGGGTACGATATGTTCAAGTACTCTGCATTATCGTACATACTCTCATAGTACCTGCACACCAAACATAAAAACAAGTGAACACACTCTTTGCAAAGACATATCCTGTGATTCTGAGTGAGTAGTTCCAGTTACCTGTTAGTAAAAACAGACTGGTGGTCCTCAATAACGATGCCAGGGATCGGCCGAGCTCGGAGGAAACGCTGGAAGGATGAAGGCGGCAGCGGCTGAGAGACCTGAGGCTGATTCACCGTGACGTTGAGGTCTTTGGAGGCCACCTGCAGGTTTTCAATCAGCTTCCTCACCTGAAACACAACACACATGGAGATAATATTTGGGCATAATGTGTTTCAAAAACAGCAGGTCAGAATCCAAAATACTGTGGTTCAGCAGGTGGTTTGAAAATCCAGTCAGTTCCTCATTCATCAAGAGTCTTCTGTAGTTTAACCCATTTTCAGTACGTTTGTGCTATTATCGTATGTGGTGACAAACTGGACATCTTCGTCACATGAAATAATTCCAGGCATTTATGCATGAAGCTGTTCTGCAACCAATGACTACTTCAATAGTCAACTGGTCATCAACTACTGTAATGACTATTCGACTAGTCTGATTATGAACTATGAGAGAAAAAAAACAACAACAATGGTTCGTATTTATATATTTATTGTAGTAATAAAATTAATTTTCTTTCCTTTAACAAGAACATGTGGTGTACAACAAATTTTGTTAAACAAATATTCAATTCAATATTGAATTGAAAATAATATTGAATATATTAAATAAAAGTGCATTTTGTGCATGACAATTACAGTGCGTAACATCCCATTTAATGTTAGGGTCGATGACAGTGATGTCACAAATAACCTGTCGATGACTAAATTAGTCATTTTTTATTAGTCAACTAGTTGACTAGACACTGCAGCCCTAGTGTAAAGACAGACCTACCTACAAACTATGAGACTACAAGCATCTTGTAAGTTCATTACATCCACACTGTGTGACCTGTATCTAATAAACCTACAAAGCCTACCTATGTTTTTTATGTTTTGTCATACGTGACTTTACAATGATAACACCTTCTGAATTTCAGAATTTAACCCATTTCACTTGTTTAAACAATGGATAAATGTAAATGAGTGTAGACTAAAGGTCATCAGTATAAGTCATCTACTATAGCAGCAAACACTGAAGCAAAGCTAAAAATCACAATGGCACATAAGTGTTAAAAAGGATGAAAGACAGAAAAATGTATTTAAAAGGACAAAAGAAAGATAAAGGAACAAAGGGATTTGAGATGCCAGTTTTACAAAGACAGCTAGAGTTAGTATTCAACACACACACACACCCATATATATATGTCGGGTGGCTCATTGCATCATCTCCTGCTGAATTCCTATTGGTTGTTAAGTAAACATAGCACAGACGTAGCAGCAGTCACACCA
Source organism: Apogon hyalosoma (assembly GCA_037367295.1). Lineage (NCBI taxonomy): Eukaryota > Metazoa > Chordata > Actinopteri > Kurtiformes > Apogonidae > Apogon > Apogon hyalosoma. The sequence continues at coordinate 25,868,029 of JAPQRP010000011.1, read as the reverse complement.
TGAAGTGGTCACCTGACATTTATGACAATGTTGCAGGTCATTGTTGGTCACAAGACCAGGACAAAGACCATCTTTGAACTGCCTAATGTGAGATGCACATTTGTACATTTTTACCACAATCAGATGAGTTCATTCTTCCATGTGAGAAAACCCTAAATACATCCCAGTTTAAGAGATTGTCAAACATGTGCTGTGATTTCCATCCATCACTAATCTATCCCTTAAGTAATGAAAGGGTTAATAATAAAAACAGTCACATTTTTGATGGTAAAAAAAAAAAGGTAAATGGACTGAACTTATGTTGTGCATTTTCTCCACCTTCATGGTGCCTAAAGTGCTTTACATGTTCCTCACATTCACACATTCACTCACACACTCATACACCAGCTGCTGCCATGCAAGGTGCTGCCAGACCTACTGGGAGACATTTAGGGTTCAGTGTCTTGCCAAGGGACACTTCAACAGTGGACAGTCAGAGCCAGGATTCAAACCACCAACCCTTTGATCATTGGACAACCTGCTCTACCAACTGAACCACAGCCGCCCATGATGGTAAACTTTAGCAGATTTGTTTTTGCGCTTCACAAATCAGGAAAAGTCCATTCTTAGAAATGAATTTCCTGCAAATATCCAATCCATCTGTTGACGTGGGCAAGAGACGAGCTCCCCAGGCACCTGATATGGTGAGCCCACTGCTCCTAGTATGCAGTGAGTGATGCATGCATGATCTAGTGATGAGTTAAAGGCAGAAGGTAAATTTTGGTGTGTGGTGCATGTTTACGTGTGTGAACCCACACTGACAAAATAAATACAAATTCTTAACAATCATGAACCAGACAGAAAATTCAGTAAAAATAATACTTAAAAAGGTCTACGCACTTCCACTGTGTGGATTTTCCCCATTATTTGGAGAAAAAAAATGATTATTCCCTTAATCTACCAAATGTCAAAAAAACAATATAAATACTTGTTTTTTCTCATGGTCGTAAATTGTGAATATATATAAAAATACCCCCATATTCAGTTTACTACAGCTACAACAGGTGAAATATTGGACTGTAAAGACAATAACTATAGTCCATGTCTTAGTTCTTTCTCACTTTCCTGGTCAGTGCATCACAACCATAAACCCAAATAAATCTTAACTAAAAAAAAAAAAGGGTGAGGAACACTTCACTACAACCTGCTGGATACCATCAGCTGCCATTTGCACCTACACTTTAGTTGCACTAGTGAGTATTTCGAATGGCAGAGCTTAACTCAGCTAAACTGCTGGAATTCCAATGCATTTGTCCATTCTTGCTGTAGTGGTGGAGTCCTGAATGTGAAAAAGGGGAAACTGTGAAAGGCAAACCTCATCATTGACGCTGCTGTTCCTTCGTGACACCGGATCAGAGTGAAGCCACAGCTGAGAGTCGGAGTGCAGCCCCACCTACAATGAACACAATCAGCACAGTCAACCACAAATCACACATCAGGTTCAGACAGCATACTCCTTCACTAACGCTGAGTCGTAAAGTATCACAGACTCATCAGAGGGTCATTCAACAGCTCTGCTCAGTCCTCCCACTTCATGTCATGGATTTTCCTGAAATAAACTCATGTAAAAACTTCTACTACTGTACTTTCCGGACTATTGGCCGCACCTCAGTATAAGCCGTGCCCACGCTTCACGCTGCCGTCTCCAGTGTCTCTATCGATTCACTGATGCCAAGCCTACGTGCAGCAACTCTATTTCCTTCTTCGACAGCCGGGTCAATCAAGAGCCCATGAAACATAAATTAGCTGCATGATTGTTTGAGCCGCAGGTTCACAGCGTGTGAAAAAAGTGGCAGCTTATAGACCGGAAATTACAGTTTCTCAAATATGTATATGTATATTCTGACATTCACTGATTGGATATTTTTGGTTCAAATGAGTTCAAAAAGGTATTGAACATTTCCAACTCCTATTCACATGAATAGGTTGTTATTGGAATAAAACAATTACCCAAACAAAAGTAAAAATACACTAGTTTTTAGTTTCATAGTTTCTTTTTGAAGGTTGTTTTGTTCAATAAAACATTTCAAATCATAAATTTCATTTCATGTTTTTGTTCTCCTCAAAATATGCTCAAAGCATAAAAGTCAAGGATTAAAACATTTTTCTTCTGACTTATTTGTACGAGTATTGGTCATTTTCAAGAATGCTCTGCCTTTCTTTTCATCTGTGACTACGTTAAATGTCTAATTTCTGTAAATCCTTCTAGTCTGGTATAGAGTAACACACACCTGTCCAACTTCCAGCACAGAGTGAACGTTATCCAGATCCACAGCGAACTGATTGTTCTCCATATCGTACACCATCCTTGAACTGCCAATGTAATCGAAGGTCTCCTGTGATCCAACGAACACATAAATGGAAGGCGTATGAGGTGTAAGTGAACACAGAGGGGTTTGAATAGAACGGGATGAAGACAACTGACCCCCTGGAAGAAGGTGTAGAGGATGGTGCGGTTGGGCGGGGCCTCCTGAGTGGCGTTCCGCAGGGCGTGAGCGGCCGCCAGCAGACTGACAAAGCCTGTGACGCTGCTCTGAGCTCCTGGGGCGATGTTGAAGAAAAAAGACCTGCTGTCCAGCTGTGGAGACGACAGAACAGACACAATGGATCAGCTCAACCTGCTGCTATGAGGTTGAATATTAACCCATAAACACCCAGGACAACTTTTCGGGCAGTTCCCAATTTTTTTTCTCCATTTAAACATTCTTAGTGATTTATCACCATTTATTATCATATTTTCCTTTGTATTTTGTGTTTTCAGTAAAAATCAGGTATTAGGCTACATTTAATTTATTGATCATGTAGGTGTTAACTTAATTTTAAAACTATAAAAGTGAGAAATGAAATGATAGACTGATGTGTGGAGAAGGGGTGGGATTAAAAAGACAATGTCTACTGCAACAGTACTGTGGCACGAAATATGGGCTTGTCTATTGCCTCAGAGTCAATCAAATGTTAGCATTTGTACTAGAGCCAATCATGGATACTGTTCATGAACACATTCTACTCTTGTTGCCACAGTACTGTGTTCATATATGACATATACTTCAGTTCACTCTTTTGTGCATTTTTCTACCACAGTACTGTGGCAACTGATGGAAGAAATGACAAATTAGTGATATAACACAGAATAGGAATTATTGTTCTAAATGCTCTGTATGTTGTTTTATGGTGTTCTTTGCTCTGTACAGTCAGTGAGGCTGGAGAAGGTGGGCGGAGCTACATGTTAGATGTGCTGTGTGACTTCTCAGTTCTGTGTCAGTTCAGTGAGTGCTGTGGTCTGAATTCTGCACTGTGAACGTTGTCCCAGTGATAGATTTATATCAATGTGGGATTTCCATACTGACACCCTTGGTACCCCCCCCCCCCACACACACACAAAGTCTGAAAATCTTCAGAAAAAATACAAAATAAAAATAAAGGCTACTTGAACTGGGAAGTGAACCCGAGCCTTCCGCACTGCAGTCCAATATGTGACAGAGTGAGCTACATCTCCACTGTTACTACAGCAGACCTATTTACTATCTGATTTCCTTGGTACTTGTCAGGATGTAACAAGTTACCAGTCTAGACATGATATGACGCTAATTGGCTCTGTGGTTATAGACAAACTGATATTTTGTGCCACATTACTGTGTCAAAAGCCACTTTGAAATAAATTACACTTCCTCCCACTCCATTTCAAATATGCAAATGAAGTCTATTTTGTTTTCATGTATATGTATAAGTTTTCCTATTTTCTTGAAATCCATTTTATTTCTAGGCATAAAATAGGATTTTTTGTTTGTTTGTTTTGTTACATCTACAGAATAAACCAAACTGAACTGAAGTGTTCATAAAATCTTAAATTCAAAGGTTATCAGATCAAATCAGAAAAAAAAGTGACTTTTTCAGTCCAGTCTATCCTGAACTGAACATAAACTCGGTGTCTCCATCCACTGTCATTGATCCAACTCCATGGGTTTGACTGGGGAATCAATGTTGGAGAAGATGACAGTGTTTCCATGGTAACTACGGAGCCTCTGAACGTCCAAATGGGTCATATCTGATGACCATGAACAGATGAAGAACTGTATTTACACTAGTTATTTACATGTATTGATAGGATTAATGGATCAACAGGGATTAAACCAACAGATGCTTTTGGTCAGCGGTGGATGTTTGGGTCTTTATAGGTTAAACAACATGAAGAATGAAGGAGAGTGTTACTACAAACGGTCCTTTGATAAGCAGTGGGCTGAGTTTTGGTTTGGCTTTGAAAATGAAAATCTTCTTGGCTTTGAAAGACGATGAGATCAGTGTTTTCATAAACTCTCATATGCATCTGCATGCTAATAAATACCAAATGCTGTACTGTAGTGAAATATCTGAAAGGGCAGATTTGAGGAATTTTGCTCAAAGGCAACAAGCCTTTTTTGGAAACTCACCCTGGCTGCTGCTATGACCACATTTTCAAACATCTTGTGTCCTTTCTCTGTGGTGTTGATGGGCCTGGTGGACGCCCAAACATTGTAGTCACCCAACGGGTCACACACCCCCTCTGCAAGGAGCAACATGGACCCGTTAATAAACCCATTAACTATACAGTAGGCCATATAGTGACCCTCTCTTGCTAAATTTATATAATGTTGAAAAAAATAATGACACGCAATGTTGCATATTAAAATATAGATGTTATGCGAGTACCTGGGCTGATGCTGAAGTTGATGTCGTTCCTCCTCATGCAGGTGGCTGTGTCTGTGACCGCAGACATGTGGGAGTACAGCTGCATGGCACACAGTGGATACTGAGGAGCGCTGCCGTTTACTACCTGATTATGGTCCAGGAAACACTGGGAAATAAACACACATTTTGGTGAAAAGGAGGAAAACACAGACCCAGCTCATCATTTGGGGTTTGTTTGGGAATTAAATGATTTCTATGATGAGAAAATGCATTTTTGCTGCTCAAAACACACAATGATGGTGAAAGACTGCAAGTTATTCAATGAAATGACCAGTGAGCTGCCATCATCTGGTCCATGAAATGAACTGGTGAAACACAAAAATTAAACTGAACACATTAACAATCATTTTAGTTCAGTGGCCACATTCAGCCTAATTTGGTATCAAGTGGGTCAGATCAGAAAAAAATAATCATAATAACCTATAAATACTCAAAACTTCAATTTTTTCTCCCACTGATTTGGGTTTATGTACTTTTCATGACTTATCAAATTTCTTGTTTTCTTTTGGTCTGATGATATAAATGGTGCAGTGCAAATAGATGCTATGTTACTGTTCTTTTCACTCACCCAGAACAATCCAAATAAATCTATACAAACACAAACATATTTGAAGGCAATGAGTGAAAAACCTAAGCCAGGATCTGAATTGATATTCCCCCAAAAACCTGACCTGGGTAACCTCAGACAGCCCCAACGTAATGTATTCCTGGTATCATGTTTATAAGGGGTTAATTATGATGTCTGAGTGAAGGAGAGTCTAGGCAAGGCAAAGCAAATGCATTTGTATGGCACAGTTCAAACACAGGGCGATTAGGAGAGCTTTACAAAAATGGAAAAGAAACAAGTTAAAAATACACAAAAGATAATCAATAAAACATAAATAATAATCAATTAAAATAAAGTAAAAGAGAAGAGGTCAGATAGAACCCTTTCAGTTGTTCTAGGTCAGATAGAACCCTTTCAGTTGTTCTAGGTCAGATAGAACCCTTTCAGTTGTTCTAAGGTCAGAGGTCAGACAGAACCCTTTCAGTTGTTCTAGGTCAGATAGAACCCTTTCAGTTGTTCCAGGTCAGATAGAACCCTTTCAGTTGTTCTATGCACAGTTGAACAGAACCGTTTTCAGCCTGGACTTAAACTCTGTCA
>JAPQRP010000011.1:25842616-25853911 GCA_037367295.1 Apogon hyalosoma | reverse complement strand
GGAAGCCGGAGTACCCAGAGAGAACCCACGCAGACACGGGGAGAACATGCAAACTCCACACAGAAAGGTCCCACCGAATCGAACCCAGGACCTTCTTGCTGTGAGGCACGAGTGCTATCCACTGCACCACCGTGTCACCCTGGAGGAACTATTAGGGTCCAAATACACAAAGACATGAACCACAGACTCAGAACAGTGGAGTTAGATCAATATGAGCCCTTTAATTTATACACAATTCAAAGAAAATGAGTAAGGAACTTGAACAGTAGACATGTATCTGAACTCTGGCTGTAAATCTGAACCAGTCCAAGTTCATATGAAAACTGACGTGACCTCCATGTTGACTTCAGTAGAACAATGAGGTTTAGCTGAGGATTCTGTTACTATTCTTTTGCACATCTGAGTTAGTTCAGGGATGTGACTCGTTCACATTGGAATCTGATATTGGAAATATAATAATATACAATGTGAACAGCCACACAAAAAGAAATGTGATCTGACTAATGAACCTGAGTCGAGCACTGACGCTGGCAGTTCCAGTTCATTTCTTTAGGCATTTACAAACAGCTTTGGAAATAATTATTTGTTCACTGTGACTAAATTGTGAAACTAAACAATCTGGAAAAGGATGCATGAAATATCTGCTGTAGATATTAATTAAGAAATATCCGTGTCAAAATTAATGATATCAAAAAAATCTTAACTGACATATAAATCTAAATCATCTGATGCTGAAAAACATAGGCATACTAGTAATATTCCCAAAACTGAATATTAAATGGTCAAAGTTGAAAAGCTATTAGACTGAATTTTTCCTAAAAATGATAATGATGTATAATGTTTTTCCACCCAATAATTCTGTTTTCACTTTTTCTTATGGTATGGTAGAAGATGAGATCAGTGTCAAATCATTTCACTTTGAATCAGGATCATCAGTTCACCCCTGAAATAACAGAAAAAAAAAAAAAGTGCTTCTCCATGGGTTCCTTAAAGTAGCGTCTGACTTTGGTCCCAGATGTTTGTTCAAATGTGTCCAACCCCAGTCAGATCCTCATTATCTTTAATCCATTTGTCTGTCTGTGCTTCTGCACCTGAATCACTTCTTTCATGGTGAACACCTTCATAGATGACTCCATCAGAAACACAGTCCACTTGTTTAAAGCAACAAATCCAAACGTCACCTGGGCCTTTTTGGAAATCTTGTTGCAAAGTGCATTGTGGGAATATGAGTTCCCTGCAACAGCAGTTTGTCTGTCTGTTGGTGAAGCTGAACCCAAATGTGTCCTTTACCTCCAACCATCGACTAGATTCATCCTGGAAAACCACCCTGGTGAACTGGAGGAGTTAACGCTGGACTGATCTGGCTTGTTTTCTTGCTGAATCTGTGATAAACCACTTTCGCTTCCTGCAATGCACTTTGTGACAAAATTTCCAAAAAGGCCCAAGTGACGTTTGGGTTTGTTCAGTAAACAAACGGACTGTGTTTCTGATGGAGTCATCTACGAAGGTGTTCACCATGAGGGAAGTGATTCAGGTGCAGAAGCACAGACAGACAAATGGATTAGAGAGAATGAGGATCTGAGTGGAGTTGGACACATGTGAACAAACATCTGGGACCAAAGTCAGACGCTGCTTTAATCGAAGCCCTTTGAAAAGTACGTTCAAAATAAATTAAATGCATTTCATAGCTCGATACTTGTATGAATGAAGAGACTGAAGGTGGTTTTATGGCACTAATTAGATATTTATCACTAGGCTATTATGTTTTAATTTAAATTGTACTTCATTGTAAATCATGCTTGTCCACTTGTGCTCACTTGCTTTTTGCAGTTATACTAATGAAGCTTATTACTAGGGCTGCAACGACTATTGAAAAATTAGTCAATGTTGTTGACAGGTCTTAAGTGACGTCATGCACTTTTGTTACGTTATTTTTATTGCCGATATCAAGTTGAGTATTTAGTTGCTTAACACTGTTAGACACTGTAATTGTTATACACAAAATGGACTTTTGTTAAAGGAAAAAAGTATTTTATTGCTGCTGCAATAATTGAATATTTGTTTAACCAACTTTGTTATGCATTCGAAGTGTTGTGAACTAAATGTTCTTGTTAAAGGAAAGAAAATGTATTTTAGTGCAGCAATAAAAAACAGCCAGTTTTTTTTTTCTTTTTGGCAGTTTATAACCTGACAATGACTAGTCGACTATTGAACTAGTCATTAGTTGCAGCTCTATTTATTACCTTCTCTCCTAACTGAAGACTAGTTTCTCAAACTATTGCATGCTTCTATGATTTTAAGCCATTATTTAGCCAAGACAACAGGTCGGGAGCTTTTCCATTGTATTTTTCGTCTAAACACTGCACTTATTTCACATACATAACTGACTTGTTGTGTTTTACAGGGTTATTTATATAACAAATTTACAAAGGCACGCTTAAGATTTAGAAGACAACCTTTTATTTGCTTCATTCGCAACCTGTGCGTAGAAATGTCATCTTAAACATCGCAGTAGTTGTATTTTTTGCATTAAATTCAGGTGACGTTAGAGCATTTAATCCCTTCAGCTACAGGCGGGGAATCACGAGCAGTCACGCTGATGCCGAGTTTTCATTTTCCACAGACAGAATCTGTGACCCGGCTAAGACACAAACCACTGGAGGGACTTCAAATTCAACCCCGGATGAGATTGTTCACGTTTCCCCTTTATAAAACACCAGCAGACCATTACCACTACACTTCCACTCACAGAGAAACTTTTATTTAAAACCGGTTCGGGTATTAAAGCCAATCAGGACAGCTAGCTAGCTTAGCATCAGCTAACTCCGAACACAAAGAAGTCAATCAAAGCTCAGTGTCGCCCACAGAAACGCACAGAAATAATGAACAAATACGTGGGCGAAAGCATTTCATACTACTAGAATCCAACTCACCAATGAAAAAACAACAAATGAGCACATTAACGATCCATTTGTTCGAGAGTAAATCCATCTTCCTGGTTAGAAAAGCAAAAAAAAGCACAACAGGAAGTGTTGACACAGAAAACGTCCGGGTTCCGCTCTTTGGTTCCGCCCTGTTAAAATGGCAGCTCTGATTTTGAAGTATTTAACTTTTAAAATTTCCTGTTAAATTTATATCTGGCAAAATATTTGTACCTATACCAATCTAGTATATCTCATCCCAGAAGTTCCCTATTTTATGTTGTTTTTTATAGTGCCAACTAAAAGGAGTCAATTCTGTACTCGGCTGACTTCCTGATGACTCACTCGTGCTGAACCTTGTACCGAATGTTATTCATTTCATAGTCACAAAAAGACCAAACCATCTTCAGTCAGAAACACACAGAATCACATCTTATGTCTTTTGAGAACAAGCTTTTTATTGTCTTTTTTTCACAGATGCACAAACAGGTGTTCATATTGAAGATTCCTTTTTATTACAGAGGCAGAAGACAGTTAACAGCTCCAAACACAGAGATGACACAGCAGTACTTATAAAGAATACTTCCTGCCATGAAGGGTGGTAGTGATTATATAGCTGAAAGGGTTAAAAGCTTTGAACATGACATTGGCTCACTAAGAGCAGATGTATAGATATATCTCCACATTAATAGTTGTATTCATTCTACAGAGGAAGCGTGGATGTGTTTAAACAGATCAATGTTCCTCTCGTCTTGATCTCTCAGCGGAACTGAAGTGGACTCACACGCAGACCAATCACATCCTTGCCAATCTCTGTCACCTGGGAAATGAGGTCAAAGGTTAAAATAAGTAGACCAAATTATATCTGCACATTATTCTAGGACTGGGTTGCTGACTTTACAGCTCTGCATATACAAACATGAACCCTATTAAGAATATTTCTGCACACACTGTTCCAGTTTTTACCTTTTTCCTCTTCCAATCATATTATTTTCTTCTTAATTAGTTTAATATGTAATGTTTACTTTTTTCCTTTTTGTCATTTTCTTGTGTTTTTTAGTTGTTTTTTTTTTAACATTTTATTTACTCATTTCAAACAATAGGGACGATGCTACGCAAATCTAACCTTTACAGCTTCTATGTGTGTATTTATATGTGTAGTGGTGTAATACTGCCCATATACCCAATAAAGATCAGGAAAAGAGGAATGTTGGACTTTTTCCAACAATGACAGACTGTGCAGGAGTTTTTCAACTGAAACTAGGCTGAAAATAAGTAACTTGAGGGTTATTTTATTAGTCGAAGTGCACTTTGCCTATTAAAACTAGGCTTACACCGTTGGAAGCAATGGCTAGGGGTACATCCCCGAACACCCCCAGTCCTTAATGATGTCATGACATGAGGCATCCCCAGGTCATTTGCACTTGATTTGAAGTCAATCAGACAAATAGTTCCACAGATATGAACAACAGCATGTTTAGTGATTTTAAACTTTTAAGCAGCCCCTTGTGGCCAATCTAGAAGTGGTAAATCGTCCAAAATCAAATCAGTTCTTCCTCTCCACGATATTCATTGATATGGAAAATATGGAATTTCTAAACCAAATATTTTTTAAGTTATCGCATTCACACAAAGGACATCCGGTGTCGGCAGTCAGACCAAAAACATATCCCCGAAACTCTGTTCGGGGATATAATTAGGTCATTAAGTAAATTTTAAGTTTACAGATGTAAGTTGAAATTAAATGAGACTAAGTTAAGAAAAATCATCTACTGATCTAAAATGTTTAATAAGTACTGATCCACTAATCCTATCAATACATATAAATAACTGGTGTAAATACAGTTCTTCATTTTTTCATGGTCATCACATATGACCCATTTGAACATTCAGAGGCTCCAAAGTTACTGTGGAAACCCTGTCATCTTCTGCAACATTGAATGTTGGGGGCTGGAACAGATTAATGACATTTCAGTTAATTTCAATGGGAAAAACTGATTTGACATACAAGCTCAACAACAGAACAAATTAAACTCGTAAGTCAAACGAACCACTGTATAAAAAGATATACGAGTTTCATTGATAAAAATACAAAAGTAAGAGGATAATATTATAATAAATGGTGATAAATCATTTAAGAAAGGTTAGACAAAAAAAAATTATCTGGGAACTGCCACAAAAGTAGCACTGGGTTAATAAAAAGATGCTTTGTTTCATATATTAAAATATATGAATGAATACAAACTTAATTTGTGTCCTAGTAAGTGGGAAAAGGCCTTAGACTGCTCTGCTCCAGTCTTCCTGTTCAGTATCTTGAGTCTGTGCTTTTCTTTTCTTGATGGAATTTGGTTATTTTGTCATTTTTAACACTTAAATGCCTTCAAGTGTAATTTTAAACTTAATACTGGATCACTTTTTAAGTCTCATTTTCTTTACTGCAAGACAATTTTAAACTTTTGTGAACATAATAAAAATACATGGTATAATTTCATTGGTTTTAAAACTACATCATTGGTTTTCAGTCAATTCCGGAGTATTTCCCATCATACCTGTGTGACCCTGCAGATCTGGCCTTTGTAGGTGGGGCAGTAACAGGCTCCAGACAGTGGGCACTTCTCAACAGGACGTCCACGATACAGAGGGACGAAGGAAGCGGCACACAGGTCGAACGGGTTGTGGGGGTCATAGTTCAGCTGATGAGCGTCTGTCAGAGTCTTCTCACACGCTGCCAAAATCTTGCGGGTCTAAATAACAGGGAAGGTTTTGACATGATCGTAAGAAAATGAATGTCATCACAGTAGTTCAATAAAACAACCACGTCAGTGAAGCTGTGGTTGGCGCTCATCCAACCTGCTGAGCGACATCGGGCTTCGGTCCCAGCTCGAGCAGGCGTCTGGCGAAACCGGCCGCCATCTTGAAGTTACGGAGTTTGAAGAAAAGGTTCAACGCTGTGCGTAACACCAGCACCATGTGGACCGGCTGAAGGTTACAGTGGGTGAAATAGGCTGCCATCTGCGACAAGAACATCCACCAAGAGAACGACATCAGGCTCAGGAATCAGACAGATGATGGTCAGTGGGCTGGTGCTGCTGATCACACACAGCTTTACCTCACACAGTCTCTTCTGCTGCTCCAAAGTGTCTTTAGGCAACTTCTTCCTCTCCGTCTCCATGGTCAGACCCACTATGTACTCTCTGCAAATTGTGATCAGTTGCTGAGCCTGAAACGCACACATTACAATCAGACAACTTGGCCAACTGTGACTCAGTTGGTAGAGCGGGTCATCCAATGACCGAAGGGTTGGCGGTTAGAATCCTGTCTCCAACTGTCCACATGTCGAAGTGTCCTTGGGCAAGACACTGAACCCTAAAAAATGCTGCCAGTAGGGCCTGGCGGCGGCTTGCATGATGGTAAAATACCATAAAAGTGTGGAAAAGTGCTATACAAGTACCAACCATTTACAGTCAAAACTTTCTGCAGGTTTCAATAGATTTATTTACCTTTTTCTAAGACTGTTATGAATGCAAGTCCCACTTCCCATCAGGCATTTTTTTTAAAGGAGCTTTATGTTGTCTAAATACCCATGTGGAGCTTTTTAACAATGTTCCTCATTAAAACTTCTACTGTGAAATCTGGTGCTCACAGGAGCTTCCAAGTCACATGACTAATTTTATTGCACTTCTTTGTAGAGCTGAAAGGATTAATCAATTAATAAAATTATTCGACAGTTTTCCTGAATCAAACCTTCATTTTCTTAATTTCTTTGTTGTTAAACATTGGTTCCACTGTTGTGTTTCACACAGACGTTTATTGTGACGCACATGACGCCAGGATCAACACAAACAACATGGAGCATGGCTCAGAAGAGACGAGGACCAAAAGGCAGAAAATGTCTATGTGTTGCCTTTTCTCCACTGGAACCATCACTTACTCCTTTAAACTCTGAAGCTTTAACACAAACATTATAAATCTGAGAGTGTGTTTGTTTCAGTTGGATGTTAGTTCATGTTCAGTTGGATCCAAATGTGTTTCAGACTGAGCTGACAGATTGTTTATAGATGTCACTGGACTGGTTTGGTGTTGTTTACAGATATTTTTATATATACTTTTATTGTTGTTATTTTCCTTTTATACTTTTTGTGGTGTTTCTTTCAGCTGGTTCTGGAATAAAAGACAAGTTGTTGGTCATTTTCAGACATGTCCGATTTACATTTTAACTTTTTTTCCCGTCTATTCAAATCATAATTGTATCTAATCAATGAAAATAATTAATAGATGCTGCTGTACTTCTTTGAATTTGCTTGTTGCTCACCTCTGCAATTTCTTGCTTGTTATCAACCACCAGCAGAGGAACAGACAGCAGGATGGCTCTGAAGCGCTCCACAGCTTCCTCAAAGCGTCCGGCCGTGGTGAGCTGGTAGCACTGCTGCAGACGGGCAATGAGGTCCGCCAGACGCAGACCTACAGCGGGAAGACCCTGCTTTGCACCGCAGTCCTAGAAGAATAGAATTACACATATGTATATTAAAAAAGAAAATGTGAAAAATACAACCAGTGTCCCTGTATCTCAGCATTATGTCCTATCAACAATCAATACCAGGTTGTCAGGTTCTGTTCTATGTTCAAGTCCTGTGGTCTTGATGTAGGGGATCAATCTCCTAATAGAAGTGGGTGGTAATTTCACTGAAGGAGAACTCAACTCATTCAAAGTCCAAATATGACTTCTATCTGTGATCAATAGGAACTATATTGTCATCTGTAACCATTTACATGCTATGAATCATTAAAATATGGAGCATTCTAAGGAAAGGAACATTTTTAAGATTTCACAAATCTGTCAAAAATTAAAAAATCAAAATTTCTTAAAACTGTGAACAAAATTTGTAGACATTGTACCAAGGAAGATACATATAAAATTTGAAATGAATCCGACCAGCAGTTTTATTGTAGAAGATGTTTGAAGAAATTGCTAATGAAGACAACGGACACAGCGCCTTCACTGTTGCTCAAGGTCAATCAGCTGGTGAGATAAAAACAAAGTCAGAAACCCACATAAACTATTCCCTTTAAAGCTAACCGTACCTTCCAGTTCCTCTGTGGATGGCTGCGCAGGCAGGGCAGGGAGGGCAGGCCCAGGTAACAAGTCCGGCCCCTGGACAGAGTCTGCATGAACAGAGACTTGTAGGGGCCAAAGTTCACAACTCCAACCTGGTCATGGAGCAGCTGAGGAGGCAGAGGAGAAAAGAGGTGTGTGATGAAACCATCAATTCAAGGAAGGGCTTGGGTAAAACAAGAAAGAACACGATGCTTTATTATCATGTGAACATACTCTCATTGCTGTTTCGAAGGAGCCGGCCAGAATGTGGTCCACTGGCAGCTGGGAGTTATTGCACCACATCTGGGTTGGACTAACGCCTTTGGTGGGTGGAACAAAGAAGCCGTCTTCTGCTCCTCCACCTGTGCTAGTCGGTAGATCCTGATGAAAAGGGAAAGAGTGATGAATGAAAGACATACCCACTGCTATATAGTAACACACATAAGACAAAGACTCACACTGAGGCCTATCACAAGTGAAGAGAACCACGGTAATCACAGTTAGCATTAAAATATCCAGAGTGCCTAAACCAAAGGCCAGTAACCATGAATCCTGGATATTCTGCCTGTACATTTGAACTAACTGACGTTTTATTATTGTTAATTTGTAGTTGTTTGGTGCCCTCTTGTGGTAAAATTTAAAGAGTGTTTTTGACTTTTTGCACAGATTATGCCGTGCATGTGCAGGGAATACTGTGTGATGGGAATGTAATGAAGAAGTGGGCTTGTGCAGAATGTACTACTTTTGTCTCTGCAATTGTCACCTTGGATATTATTTGTCTTTTTACACTTTCTAAAAGTGATGTTGAAATTCAATAAACAAGACCAAGACCGTCTTGTCATCACATGTTAGCTAGCTGTCTAGCATACGAAAAGAAGAAACTCAATGCGAGGGCAGTAAATTGAAAGTGGATGGGTCTCACCTCTTAGAGTGCAACATCTAAATGAAAATTATAAACCTTAATATAATCTAAACAGGTAATTCTATAAAAATAAACCTCTTACAATTGTCATGAATGATGAACGTAATCACAGCGATGAAAATGAACAATGTTCACTTCTGCTGTAAAGCTGGACATTTTATCATGGGGTCTATTTCAGGTTGAGTCACCTTTTGGAGCCAGACATTCAAGGAATTAGGCACTTCCATGTTAGCCTCATTTGGATAAAACAGTGTCCACACATTACTTGTACGTTTTTTGGACTTCTGATCCAGTGGCCAATACACCATCTAGTAAATGGTTAGTGGTGTGGTCAGTCTTTCCAGTAAATGTACAGTAGCATTAGCCAAGTGACCAGCTGAACCTAGTTCAGCACTTTTATCTGACTCAAAAAAATAAGGTGGTGAGAACAAGAACAGTATTTAGACAGTATTAGGTTTCAAAACAGCAGTTGTCAAATCAATAAGCGGTATTCCTTTGGTTATGTTCACTTTTTTTTTTTATAGTCTAATATTAATATTATAGCTGTTAAAGTGTTGTATGTAAGGATGTAACTTTTCTTACCAACTCTGGAGGAAGGTCCAGGTCTTCCTCTACCTCCCATCCTCCTCCCTCTTCTTTCCCCAGTCCTCCTTCATCTCCTAATGCATCCTGGGCATCCATGAAGCCATCTGAGACACAACAACACAAAGAGTAATTAAAACAACAAATGTATTTTTACTCTACGAAATCTAAAATAAATACTCTATGTGTAAGCTGCTCTCAGAATGTCAGTTTACCTTCATCGAGCTGGAGCTCTGCATCCTCTCCCCATCCCTCTCCTCCTGGAGCATCCATATCCAGGTCAGCAGCCATCTGACCTGCCTTACCTGCAACACAAAAAAAGAAAACATTCTGTCAAATTCAAGCCACCCAGGTTTAACCCCCTTATTATACAACTAGATTATACAACTAGTGTTTAGTCACATTTACACTTCTAAGCAACGTTAAACATGGGAAACTGGGGAATAGCAAACTAAAAATGGTCACATTAGATTACTTTGCCTTAATAAAATAAGATTAATCTCACTACTGTTCCTGAAAGTAAATACATTTTAAAATCCACAGTTTTTAATATGATTTTTCTTCATCACCACATATTAAGATTACAGTGGATGCTGACTGACCCTTTGCTGCAATGGCTCCCTCAAAGAAGCCCTTTGAGACGGTAAGCAGAGGCCAGTTGGTGTCCAGAGGGTTTATGGGTGGAGGGGGCTGCAGCAGCTGTGCATTGGGATCAACCTCTGGAACCTAAAAGACACAGTTACTACAAATGTTAGCCAACGTTTCCTCTTACATGAAAGGGAAAGTAAGTTGGGCTTCAGCTTAAGGAAAGTGTGTTATGGAGGAAATATGTAGCCCACACACCGTCTCCTTTTCAGGGTCAAAAGTCTCCTTCAGTGCCTCGGCCTCTTCGTCCAGCCCATGGGTGGCGGCCGTCAGGTAAGCCAGAGACTCTGGAAACATGTGGGAAAACAGTCACAACAGTGTTTCTTCCTCTGAAATACTGACAATTAAGAGGTCCCTGGTGCAGTGAGTTGAGGTTTGGAAACTGGAGCCAAAGAGTCCCAGATGCAATCACAGGATGTAACGGAGTTTCCATCACTCACACCTTTAGTTCATGAATGTTGAAGGTTGATGGACATGAAAAGTTTGAAACCACCAAGTCACACCACTGTTTCAAAGTTGCTCTCTTTATTGAATTGTCATTAAATATTAGGCTAATGTTACTTTTCTACATTAGGAGACACAGCAGAATGTCGAAAGTGACTGACAAAACACTGAGCACACTGAATGAATGCACTGAGTATTTTAGAAAGGATTTCATGAACTTGAAAGATGCCCACCATTTGATTAACAAATATGAGGAATTTCTTAAGTCTAGTTAATGAATACGGCAAGAAAAACAAATGCAGAACAGCAGCAGTCTGTTGACAGCACTGTCTTAATAACAGAGTAAAGAATTATTTGATTGCTTGTATTAATTACAAAAGTCATCATGTGCAATGATGCAAATAATTGAGGAATCAAACTGGACATGTGCTGAGAATCATGCATTTTATCATTGGTAAAATTTCACACCTCTAAAAAGAAGTTTTAACGACGTCAAATCTAAATGCTATAAGAAACGCACTGAGTATGAACAAAGTGGCATTTGGTTTTATTGTATGTGGGGCTGCAAAGAAACTTCAGAACTGGAAAGAGACTCTGCGGTACTGTTTCTCTGTCAAATGTTCCTTGTGGTGGGTTTCAGATGCTGCAGCTCTTTCATAATTCCTAGTTTAGTTCTTGTTTGTTCA
>JAPQRP010000011.1:25822417-25842516 GCA_037367295.1 Apogon hyalosoma | reverse complement strand
GGAGTACCCGGAGAGAACCCACGCAGACACGGGGAGAACATGCAAACTCCACACAGAAAGGTCCCACCGACTGGTGCCGGAATCGAACCCAGGACCTTCTTGCTGTGAGGCACGAGTACTACCCACTGCACCACCGTGCCGCCCCAAATGAATTAATGAAAAGAAGTATTAACAAAGAGCTGGAGTATGCATTTGAGACACTGAGGCAGTGAACGGCATAAACTGAGTGTATGGAGACTGAACTCACTCTGTCCACAGTTTTTGAGGATGCGGACTCTCTCGCTGACGTCTCCCAGGTACAGAGCCGCCTGGTAGTGTCCGCTCATGTCCTTCCTGATTTCAGCTATACACAAAGAGGATAGATAAATGTTGACTCAATTCACATTCCACATGATCAGTCTAACAGCCCTCAGAGCCACGTACCAATCTTCATCATCTTGCGCAGCTTGGCCAGGTTTCCAGTGATGAGGTAGAGGAAAGTGAGCTTGTCGAAGTTCTTGGTCCTCTGGTAGCACATCTCCACAACCTGGTGGTGACCCTGCAGCAGCGCTGCCTCACCCAGACGCTCCCAGCAGCTACGCTCATCCAGGGCTTTGGCTGCCTCCAACGCCACCTGAACACACAGAAAACAAAGGGGAAAAAACAAAAAGAAAAACTTAAATCCTCACCAAGAGAATCCACAGCAACTACAATAAGCTGATAGAATCACAGCAATTATGGCCCACAAGAAAATATGACACATAGTGTAAGAAAAACACCCCAATAAAATTATCCAGATCTTAAAATATATTTTAGAGGTTTCGCTTAGAAAATGCATAACACTGTTCTACATATTACTTCTCTATGTAACATTTTTTAAGTACAATCTGATTTCTGCAAAGAGTAGAAAATCTAAATCACTTCACAAAAATGTATTTTTATTTAGATCTATCTACCTACCTACCTTATTGACAATTTCCTTACTGCTACTTTTTATTATACTTTAATGGAGTGACTGTAACACCCAATAATTTCCCCCTGGGGTTAATAAAGTCTCTGATCTAGAAATGTGAAATGAGCCATGTTGGTACACACAGGTTTACAGCACAAAAAAATAAAGATTTTGACTCTGCGTTAAGATATGTAGTATTTCCTTATAACTTCTCCTTGCGCTCATTCCCTGTTATTTCTGACCTAGTTTTTGTCACTTGGACTTCCTCTGTTTTAACTCCTGCAGGTTAAAACAGACTAACACTTTTGGAGCCGACTGACTCAAACTAAATACACTCAATAGCCTACAAACAAACCATGACATAAATGCACACTTTTCTTGTGGCTATATTATTTTTTGGTATGTGCTCATATGTTCATTCTGTGTCTCTAAAATGCTGTGTTTACACTGGTACTCAGCCCATTTAAAATTAATGTTTTTGTCTTATTACTGTATTGTACTGAAGGTTCAACAGGTAGTCTTCTAACATCTACTGTATCATTTTAAGAGTTAAACAAATCAAGCACAAACTATAAATAAAAGCATATATATTACATGATGCAGCCACATGAAACCTAATGACATTGATCCAAAAAGTCTGGAATAACCCACAATGAATGTTTGATTCAGATAAAGAACAAGATTCATTAAAGTTGAAAAGATTCATCTTCAGAGGAAACATTGATCCAACAGCTGATGTGTGTTATGCCATATAAACACATAGCGATATCTAGAAAAACACATTTTCTCTTTTTTTTCACCTTTCCTCCACATGAAAACGCTGGTTGGAGTTTTCATAAATAATCGTTTTCAGTGATATAAATAAACCAAAGTGCAGATTTGGAAAAACTCTGTTTTTATGCTTGTGTGTTCAGGGAAAATTAACAGATGTAATGAAAGAAAACTCTAATGTCACTGATATTTAATCTGATCAATTGAAGAGCAAATCTGCCAGATTTGAAAGTGAAGATGGTTGACTCTGTGTCGTTAACCACCCACTCTCCACATTCTACTTTTAATCCATGACAAACACACCTCGATGTTTCCACACTCCAGAGCCAGACTGAAGCGGGTCTTCTCATCTTTGACAAAGTGCAGCGCCACCTCGGGGTAGCCCTTCTTCTGCAGGTAGGCGATGATGGACTGACCCACCAGTTTGGCGTTCCGTACCATATGAAGCACCTGCACGGTCAAAGGAAAGGTGTCAAACACATCATACATGGGCTGAGGATTTTAATCCATACCACAGTCATCTGTCACCATGATTTTTTTTCTGATGATCCAGAGACAGACGCACCTCGTCATACTTGCGGTTGACCAGGGCCAGTTTGAAGCGGTACTCGGTGGGGTCGATGGTGAGGACACGAGGCCTGCACTCCCTGTCCAGGCAGTACACACTGTTGCCTCTCACACGGGTCACATAGATGGGCAGGTCCAGAGTCCTGATGATGCCATGATCACTTCACAAAAACACACACATTAGGTACATTAACAGTGACCCAAATAAGGACTGAATGACTTTATAACATGAAACAAGTTGCAGACCCACAGTCATTTCACATCTTAATGCTCAATTCAGATTTTTTTTTTTTTGCTGAAATCAGATTTTTTCGCATGGTTGTTCACATTGTTATTCAAATACAACTGCCATAAGACTCTCAGTCTGCTGCCCTGAATGCACAGAAAAAGACATGATGTTACACACATCACACTGTGTTTACAGATGTAAATATCATTATCCTCATAGTGTAATTGTCCAAGTCATATTTTTGGCCAAATTGTGATATCTGCTTAAGTTTACCCTCCCAACACTTCTGATTCATTTTATGCAGAGATCATAATTTGGCCAAAAATATTAGGCCATTATACTATGAAGCTAATGATATGTATCCAGCTGGGTCCCACCTCCTCCATCATAGAATTGTGACATCTGTTGCATTTCAATGACATAACAGTCCGATGACATGACCGTTCAGACTTAAGTCGCATTGAAAAACATCACATATGTTTCCAATTTAGGACCATATATGAAAGTGGCCTGAAATTTTTTTTTTATTATTAAAAAAACAAAACAAAATGTCAAATTTATGCTGTTCAGACCGTCATAAAAAAATCAGATATGGGTCACATATGGGGAAACAGTCAGATCTGGGTCACTTTTACCTGCAATGTGAATATAGCATTACATTACACTACCACATGGTATCATTTTTCCACTGTCCTACACTGTCCTGAGCAGGTAAACCAAAGGTGGAGAGTACTAAATTTAAAGAAATTTAAGAAAATAAAATAAAAAAGAAAGAAAATTCAGGACTAACACATTGTAAAGATCCAACTTGTATGAAAAGTTGGAATATGCAGAAGATTTTGAGATACACAGACAGAAATACCCGCAGATATGATATCAATACAGCAGACACCACTAACAAGTAAACATGTCTGCCCAGGTCAAATTCATCAGATCATCTTCCTACTTGATATTTTGACCGTTCAACTGCCACTAAGTCTGATAATGACTTTTATTTACTTTGAACTGTTGATAGTGGTGCATTAAAATCATAATGACTTTTTGACCACATCACACAGCCCTAGTGTCTACTGCAGTACAACACCATCCTATTAGAATTAGAGCATTTCATCTCATCTGTTGTTTATTCCTGATAAACACAAAAATATTTAGGTTTGAGTAATGTAAAACAATATTTGACAACACACCTGTCAGAAGTGACTTTTCTCCCTCTTTTTTTTAAAGTCAGCTGGTCTATTCAGATATTAGGTTTTGTGATCCAAGTGAAACATTGAGCTTTCTAATGTTTACCGGACAGATAAGCAGTCAGTGTTAAGTGTAAGTACCATAAAAGAAACAGTAGCACATACCCAGAGGTGAGGGCGTATTTGATGTGATTGGAGGTGGTGTAAATGAACACTCCACTCTCATCCCAGGCTCCGCTCTTCACTCGAATGTTCTCGTGAATGTTGCACAGACTCTCCAGCTTACGGTTACAGATCATGATGGCTGAGGGGCAAAAGTGACTGGATTAAAATTCATTTTCTCAAGAAGTTTACATTAATAACACCCTGATTTTTAGGTCAAATTCAGGTACAAGAACCAAACAGTGCTTCAAAAACTAAATCCACCATAGGAGAAAACCATAGTCTGAATTTATGATCTTTGTATTAGTTTTAATTGTTCTTATCTCCTCACCGTGTTTGGCCAGGAGGGCCACATGGCTGGTGTCGGAGCTCCACACCACGTACTTAACCTTGGCAATCTTGACCGTGGCCAGAGATCGCTTCTGCTGCACATCAAATAGTGTCACACCGTCCGCATCGCGCAGCAGCAGCGAACCTGTCCCAGCGTAGAAGATCTCCTCACAGCTTGGAACCTGAACCTTCTTCACAATTTCATTCTTTAGGTTCTTAATCAGCAGCTAAAAGAGGAAAACAGATGAAAGGTATTAGTGGATATATACTAGAGTACCACTATCAAATCTGAAAAACTGTATGAATGATGAATTCTCACTGGTTTTGTCATTTTACCTCCCCACCACCACCCCCAACACACACACCATGTGCAACCACAATGTAAACATGTACATAATTTTAAATCTAAATTTATGCAAAGATTAAGATAAATAGCCTATTTCTATATTTTTGTCTTTATATCTGTAGCTCCACAAGTGCATTTTTTGCTTTCTGTATTCCCAGCGCTTCATTTTTGTGGGTTTTTTTTTGTATTTGCTGCTGTCAATTGAGAAATTTCCCCATGGTGGGATCAAAAAAATCTTATTGCTTTGTGCAACAACAGACAAGAAACTAACCAAACCTTCATGCCTGAGTTTTAACTCACAGCTGGTCTAAAATATTATTATACTGCCTGTTTTCAAATTTCTCCTTCAAACCTAAATTTCACAGAAATTATTTTTAAAATTTACACTGCTAAATGAAAAAAAAATGCAACAGATTCATAATATTTTTGCAATGGTATCATTTCCTTGTCAAACCTCCCCAGATTCTGAAACTTGTTCTCCATCAATACATTTCAGTATTTTGTAGACCAGCATATAAACTTACAGAGTGCATACGATCCAGGACAGCAAATCTGTTCCTGGCAACCCAGACTGCTGTAAGACCAGAGGACCTCTTCCCCTCTGGAGCTGAAAAGACCAAAAAATAAGTGTGTTCAGGACAAAGGAAGACAAGATAAAAATGTCATTCATACATAGGTGATATAATTTGAGTGTTTCAGTACCATCAGGGTTCTGGGAGTCACTCTCTTTGGGAATGGAGTACAGGTCGTAAGTGCTGTTCTCAAGGTTTGTTGCCCTCTGCAGGATAATAAGGGCATTACATTAAAATGAAGGAAGACGCATCGTGTTTTGAACAGATGATTTTGAATAACGTGAACGTACAGTGCAGAGTAGGACGGCATTCTCAGCAGGGTTGTATGACATGCTGAAAACTGGGAACTTAGACCCGCTAGGACCAGAAAAGGAAACAAAATGCAACAATTAGTTTAGCATGATATGATTAAGTCACAATGTCTAAGTTTATACCAGCCACATGTATTCACATATGCAGATAGGCAGTGCCTACCTGCGAAGCTGCATGACAGCAGTGTCTTTGCTGCTGTTGAAGTCCAGCTGACGGAGGAACCGGTCCTTGACATAATACAGCATGTTTCCATAAACAGCGTAGGCTGGACGCTCACGCTCCAGCTTGAACACAATCATGCCACTGTCATGACCTGAGGAAAACACAGACTTTTATAAGCTGTACAGAAGAATAAGAATAGCCTTTTAAATACTCAAGGACACCTTATAAGGCATAATTAAAAACAGCAATAAAGAAACATTTTCAAAACAAAGATGTAGGAATATGTTAGAATAATTTACCATCATATAAACACAAACTGTAAGGCTACAAAGTTAGATGGAAGAAAGCAACAATATTATTACGAATAATGATAACAAGTGACAAAGTATGCGGCGCTTACCAATACCCCCAGTTGCACACCACTTTGCCCCTCCTCCTCACTGATACCCTGTCTACCCAGAGATTTATTTAGACTCTTAACTTTCAATTTTTTCAAAAAACTTTATAAAAATTTGTTTAAAAAATGCAAAAAAAAGTGGGACACAGGCACATGTAAAGAACATGTGTGAAATTTGAGAAGAATCGGGTGAATACTGTCTGAGAAATCGGTTGGATTAAAATCAAGGCAGGACGGACAGAATTATCATTATACCCCCACCCATATAATAACAATAACAATAAATAAACAGCACAGTAAAAGACCTGAGACCCGATGTGCCATTTTGATGAGATGGGTTTTGATGTGGAATTTGAAGGTGGAAAAAGTCAATGTTATGAAGATGTTGCTCCAAAGATGAGGTTCATCACTAAGGTTATAATAGTTTTGGATTTTTCATTATAGTTTAGTTTTAGTTAGTTTTGACTTTTTTTTCTTTAATTCAGTTAGTTTTAATTAGTTTTTAGAGCGGGTTTGCTAGTTTTTATTAGTTGTCATTTTTTTCTGAATGCTTAGTTTAAGTTTAGGTTTTTCATATCTTTTCTCTTCCTCTCCATCCTATTCAAATACATTAGTGAGGTGTGGATCAGCAGGTTACCCTGGACACTTGATTAATGGGTTGGGGCAGCTCATTGACTGAGCAGAGACAAACATGTACAGTGTGGTGTATAAATTCCCTATAGCAGGTTGGGGGGGGGGGGGTAATGTAGATGGGGTGGGTCCATACACAACGTCACTAACGATAGTTTGAAAATGAAAGTGAAACTTTACACACTTTCACCGTCTGCCTTCTGACGTCTATACCTCTCTTATACCGCTGATATTGGACAAAATTTTCACCCGTTCTATCCTGTATCCACTGGACTCCCTCCACTGCTCTGGGGACACCCACAAATACTGGACCACATGAATTTGTCATGTTCACCCCCCCTTATCAGCACCCCAGCAGACTCCCATCACATCCACCTGCTGCCTGTACAGCCTTTTTCTTAGGAGGGTTAGAGGGTTCTGTTCTGGGGCTGGATCAGTGGACCACATCACCTACAAGAACCCAGACCTCTACCATCCTTTAGCACCGGACTAAGACCACTGAACCAGGTCTGTCTGTTTGTTCCCCTTTCAGGTTAGTACTAGTGATGCGTGGATCAGCAGGTTAACTCGGGGGGGCGGTTACCTGCGGGTCGGGTCAAAAAAGTCACTATTTGTGGGGCGGGACAAATAATTCCACAAAAGCGGGAATGGGATGACAAAAAAAAAAAAAAAAAAAAAAAACCCGACCCCAGCATCATTAAAATAAATCCCATTCATGACTGTGCTGCTTTGTCCCAGCTTTAGTCTACATGTTCCAGGTAGAGTGGGGACCAGAAGAGACTCTAAACCACAAGTGACCAGACATGATGGGTTGTGAAGTGCCATTTGGTGACTCCAGCTAAAACTGCTCGAGCAGAATAAATCAATTTGATATCAATCCAACATTGACAAAGATGAAAATGAAGGGAATTTTATCCATAATTTTTATACATTTTAGTTTTATAATCACGCAATACAGTTTCAGTTAGTTATCGTTTTTTTTTCTTCTTTTAATTACAGTTTTTATTTATTTAACTAAAATGTTTTTTTCAACTTTAGGTTTCGTCATTTTGTTCGTTTTTGTTATTAATGATTATAACCTTGACATCACAACTGAAAGCTCTGACACCCATAGAGAGACAGCAGACTGGAGGGACCAACTGTTAACCAGGCGGGTGTTTTTTTGACTTTGTTAAATGTGTCACCACCTACCAGCAGCAAAAAGGTTGAGGTTTGGGTGGGCCCCCAGCACCCAGAAGCGGTCGTGGTCCCTGCGGAAGGTCTGCACTCCGGTCCTCTTGGACATGTCCCACACCCGGATGCTCTTGTCCTCAGAGTTGGACAGGATGAGTTCCTGACGGGGGTGGAAGACGGCACAGGACACATTGTTGTAGTGTCCTCGGCACGTGTCCAGCTCCCACGCTTTAGACTCTGACCACATGAAACAAATGTTAGCACTGACAACTCAGAAACATTAATCCACTGAATTACGCAAATACCAATGAATGTTTGTGAAGACTGAGTGGTATTTTGAGAAGTCTAAATAAACCCCTCACCGTTCATCCTCCAGATCTTGACTTGCCTGTCGTCGGCTCCGGACACAATGAGAGGCATACTGGGGTGAAAGGCCGCCCAGTTGACCCCGCGGTCATGACCCTGCACACAAACACACAAACCTAAAACAGGCATCCATCACATGTGTCTATGCTGAAACTGACACTCAAGATATTAACTACCTTTGTCTGAATCAACATTATTACATTTAGAAAAGCAGTTTTCACAGTTGGTTTCTTAACTAAGTTGACATAAGCAGAAAATTATGAATTTTTTTTAGTGTCATATTTTTGTTTTACTAACAAAACTACTGACATTAACCCATAAAGACCCAGTGCTACTTTTCAGTTCGCAAATTAATTTTCTCTACATTTAACCTTTTTTGAGTGATTTATCAGTATTTATTATATTTTTCTCTATTTTACATTTTTTAATGTAAATCATGTATTTTCCTTGATTCAATTTACAGATAATGTATCAGGGCAAAGCTCAGAGTAAATTCAAAGGTTATATCAAAAACAGATAAAACTGAAGAAAAAGTGACTTTCAGCAAAGATATCATTAACTAAACATAAATCCAGTGTCTCCATCCACTGTCACTAGGGGTTTAACGGCACACTCATTTGTACGGAACCATTTCAGTTCAGGGCCTTTGATACAATAGGAGGTGTACCGAACACATACATGTAGCCTATGTGAAGAACGCAAACACTGTGGAAATAGGGTGGACATAAGCAGACCCCATGTGCAGGGTTCCCTCTATGTACATTCAGCAGTGGCAAGATCAGTGCCACTGCAAAAAAACCCAAAACATGACAAGAGAGTATAACAGAGACACAGAAGCCAGGTCAGATGTTCGAAGCATCTTAAGTTTAATATCTGGTTTTCGGTTTGTTGCAGTTTTGTGGCACATTAGAGTCCACGGGTTCATTTATAGTAAAAAGGTTTTTATGTTTTAACTGAAGTTGGCAGGTCCAGTGAACCCACTCCTCTTCTCCTTCACTGTGCCTCTGCTACAGTGTTACTGTGAGGTCGGTTCACAGCACCTCAGGAAATACTGTGAGGCGTTCAAAGACACTCAGTAAATTACAGTGTTTGCCATAAACGAACGTTAAACATTCCAAAATACATAACATGTGGGGTGCCTGTTAATGCACAAATGACAGTAACAGGTAGTTACAGAGTGACCAGGTTTTACTGGTGAATCGATGCTGTAGAAGATGTTTCCACGGATGACTATGAAAAGATGAAGAACTGTATTTTACACCGATTACTGACATGGATTGATAGGATTAGTGGATCAACAGGGATTAAATACTCTAGATCGGTAGATGCATTTGGTTGACGGTGGATGTATGAGTCTTTATGGGTTAGCTTAAATGTGTTTATCCACTTTGATTACCGGTAGGTTTTTTTCTTTTTAATCAAAAGGACACTGACTCTAAAACTTAACCTGTTGGAATCTTCCTGCTTACCTCTAGGACATGCTTGACGACAGCATCTGAGGCACCAAACAAGTCGACACCAGAAATACCGCGCACCTCCGTCTCCACGGCGCCAGGAGACAGGTTCTTCTTCCTCAGACCTGGAACCAACATTCAAAGCATAGCGCGGTGCAAGGAGGGAGCCATATTCATGTTACACAGGGCACAACCACAGCACAGGAGAGGAGGAGAAACATGAAAACGAGAACAAAGTTAACAAAAAGATCTCTCAATATAATGTAATGAAACAGAGTGGGGTGGAGGTCGTCTGTTGGACTACTGAACACACACACAGAAATGAAACACACCAATGCAAACTCTATTCTCTCCATCCTCATCTATGCAAGTCTGGAAACTAGCAATGTTGCTGATTGGGTTAATGAATCACTAGCAAAGAAGACCAGAATTTGATTGAACAGCAGCAGATTACCAGTTACACCCAGACTCAAATCAGATCAGGAAAAGATGTTGAGAAAACAACATTTGCATTCGTGACTCCTTCCCCATTGAAACAGTGTGGTGGCCAGGTAGCTCAACAGCACCCAGAGGTGACAAGACACAGGAATGACACTTGGGACCCATGTGCAAGTGTGGATGTTTCTGGGAAAAGCATGGGCAAGGTGGACACAGGGAGTACATGGATTGGGTTGATGGGGTGGGGGTGGGTGGTGGCTGGTGTTGTAAAGACGTGCTCTGATGGGGCATTGAATGTCAAGAATATGAAGAATAACATGTTTTAATTTGTCCAAGCCTCATGCATTTTCTGCACAGACGCCTAAGTCACATGCAGACGTTATGGGTTAGGAATGAACTGGATACATATATGAAGACTGGCTTACAAAGTACAAAGAGTATGTCCTGTTATGTTTAAGATAGTCAGCCAGGGGTGCATCATGCCAAGAGCAGTTAAAGTCACATCAGGATGTGTGTTGGTCAACAATACACTTTCAAACTGCTAGTAGAATACACAGCTGAAAATAATCATAAATGAAAAGATAATATAGACTTTTTCATATGAGTGATCTTGCTTGGTATTAACTAAGTGCTGTGAGTGAAGCATGAACATTATTTACCCTTGGATAAAGTCATGAAATCCACAGAAGGATGCAATCATGCTCAGTGTTAGAAATGGGAAGGATATTACCCCCCTCAGACAAGACAGTCACAGATTTGACACACAAGTAGGTTGCACTGAGGTAATGTGAGCCAGTTATTGGGTTATTTAGTAAGAAAACAAGCAGACACAATAACATTACATCCAACACAGATATTAAGCATGCAAAAGCACAGAAACACCTCTGAGATCTGAAACCTCTGTCTTCAGCCAGAACACTAAGGTCAGAGTCCAATCCCAATGAAGACGACTATAACGTGGTATTTTAGCAGGGGTTTAGGAAAACTGACACTTGATTATTTTGTCCTGTGTTATATTGATACTTAGAATGAATAGCTTATGTGCAAAATATTGCAGCAGATCAGTCGTTTTGTGTTAGATCCAAAGTCCTGACTTATCTCTTCCAGCTCCAACATAAGTTGAAATCAAACAGCAAGTAACAGCTTTCCACCAACTCTTCTAATTGCATAAAAAGTTAGCTTTTACCAAGTACAACTAGTGAAAAGTAGTATTCTAGCTTTCATAAAAAGCTTTTTCCTTGTTATCATTAACAAGAGCTGAGCAATCAAATGGTAAAGCTAAATGTAACAACATTTACATTTCATTGTCCACATTTTTTGGTAAAACACAAAATGTTCGAGTGTTTTGATGCTTTACTTAATTTTACTCCTGTGTATTTTGACAAACAAATTTTCATGTCTACTTTGAATCAAGTGTTCCGAATGTTTTAGCTCAGATTTACAAAATGTTCTGATGATAAACAACATAACACACTTTTTTTTTTTTTTTTTACCATTTTGACTGGTTAAAATAAACATGCAAGACAATATGAGTTACCATTTACTGTGTAAGAATTGTCAGATATGAAATGTTTAATTTTGATTACATGTTTGGTAGTAAAGCACAGCACAAATATCAGCCATTACAGTGTCTAATCTGACCATATTTACAGAATAAAGGACAGACTGACCTGTCACCCAACAGCATCGTAAAAGTAATTTTTCTGAAATGTTAGAACTGCTCAAATAAATATTCCTCTGCATCTGCATTAAACATTAATATTCCAAACAGCCTATTGATTTATTTGTGAATTATATTTATCAGCTTCTTTCATGACTTCTTTGGTTTGTAATGCAATATGGGAATTTTCTTTTAGCACTCCTATAGCACTTATCACAATTACGTCAAAATGCTAAATTTAGAACAGCGCACGGCGCATGCGCCGCGGCCATATTGGATTCGGACAAACAGTGCAGCGCGGTAAAGTGTATGCAGAGTCCTTGTACGAGATCAAACTTCTGGCTTGCAATTTTATCTTAAATATCACTTCAACTTCAAGATTATGGTAACAACAAAACACTGCTGCTTTGGTGTGTGCTGGAGTGACTCGCAATATGGTCATCGTGATCACATGAAGGGAGTTTTTTCGTTACTTTTCCTAAGCCTGAAAGGATCCTCAGAAATGCCAACATTGGGTGCGAGCTTGTAAGTGAGAGGGATTTACAGTTGAAAATGTGACCAAAGACACCTGTATGTGTTCTCTGCATTTCACTGGTGGAAAGGGGCCAACAATTGAAAATCCAGACCCAATACCAGCACTGCAACGTCTGCGCAGGTATATTTATTTACCTTTTTTTTCTCAGCTGAATGAAAACGTACACATGCAGTTGTACACGGCATCCCTCATCATAAAAGTACGAACCAACACATGGTGCAACTGCTGAGTTCATAGATGGTGGATGGAAACAGGCCACATGTAGAATTCATATCTAATAAATTTACTGACTTCAATGTGTTTATCAAGTCAAAATTTAACAACACGATACTAGCAATACCGCAGACGGCCGAGACTGCCGAGTGAGTGCTAGTTAAGAAAAATACAGACCTTTCCACTACTACTGCTTTGTTTCCGCTGACTTTGAGGCCTCGATAACAACCATCGTTTAAGTTGTTCTACATTGTGCTTCTCAATTGAATCATATTGAAATGAAGCTCGTGGGATGTAGTTTTCATATGTGCTACAGCAGGTATCGACGCCATATTAATGTGTTTGTTTCTCCGAAAATTCGGGCTCATGAATATTAATGAACAAATTTGATGTAATTTGGGATCAGTGTTATTGGAGGGATGTTTAAAGGGCAAGATGACCACTACCCTTCTAAACCCCAAAAGAAGTATGTTTCCCTACTCTATGGAGGAGAACACGAAACAGAGTAGGGACAGGTGGTAGAATTAGGACTGGACCTGATTTACAGTGTTGGATTTTACTCAGAAATGCCACACTGTGAAAGTGTTCTGACAGTCAACATGTCTCTGTTCTGTTCATAAGAGAGGTGTTTCTGTAAACAGCCCACAGAGATTTGTCCTCTACATGTAAGAAAGGAGGATGAGGAGGTGCAGGAACTGAAACTGGCCCCTGGTTCCTCCTCATCCTCTGAACCACTCAACCCTCCCAAAAACCAGCCCCCACTGTGCTCTGGACCACAGTCCCCAGACTCTCACCGGAGATATCCCACACTCGCACTGTCTGGTCCAGACTGGCTGACACCACCAGGTCCTCAGATGGATGGAACTGAGCACACATCACGTAGTGGTTATGACCGGTCAGCACACTAAAATAAGAGGAGGAGGGCACAGACAACAACAAAATAGTTATGCTCTGCAATTTAACAGAAGTGGTTAAGTAATCATTAAATGTATTAAATTTATTTAAAATTATTAAATTAAAAAATATTTCGTTACACTGGCATTTGACTAAACCTTCATGTACTTGTTTTTTTTCCCCATCATGAGAAAGGCGCAGTTTTAAAGAAATCCAACACAACTTTGAGGCCATTTAATTTTTTATAAAACCATGTGTAATATGCATCCGACAAGTTTTCAGAGAGTTGACGAAGCATTTTACTATCTTCTAAAGTGTTTGAAACTATAACCCTTTAATATTCTAAAAGCTCAAATGAGTAATTGTGAAGCCTGTGTTTACAGTGTGTCTTACCAGACACAGGTCCTGGACTGCCAGTTCCAAATACGGATGGTCTGATCATCTGAAGCACTCAGAATCCAAGGGTACTCCTACTCAAAGAACAACGACAAAAAAATATGGTTTTACTGGTCTGGTATTTGATATCCATAAGGAAAGACACACAATGTGGACTTCTACCACTCACATGATGGAAGAAGGTGGTTCTGATGTAGTCCAGGTGTCCAAGGAGGGTGAAGAGGCAGCGCCTCAGTTTGTAGTTCCACACCTGAAAAAAATACAGGAATATTTACTCAGTATAAACAAATGACTTAGTAATATGGCCTGCCCACCAGCATATTATATGGAACAGCATAACAAGAGGCAAAACATCAATCAGTTGTGTTAGGATCCTGATGTTTCTTTGCACAAAGTGAGAGTGAAGTTTCACCTTAATTTTGTAATCATCTCCTCCAGACACAAACAGAGGCTGCTGTTTGTGGAAGTCAATTCCTCTGACAGGGCCTATGGACAAACACATATAGAACTAGTATGACACACCTGTCAATAATAGCAGGATACAGTGAAAATGCGGCATGAGTTAGTGTCTTACCATCATGCTCATCGAACTTGTCGATCAGTGTGCACATACGGTAGTCCCACAGCTGGATCACACCGTTGTGCAAACTAGCGAGAACCCATGGCCTTTTGGGATGAAAACTAAGGCCTGCAAGCAAGACAGTTACAATATTTTAATTGACGATATCGACTTCAAATGGCATTTAACGTTAATCAGTGGTGTGACAGAGCCGGTGGTCGTGAAGACAGTGCCAGTGTCAGCTAGCTTAAGTATTACAGTTTAGCTAGTTACAAAAATGAATAGTTTCACATCTAGCGTCAACTACTTTAAGACACGAAATATAACAAGTGCTACAAGGTTATTTATGTACCTATGAGTTAAGTTTACACACATTTCACACAACGAAATTTGTTCAGTGACAAACTGAATTTTATAAGAACTGAATCAGATAGCATTAGGGTTAGCTAACGTTAGCTCCACGGCTAACTGCGGCTGCCGCTTACCTTTAACACGGGCCGACTTTGTCTCAAACTTGGTTAGCATTGTCAGTGAGCAGCAGTAAAAACCGCTGTTATAGCGCCTCTGGTAAAATATAAATCCGCACTTGGCATAAATATCTCTGAATTTGTTGCAGACAGGTGGAGTCAGGCCGCCTCAGTGCCTTGGTCTCCGTTTTCCTGACACGTAGCCCGTTCGGACTTCCGGTGTTGAACAATAAAGTTGAGAGCAGTGAAAATCTGACGCACAAAGCTCCACGACAGCAGCACATAGAACACAACTACATAGATCTGGACTGACAAGAGACCCTGGAAGAGAAACACTGTCATGTCTATCTGAGCAGCCTATTTCTGTATTTACAGAGCTCCACCGCTTAAAACTGCGCATCAAACTCAAATCAGCTGATGAAGTGTGATCAAAGCAGAGAAAATTCGGTATTTATCCAATGTAAACAAATCTGAGTGGTGCATGTATGAAATCCCATGCTAAAGAAATTATTATATAAAATGGAAATATTTGTAGTATCATAGAAACACATTTCAGAACATTTATTTGGATTAACCCTTAGATGCATATCTGGTAAAAAAAATAAATAAATAAAATAAAATAAAATTAAAAAAAAAAATAAAATAAAATAAAATATATATATATATATGTAAATTCCTTAAAAACATGTTTTTGACATAATGCCATTTAAATGTTTACCTTTAATAGATTTTATGAAATTACAGTTTTTCTATTACTACCCCAAGCTTCCATAAATGGGTCAAAATGACCCACAGTCATTTCCAATGGCATTTCATCTTAACCACTGATTCATCCTACACTCTACACCACAGGTGTAAACTCTGGTCCTCAAGGGCCGCTGTCCCGCATGTTTCAGATGTTTCCCTCTTCCAACACACCTGATTCAACCACATGGCTTGCCCTCGGGACATGAGTTTGACACCCCTGCTCTACACTCATTCATTTTATATTCATTCATTCTACATTCTACAGCAAGACCAAATGAGGTGTAGACACCATAGACCAGATGGTTTGGACCTACAGCCTTTAGCGTCAAGCACAAAAGTGGCCCACAGTGCTGTGGAAAAGTAAGACTAAAACCAAAAACACCCATCAAACCATTCTTTTGTGGACCAAAATATAATACATATGATTATTTGTAACATGACAAAAGTGGCATTACAATACACTGATCTTAGCACATTTTTAACCCCGTTATGGAAGAGTATAGGGTCCAGTCAGTCATGCATTTAAGGGTTGAAGAAACATG
This sequence comes from Apogon hyalosoma, assembly GCA_037367295.1. Classification (NCBI taxonomy): domain Eukaryota; kingdom Metazoa; phylum Chordata; class Actinopteri; order Kurtiformes; family Apogonidae; genus Apogon; species Apogon hyalosoma. The sequence goes on along the minus strand of JAPQRP010000011.1, from coordinate 25,826,479 downwards.
ATCAAATTACATATAAAAAGTTAAATATGAGGTGGAACAGATTCACTTAAGTCTTTTGTAGAATGAACCATATAAAATGCTAAATCCAAACTACATTCTTCTGCAGAACTCATCTGAGCTGCAAAGATCGGAACCACGCAATGTCAAGAGTTTGACAAGTATGAAACTGTCCATTTGATCCCAGATAAACTGCTGTGATCAAGTTCAGTTATGCTAAATATTTATAAACCTCTAAGGAGGAATTATGCTATTTAAAACTACTGAAGAATTGGCTAATTTGACAGCATTTAGAGAGTACAGCTGACTACTAACTGTGGAATTGCCCAATCTTTACAATAAATAACCTCTCTAGTCTTTAGAATGTAACTAATGCTGAATGATACTAGTTTCTTACAGGTCTATTTCAAATTAATTTGCACACATTTACATTCACAAACGTAATAATCATTTGATTTTCACAATAGACACAAAAAACATTTTCAAATGATTTAAATAATTGGTTTTCTTTCCCATGCTCCAAAAGCAAAAACCCACCTGTAAGTGTTCAGGTCCTGTTACCAAGTAATCAACAAAAGGCAGCAATAATGAACAAAATAAACATAAACCAGATAAGCAAAAGGAAAATTAATAAAATAGTCAACAACCAAAAATTAACACAGCACAAAGGCAACCAAATCTCTCCCATTCTACCATCCTCAATGTGATCACAGAAATTCAAATTTGTTTCACATTTTATCTTGAATTCTGGAAGACAATATTATTCCTTTTATTACATTCCTGACAAATGTGAAAGAACAGATGAAGAACACACATCTATTTGAATCATATCATTATTTTATTTCATGTATTTACAAAGTACAACAAAACAAAAACAGCTGTGTCAAATACCAGGTTGTTGTTTTTTTTTCTGTGTTCTGGGTATTGTCTGCTTTGGCCCTGAGAGCTGAATAGGCTACCCCCCCACCCCCCGGTGTGTGTTGGCTGTACTGGATTTTCAGTGCATGGATGACCGAACCCTTTTACACACACCTTTTATTTTACAGTTGAGTCCCTGGCAGATTTCTAGACCTCTCTGTTGTTGACAGAGGTAAAGTTCTGAAAAGAGTCCAAACCAAAGTGTGTGTGTGTGTGTGTGAGAACAAACCCACTGATCACGGTGAACATGATGGAAGCATAATTCTGCCCATTATTGAATAGGTATGAGTTACAGACATAATTTTGTCTGATGTGAAGTTCAGTTTTGTGGAGAAAAAAAAACAACATAATGTACTTTTAATGGCGGGTAAAAGAGAGAACCGTTCATGCTATCGAGTTAGAAACCCACTCAAGTGTTTTCCTTCCTGGTATGGGACCCCAAACCAAAGACAAACATCACTCTGTTATAGAAAAAAGAAAAAAAAAAATGGCAATCACATGGGGAGCACTTTGCACAGTAACTCTACACTATAATGTTGACAGTAACCACAGCAAAGGCGTCCGGGAATCATTAGACCTCAATCACTTCAAATCGATACTTGGGAATAAGGAGGAATGACACTCAGGTAATGGGGGGGCTGTTCAATTACAAGGTATTGGTGTTTTAACTCTTTAAATAATTATATACTTTCTTTTCCATTACAGTTTAATAAATCATTAACTCGTTTAGTCAAACGCTGTACAGAAAAAATGGTTGAATTTAAGAAAAGTTAATCACGGTGATGTGTTAAGGTACTGAAACGTCACACCACTTTAAAATAAGAACCTGCAGTGTTTTGAATGACACCTAGGATTAGAACTGAAGAGTCAAAGGCACTGTTTATACCCATCAGGTGGTTTGATCATCTTTGACCATGAGGCTAAACAGTACGGTAAAAATAAAATGGAGGCCAGTGGTGAGCAAGCAGCTGAAAAGAACCCTGTTTAAAAAAACAACCACTGACCAACTAAAGCAGGGGCGGAGAGATGTTCTGAATGTGCCTTCAGTGATGTTACAGAGAAAGTGCGTTACTGTGTGTGTGGTTTCTGTTGATGTTTTCATGCCTCCTTCTTGTCCACACATCTTCAGCCAGAGAGAGGACGGTGTTGACGCTCCTCACATCTCCATCCTCCTGCTCGGTCATCATCCCTCCTTGAGACTGATGCACAGAGTGACCTCGGCTCCGGTGATGCCGCCGTTTGATCACATGATGGAGCATTGTTCCGCCGACCCAGCCCCGGGTCCTCCGAGGCCGCCGGCGAGGTTCAGGGACTCCATGTCGAAGTTGAATCCAGGAGGCTGCAGGAAGAAGAGACATGAGGAATACTGTCACGAAGGATCATCTGAGGTATGTCAGCCTGGGTTGGACCATGAAACAATACTTACAGTTATCATGGTATATTTTAATATATGGATAATCATATTTATTTATGCATTTAAATATTTTTGTCTTAACCCTTCAGAGTCCGTGGACACGCCATCACATCCAAATCACAAACCGATTTATGATGTCATATCAGCAGGCAGAGCCTCACTGAGTCTTTATTTAAACTTGTGTGTAAAATTCAGACATCAAAGTAAAACTGTGAAGTCAATGGTGTTGAAAGAACAAGGAAAACTAGACTCATGATACACAATAATAACAGAATTTTTGGCAAATTTGTCATCATGTTTGGTGCGCATTCGGTGCAGGAAGAGACGGTAAAAACAGGCTTCTAAGAGAAGTGCTTTAATGAAAAACAAAACAAAACATGTGACCACATTTGGTGGAAAAGTGAACTACATCAACCAATCAGATGCGTGACATCTAGTGACACCTGATTGTTTTCAATTTATTTGTTCTTTCTAAATTATCAAAATGGTTTGTTCAACAGGTTTTTGGTGAAAAACAGTAAAAGATCTAAATTTCCCTACTCAGATTTCATGTTTTTTGTGTGATTTCAGGTTCAGTGTGTTAATACAGCATATCAAAGGAAAACAATAACTGTAAAGTCCCACAGGTGAGGATGTGTTGAAAAATATTACAAATATGACAAATATAAAGGCGAAATCAAAAGTATTCATAAACAGCTAAATTACACACAGACCCTGAAGGGTTGTGTTTTTATTTTGTTCATATTCTCAGTTCATATAATTTTGCACATGTATGTTCTGATGCTGAACATTGTTATTATTGGACTGCTTTAATGTTGTACATCTGCATTTGTAAAATGCCTGGCTGTTTGGTAAACCTTTCTTGTGCTGTGACAATAAATACTAATAAAACATTAATAAAATATGAAAATGACCAAAAATAACCACAAAATCAAGACTACTGGAGTTTTTCCTCTCTGTATGTTTGGTTCCAACTTGTACAGTTTTTTTTCCCGTGTTTTTTTTTTTAATCAATTTTATCTTGCTACGTCTATCGTGTTTTCATCTTTTAAATGTTCTTTTTTTATTCTTGTCATTTTACGTTTTGTAAATAATTTTTGTCCTGTTGTATTTTATGACATCGTCTTATTACGTCTTTTAAATCATCTTATCATGATACCGTTTTTGTTTCCTATCACCCATTATCATCTCTTTTCTACAGTTCATTATATTTATATTATTACAATAATGACATATACTTATTTTAAAAGCAGTGTGGAATTTCTTGCTGTAAGTGTTTCTCATTGAAAACAATACCAACTGTAGTAGATAGTAGTGGATAATATGTAGGATCTGTATAATCTCGTCCACAACAACACTGTTGACGACATTAGTGCGAGGTTGTCCATGCCTCTAAATCAAGGCTCAAATCATTTTTACCCCTTAAATGATTCAGAAAGTAATAGATAACTTACCGCATCACCTGCAAGCTCTTTGGGTGGCTGGCCAAGGTCCTGCAACTGTTCAAAAAATATAATTAGAACATGTTTAAAAAGGCAATGGAAGAACAATACTTCAGGCATAAAAGGAAGTTCCCCTTTTAATAGGAGCATACAATACAAACACCAAAATAAATTAAATTAATTTTTTATATGGGTTCTTCTGTGAAACTGGGTTTATTTAGTATCTGACACTTTTCCATCTGTTTAGACCCAATAATTAAAGGTAAATGTAGACATATTTCCCCCAGGATG
>JAPQRP010000011.1:25695348-25706196 GCA_037367295.1 Apogon hyalosoma | reverse complement strand
TTTATCTCAGTCAGTATTTATTTTTCAAATAGACCCAAAGTGCTTCCAAACTTGCTTCATAACATTAGTCTACATCTAGGTTGAATTTTTAGCCCCATGTCCTGTTTTTAGGACCAGTTTCATAGAAGCACCCAATTGTAAAATCGACATCTTAATACAACTTGTTCCATCATTTACTGCAGCAATTCATCAATGCAAAAAACAAACAATTTATTCTTTAAATTCTCATTTTGTTTAATCTTAACCTAACAGCCAAGCACTTTAGAAAAAAAAAAAAAAACTGAACAAAAAAAGCCAGAAACACTAGAGTTGACCAAAAAAATTGGGTGTAATGACAGAAGCTGAGACTAAGTTGTGAGCCATCGTTGTGTTGTGTTGTGTTGTGTTGGAGTTGCTCTGTGTCACTGCTGGCACATGCACTGGTTTGCATCCATAAAGTCTTGCTTCTTTCTTAGCCTAACAAGCGTGTTGTGGGGGCTCTAGACCAGGACTGCCAAACTCATTTTAGTTGAGCAGCCACATTTAGTCCAATATGAGCTCAAGTGGACCAGACCAGTAAAATAATAACAATGAAAAAGTAAAATTACATTATAAAAATGTTTACATCTGCAAAGTTTCCTTGACAAAAATGTAAATAACATGAACAATCATGAACAACCTGAAGTGTATTAAGAAAAAAAAGTGCAATTTTAACAATATTATGTCTCAGTTTAGGATTTACACATGCATTACAACTTACAAGTCACACTGGATCTACAAATACACAAAACATTTAGGAGCAGGCAGAATATCAGAATATCTATTAAGACATACGGTATTTGTTCAGGTTATTCAGTTTCTTTTATGATAGAATGGTTTGCAAATGTAATTGTTTTCATGTAATTTTACTTGTTTCACATGAAAACAAAGACAAAAAAAATTAAAGATGCCATTATTTATAGGTGATTATGTTATTATTTTTCTGGTCTGACCCACTTAAGATCACATTCAGATTCTGTACGTGACCCCTGAACTAAAATGATTTTATTCTCAATTGTTAGTATGCCCAGTATATTTCTTGCAATTCACAAATTCATCCCAGGGGTTGGATTGGATCCTTTGGCGGGCCAGTTTTGGCTTGCGGGCCGTATGTTTGACACCCTTGCTCTAAACAGCTGTCTTAAATGAACTAAGACCAAAACCAAACAGATCTGGAGCCACAGGACCATGTGTGTCAACAAACAGAGGGAGAAAGGGCAGCTTATGCCAGGTTATCGATACTGCCCAAAATGAGTCATGAAAAGTATTGGAAAATACCTATCCCTGGTAGCTTTCCTTTGTGAAATGTTATCTGTAAGTGGGAGCCTAGGTCATGGGTTGGCAACCTTTCCTATCTAAAGAGCCATTTTAGGACAGAAAATTTAAAGTAAACTGTCTGGAGCCAAAAGATATCTTTTTTTGTTTTACTTGAAAGTGGTGACTGTTTAAGAAGCTCTTTAAGATTAGTTTGTATGTCGAGAATAAATCAAAGTTTCTGTGTGTTTATAGAACTACAAAGAAATAACTGAAATGCACTAAAGAAAACAGTGAGTATTGTCATTATTTTGTTGTGCAGCAAAACTCGACTGGTATGTGAATGCTTCTCCAGATGAATACCTTCAGTGTCATAAAGTACAGAGTAGTCTACTTTTACTACTGCTACCCCTATTTTGGGATTCATTTGGAGTGTAGTCTACATTTTATTCTACAGTAATATGAATAATGATATGGGTAGTGCTGTTCATTTCCATATGTCTTATGATGAAGCCAAGTGGAGCCCTTTGAAAAGGGCCCAAGAGCCAAATGTGGCCCCAGGGCCACAGGTTGCCCACCCCCGGCCTAGGTATAACATCACCTGACGTTGGGCTGTCATGTACGAACATCATATGTCCAACAGTATGGACAGCATCCACAGCATCAGCAGCCTCTTTGGATGTTTTGACTATTTGTGGGTCACATTTAATAATTACACTTCCAATGTATGCTAATAACAGTTCTCCATCTCTAAAAAAGTACTGCAATAAGGGTAATTCTTTCCAGAGAAGCTTAAGCTAGCATTTTCTATTGGGTAAAGACTTTAATTTCCTGCTTTCATCAAGTGTGAAGCCTAAGCAGAAGTGTGGCAAAGCTGCAGTTTTCCTTTTTGGGTTATGGGTGTAAGAGAGCTGGCACAGGTGCAGCTTTTACGTCTTGACTGGGTTTCATCAACACTGTTAGTTTTACTCCTCTAGTCTCATACACCAGGCATCTTAATGTGAGCTCAAAGAAGCCTCGACCCAGGCCTGTGTGGACGCTCATCAGCCACCAGGAATTGCGGACTGAGATGCACACCCCCACACTCTAACAAGTTATTAGTACAACTTAGTAGGAATACATACTCCATGTTATTAAATGTGTTACATGATATTCTGTAATGATCCTTCAATTCAACTGTAGTTTAATCTGGAACTGTGAGCATAGTTTAGGCATCATTTATGGTTTCAAGTTCAGAAACAGACAGGGCTTTATCTTGGTCTTAGCTAAGTATGAGCCTGGAAAGTTGTTTCAGATATTTTTTATTGTGAAACTTTATCATAGTACAGACATGAGATCCCCTGAGTGGTACACTGTGCTTCATTTTTGATATCAACATAACAGACACACAATCAGAAACAAAAAGAAAATAACATTGATAAAGTGAGAAAAAGAAAGAAAGGAAAAAAAGGGAGCAGAAAAACAAAAACACAATTTGACATCTCAGAAATATGAATCATCAGAAATATGGTGCGGTATGTGTGGACACACCAGGAAAATGAATCGTTTTTAATTTAGTAGGAGATAGAGGGGTAACATGATAATAATGAAAATATCTGTAAATCAACACGATATTTACATTTATCACTGTGTTTTTGGACTTTATGACTTCTCGTGACATGTTGCAATAATAAACAAATCAACAATTTGTGATTTAATGGAAAAACCCACATTACGCACTTCTGTTTTTTAGACATTTAGTAAATTTTGGAAAAGTTTTGCACAGATGTCCAATGGAAAAGTGACCTGTGTTATGTACCTCCAACTTCTTACAGTACCTAAAAATGGACCTCTTCTTCTTCTGCTTCTGTTGTTCTGCTGTATGACAAGTGGCATCTTGCATTAAAATACATTACTGTTGTCTACTGTGTTTGAGGGTGGACCAGAGTTTATACCCCTTAACTAAAAACTCCAGAATGAATAGAAACACTGGCTTTAGCAAGAAACCTGTGCAGTCACATGGCAGTGGATGGTCTTCATTAAGTCAAGATGCTGAACCTATGAATGCCAAATGCCAACCACCAGAAGAGGAAAAGGCTACTATCAGGCTCCTGTAGAGCTACACACACGCAGCCTAACATGTGTTATGGCCTTTAGTCCACATCCAAATGCAGTTTTATTGTCACTGAAAACAGACCTTTGGGAAGACCAATGATGAAAATATTTAGAAATTCTGCAGTGTGTTATCTTCTTTGTCTAACATTGTAACTACAGCTAAAATGATTAATCAATTAATTGACTTGAATTGATTAAAAAATGTATTTGATTAAAATTTTCCTGAATCAAAGCTTTGTTTCCTTAATTTCTCTGCTGTTAAACATTGATTCCACTGTTGTGTTTTACACGGACATTTATTGTGATGCACATGATGCCAGGGTCAATGCAAACAACAGAAGAGATGAGGACAAAAAGGCAGAAAATGTGTACATGTGGACTTTTGTCCACTGGATCCATCACTTACTCCTTTAAACTTTGAAACTTTTAACACAAACATTCTAAATGTGAGTGTGCATTTGTTTCAGTTGGACGTTAGTTCCATGTTCAGTTGGTCTAAGTTCGGTCAGTTGGATCCAAATGTGATGACCTGACAGCATTGGACTGGTTTGGTGTTTATATCTATAGCCTAGGTATTTGTATATAAATACTTTTATACTGTTGTTATTGTTGTTGTTATTTCTATATATTTTTTCTATATCCTTTTACTTTTATACTTTTTGTGGTTGTTTCAGGTGGTTCTGGAATAAAGGATTAGCTGTTTGTCAGTTTCAGACGTGTGTGATTCAGATTTTTACTTTTTTTTTGCTTATTCAACAAATCGTTTAAAATATTAAAAAAATAATCAATGGATTAATTGATTACAAAAATAATAGATGGCTGCAGCTCTAATTGTAACATGCCACATGTTGTCATAGTTTTGAGGTTCTGGTTGTACCACCACCTGCTGATTTGCCATGTTCTGGACATCATCTTTGAGAACAAAGGTGTTAAAAGGATTTGTGTGTGTTGGTAAGTGCAGATGGGTGTGTGTCAGGTTTTAGTGTGTGTGCATGTACTCTTCCAGGTGTGCCTGAGCTTCAGCCCCATTACAAGTCCCATAAATACCACCTGACACTGTTAAAGCAGGCAGGCTTCAATATAAAACTGTCCTCCTGTGGTGTTAGCATGCAGCCCTTCAGCACCTCACTCCTGCTCAGAACCTCCTACCAGACCAAGATGTTCTCAGCTCAAATACCTTTTATCAAACTGTGTCTTATGACTCTGAATGTGAGCTGGTTTTATTTCTATATTTACTGATTGTACCAAACCCTCTTTTCTTAAAAGTACCTTTTGTAATGTGCTTTTTCTTTAAAGGAGATTCTTCTGTAAACGCTGTGATGTCCTTTGCCACAAATATTCAGACTCTAACCCAGACTGAAAAGCAGTCACTTAACTGCACAAATACTTTAAAAACATTAAGACTAATAATGGATTAGATTTCTATAGCACTTTTCAAGACACCCGAAGCTCTTTACATTATTGATCCACTGTTCTTTCACTGGTGGTGGTAAACTATATTTGTACACTGGAAAAAATGAAATCTTACCTAGTGTATTTTTATCATTTCTAGTCCAAATATCTCATCACACTTAAAATAAGACTGAATCATCTAAAGAGGAACTTTTCAGTGAGATATAAGAACTGATTTTTAGACAATAGATCTGGAAAATCTGATTTCAAGAAATCTTACCAAGATAATTTTTACTTTTGCTTGAATTAAGCAAAAAAAACAAAACAAAACAAAAAAAAAACAGGTTCAGCAGCATGTCTTTTAAAGTTAAATGAAAAATTTAACATATAAATAGCTCCCAAAAGTTTTACAGTAAATAAAGTTTTCCAAAATTTCAATATAACTGAAATGGTATTTGGTCTTTCATTTGTCTTTGTTTAAGTTAAATTTCACTGTCAGACCTTGGCATTTACTCTTAATCACAATCTAAACTTGTCCTGCACCGGTGAGAGGTAGAGAAAAGGTAAATGAGTGTTAAGTTTCACTTTCACTTCTGAAAGAGAGGCGTGGCTACGTCAGAGCCAAAATAACCCGGTTTGAAATTGATCTCTTCTCGGCTGTTGGATTAAAAAAAAAGGCTTATATGTGTCAACATGCTGAATATTGGCTACTAAGACAGAATGGGATTTGAACCACCAACCCTTCATCTCTTGGCAGACCTGCTCCACTTCCTGAGCCATGGCCACCCCATATATGTTAATTTCAACTCTCAAAGATCCAAACAGCTACTGACAACCAAAACCATCTACTGATCTAAAATGTTTAATAACTTCTGAATTGCTAAACGTATCAATATGTTAAAATAATTTGGGTAAAATACAGTTTGTCTTCTTTTCTCTCACTCCATAGCGAACTTGGAGATACCGTCATCTTCTGCAACATTGATTCACCAGTAAAACCCATGGAGTTCAACAGTTTCAATCAGTTATTGATATCTTTGCTGAAAAAGTCTCTTTTTCCTCAGTTTTCTCTGTTTCTGATATAATAACCCTCAGCCGTAATCAGAGATTTTATGAACATCTACACAATTAGTGAATAAAATTTTTGAAATATCAGATTTTCACTGAAAAAATGCAAAATACAGAGGATAATATCAAAATGATTGGTGATAAACAGCCTAAGAAAGGCTAAATAGAAACAAAAATGTATTTGTGAGCTGCCATAAAAGTAGCACTGGGTTAATGGTGCTTAAAAAGTGTGAAGCATGCCAGGTTATTCTGTTTTGACAAATCAAACACTGTGGCCAGATTGTGTTGTAATTAAACATATTTGCCTGGATTCTGTTTGCGTGGATACACCTTTGCAGAGTAGTTGAGATTAGCCTCAACGCTGCCTTGCCTGGATGACATTTCGGTCGACGGCTGATCTAAACGTGCTTGACATTTTGCTAAACTGCGTTCGGAAGGTCCTGCCTGTCCCTGTGTTTTCCTTCCCCTCCTCCCTGCATTGTGTGACTGGGTAAACAAGCACACATGCATATATCCTCCCTGAATGCCCATACATCTGAGGAGTTTGCTTTGTATGCCTGAAGGTTTAGGATTATGCCTTTGTCTTTATTGCCAGCCCCTGCACTGAACAGTATTGAGTGGTTTATTTTTTTGATGTTTTCCCTTCACACACCTGTAAAGGAAAGTAGGCGAGTATCTCATTATGCTCTCAAAGCAGGCCAGTGTTTTTTTACAGCCTGTACAAGAATGTTTTCTCCTTCACCTTAGCTCAGGGACTGCCTACTTTATGAGTTACACACACTGTGGAATGAGTCAATGTTTGAACCAGTGTGCTTGTCTTCTTGTCAAACACAGCAACTACAAGATGTTCCCTCTAAAATGAAGTCTAATTCAAGAAACTGTATCTTCTGCTTGTACTCTAAGCCAAAGGAAACCCCTATAAAAAGTATTTAGACTCCTTACAAGATTGTTTTCTACTTCCTGTAGGGCTGGGCAATAAAACGATAACAATGTATCTTGTAACTTTTCCTTGATAGAAATATGAGACAATTTTGATAGAATTCATTTGTCGACGTTTTGACAGACATAAGAACAGCCAATCATAATTAAGTAGTGCAGCACCAAACCAATCATGCTAGAGCCACAGCAAGTTAGGTTGACGCCCACAGCACAGGCATAAGAGCAGCTGCAGCACACACGCTAATGTTTAGGCTACAGTGGGAGGGAATGAGTGCTCAACAGGAGAAAATGTGACCCAGAACTGGGGGACCGGGGTACTGAACAGTAGGGTGGGGCAGAGAAGCCGGGAGTCGGATGTTCAAAGCATGTTAAGTTTCATTTTCAGTTTACACCAGTTAAGGCAGTTGTGGAACGCACCCCACATATAGACCCCTGGTATTGTTTGGTGAAGATGGTCTGTTTAGTTTGTGTTCTCTTTTAAAACTTTGAAAGCCTTTTCCTGCTGGTCAGACTTTTAGTTTGGTTTTAAATATATGGACCTGTTCTATTGATCTGAAACAGTTGGATAATGTTGTTCAGCACATCTGTCATGTTCAACCTCTGACAGAAAATAAATCAGATTTAAATCTAAATAACCTTCTGATGTCTTCACTACTAATGTATGAGTAACAGGAAATTTAAGCTGGACAAAAATAACGATTTGATTTATATTGTGATACATATTGATATCGTCAGATATGGAAAAAAAATATTGTGATATGATTTTTTTCCATATCGCCCAGCCCTACTACCCCGTGTCCATTCTGATGGACCAAATAAGGGGTTAAGGTTAGGGTTATATTTGAGCCATTACTGAACTGATGTGGTTGAGGTACTTTTGCCACATGCTCAACACAAGGGGATGCATTAACCCTTTAATGCCTGAATTTATTTACAAGTGTATAGAAATTTGGGTATGATGCAAATTGGCGACAACAGGCCTAGAGGTCAACAGTAATGAAAAAGTAATGAAACAGGTTTTTCTGTCTCATGAGAGGGCGATGGTTTTATTGATGCCTCAAAATTATTTTCAGTACATATTGAATATATCTCAACCAAAATTGGGGGAATACATACACTATCTCAGCTAATTAGGGGATATTATGTTTTTGGTCCGACCGCCGCTGGCTCCACCGCCACCAGATATCCTACATGTTAATGCAATAACTTGAAAAATATTGGGTTTAGAAATTCCAAATTTTCCATATCAGTCAATACCATGGAGAGGAAGAACTGATTTGATTTTGGACGTTTTACCATTTCTAGATTGGCCACAAGGGGCCGTTCAAAAGTTTTAAATCATCAAACACTCTTTTGTTCATATCTCTGGAACTATTTGTCTGATTGACTTCAAATCAAGTGCAAATGAAAGGTCATGACCTGGGGTTGCCTCACATCATAGCTGTCTGGTTAAGGATTGGGGATGTTCGGGGATATACCCCTAGCCATTGCTTCTGCTAGTTTTGTCTAGTTCCGTAATGGTTTGATGCAAATTTGTCACAGTCGATGTTAAGCGGTTGATATTCATTTGAAAAGGATCATCTTCTATGCTCTAACACTTTTGCACCACATTTATAATCCTAACTTTAAGTTCAAGGAAGCTTTCGCGTATGGTTCTTAAAAGGCTAAAGATAATATGTGATGCTTTGTAGAAGACAATCCTGACGTAGCTGTGAAAACCACACCTTCTGAGGGAAACAGCTGTATGTATGAAGCAAAACAGAGGTCTTTGAAATATCCCCCCTATAGCTGAGCCTCCTCTTACCATCCCAGAGCTTCAGTGGAACGTTTAATCCAACGGATACAAACATATGGAGATTGTTCCTCTGCTTTGATACTGTGCCACTCACACACGAAGCCGTCCCTCTGCACTGCCAGCTTTCTGAAATCGGCCAAAGTCTTTTCTCCACAGCTTGACGCTCGCTTCGATGACAGCCATTGAAAAGCCACTGAGCTACCTAGCTGCGCGGCACCCAGACGGCAGCGGATGGTCTTCATTTAGCGAGGACAAGATGGCCATGCCAAGCGAGGCTTCGTGCCAGAGTGCCTCCTGCCGAGCTTGTGGTGACTGCTGCCAAGTCCCGACATACAGTAGATGGGCTGGTTTGGGCTCTGCTTGCCAAAAACACTGTGCTCTGATTAAGTAATATGATGTAAGGTGGTGGGATGGTGTGAAGTAGCCTGCTGGATTTGGAGATAGAGATATCTGTCTGCTCTCCACCTGGATTCTGACTAGGAAATTACAACATAACCATTGATGAATGAATCTGGAGTTGTGCTTGAACCAACCAAGGTAAACGGTTAAGAAGATTGGGTTTTGGATGCAAATTAGGTGTATAAATCCAATACGGTGTACCATGATATTTCTATTTTAGTAATTGGATTTTGAGTGTATTTGTTCATGCTTGCTTTTCAAGTAAAAATACCATTGTTATGCTTCCAACTCCATGATGCTGGAAGCCTGACAGTGGAAAGCTATTGTTTTTGCTTGGGTTTTAGTAGAATTCTGTTGAGTACATTGGTTGTGGGGACGGAATCGAAGGAAGTGCAAGAGTGAAATTGTAATATTTGATAACAGGAACAAATTTCTGTTGGAAAAAAAACCTGATTATTGTTGAGCCTCAAAGTAATGTTAGAATAGACACATTTTTTAGAATAATTCTTAACATGGCACATTCAAATGCTTGATTATATTTTCATTTTTTCCCACAAAACCACAAAAAATGCAAACAACCTTTTTTCAAACTTGTCAGTGAATTTTGAACGTTCAGCACCAAGACCAGTATCTAATATACAACACTCTGTTTTCTGGTTTAATAAATTTTAATCTATAAAGACCCAAAAATCCACTGATGACCAAAATCATTCATAGATATAAAATGTTTGATACCTGTTGATCCACTTATTCTGCTAATAAATGTAAATAATTGGTGTAAAATACAGTTCTTCATCTTTTCATGGTCATCAGATATGACCTATTTGGATGCTCAGAGGCTCCACAGTTACCATGGAAACACTATCATCTTCTACAACATTGGATGGACACACTTATTTTATTTTCAGTTAATGATAGATTTTACAGAAAAAAAATTATTTTTATTCAGTTTTATCTGTTTTTGATATTAATAACCCTCAACTTCAGTCTGAGTTTTTATGAACATCTACATACTCAGTACATTAAATATAAGAAAACACCTGATTTTGCCAAATGCAGAACATAATATTAGAGTAAATGGTGATAAATCACTTCAGAAAGATTAAAAAATGGAAAAAAATTCTTTTGGGTTCTGCCACAATAGTCACACTGATCTAATGTCCTCATATGGATTTGTGTCTGTATTCAGGTCCAATCTGGATATTTGTGACCAATGAACAGCAGGAAAAACTAATGTCTCAAGTAAAAAACAGCTTCTTTAAACCACAGTATTTAGTGTTACCTCCCTTTGCACTTAACTTATCTTAAACCCTTTTGTTCAGACAATATGAGACTCATGACATGAATTTCCAGACGTTTTATACCAGGTTTCATACAACACATGTCAGATGTTTCTAACTGTTTGTGCTGTTTCTTGTCATGGGGTCAGAGGTCACAGTAAATAGTGACTTTAACCGTTACAACACATTTAGCTCAGTTTTTTGTGTCTTTTAAGGCTGTGTTGTTATTTCCTATATCTTCTTGCTCTGTCTGAAGAAAAGAGAATGAGAAATAAATATGTATGCTCATTTCAACCCATGATCAGAGATTTTTGCACAGCACTGGATGTAAGATATTGTTCTTTTTAACAAGTGGTTCCAGGCACAACAAACCCCACCCCTCGCACGTATTGTAGCTTATTTTGGCATCAATCCAGCTGCTGTCATCATGTCTGTGCGTGTGCTGATGTTAGCATATCAGTTGCCTCTATATATGTGACAAGTTTAAAGTAAATTGAAACTAAAGTGATGTTTTTATAGATGCGAACTTTCACCCATTATAAGTAAATAGGAAAAAAAGATTTAAAAAATTCATAAAAAATGTGAACTTTGACCTACTTTTCCCAAAAT
>JAPQRP010000011.1:25678727-25689824 GCA_037367295.1 Apogon hyalosoma | reverse complement strand
ACCAACAAGTCAGGAACTGCAGGGTCAGAGCAGATCAGATCAGAAATGTCAACATGGAACCACACATTTGGACCATTTGAATATTTCACATTTTTAATTTGCGTGTACAATCAGAAGATGAAAAATAACAGTTTTTTTTATTTGTACATGAATAATGAAATAATCAGTCATTTTTTCATTTTCTGATTGTAGATTCTCAATTGAATATAAAAAGAATGAATGATACACAGAGTCTACAGTAACAGCTTTTACCATTTCATGTGGGTAGTGGTCTGGAGGAGCTTCAAGCCCACGCCTCATTGGGCCTCATGTAACAAACCATATACCAACACATTTTCTCTTATTTTTGTTTGTATCCTACACATTCTCTTATTTTGTTAGTACCCGTAGATGTGTGGGATTTACCAGTGTTTTCTTATTTTTGCTCTTACACCAGGTAAGAGAACATTTTACAAGTGGTTGTGTGCATTTTACCAAGATAAGAGGAAAACAGCACAGCCCAGGAAGTATTTGTTCAATACACACAAATGTATGCTTTAAATTTTAGGGACACAGAAACACATAATATAATCTAATTATTATTATTATTTTTTTATGTATTAGAGGAATTTCTATGATTGATAATTAAATTTGTGTATGAAAAATATCTTATTCAACAATTGAAGTGGTGTCTGTATCAGAAATAATAAAAGGGAAAATAAATAATTGAACAGAAGGACATCTTTGGAGTGCCGTGGAAATAAATATTTTTTACTTGAACGTGTTATCTGTCAGATTTGTTTTTTTCATGATAGTAATAAAAAAACAGCGGATCCAGTAAGTCATTTTAGATTTTATTGGAAGGAAATAAAACTATGGTGCTCCATCTTGTAGTGAAAATTTAAAAAAAAAAGAAAGTTAATTCTGAGTGTGAGTATGGAGTACCATACTTTTTCATTTCCAGGAGATTCTGACAGGACTTACCGAATCCCCCCTTTTTAAGTACTTTTACCTACAAATTATAGAGCACCTGTCAATAGATTTTATTTATGCTCTTTATTAATTAAACAACTGTCTTTTGGTGTCTGTAACTGTGCGTTCCTCTGCTGACATCCACAGTGTCACATCCGTGTAACCACTGCTGTGTTTTTGCTGTTTCTGTAACACCAGTACTCACAGTTAGTTGGATTTCGCTGCTGCTAAAGTTCTTCTTTTTCTGTCTGTCCTTTTTTGGTGGCATCTGTGAAATTGCTGACACAAAGTCAGCTGTTATGCACACAGTACGACACCTTACCTTTTATGGTGCTTAGTGGGTGTAACATGATGCTAATTGGCCACTGAATCTAAATCAGTCCCGTTGACATTGATAGTTTTCTCTGTTGTCTCTTTTTGGTCCATTTCAATTGTTCATGTCGACTGAAAATTACAAATGTTCTGGTTGTAAATGTTTGTCTATGATGTGTTGTCGTCTCCTCAGTGGACCATAAGGTTAAGAAAACCAAACTAAACCGAAGAAGATGAAGAGGAAATTTAAACAAACAAACCAATAACTCAATAACTGACCTCAGTACCTGGTCCAGAGGGTCTCTGTTGGGTCACTTTAGCCGGTCCCCAAGCCCAGATAAAGGAGGACGGTTGGAACTGGGACATTAAAAAACAAGAACTGACAGTAGAGTTCATTTAAAGTTCTAAACGTATTTAGGCTGTTTTTATTCACACTTTTTGTCTCTAACACATTGTTATTCCTCTGTCCTACATCATTCATTACAATTACAAGAGCATTTACAATTATGCAAATTAGGTGATGATGTCATTTAACAGGTTTTAGCAACTTTCACGACTGCCAATAGCTACTTTCCGTACTGAGGGGTTCTACCCACAGACTGTGTGTGGCCACGCCAGTCCAGGACGTCCACATCAGACATCCTCACTGGGGTCTTGACCTTTGTAATGTCATAACATCACACAGAGTGGACCAGAATTCCACAGGCCATAGTAGACAACCTGAGGAACTCTATTGGAAGGAGATGCATTGAAGTGTGTGTTGTCGATGGTGATTAAGGTTCAAGGTGATTTTATTAATACCTGTAGGTAGATTTGATCTGCAGTTTGGAGAGGCTATCTCAAACACATTCAAACCACAGGACACATACAGGGGACAGATTAAAGACAGCACAGACAAAAGACATGGACAGGTACTCCCAGCAGCTCACTGACCATGGTTAAAACAGACTAAAATAAATTGATAAAAAACTGAATAAAATACATAAAAGTAATCAGATATCACTAAAAATGCCAATATAAAACCTGTTAAAAGCATGATAAAAACATTGTGACATAATGATATGATATAATACAATGGACAATAAAGAAATAAATGATAAATAAGTTAAGACCGTGTTAAAATAAGCCAGTGATAGTGATCTACCAGATGCTGACTGGTTGTCTGACCTTCCACCCCTGTACATCCATGGTACAGTGCTTGATAAATGTCTCTTTTCAAGATAAAACTGCACATTTTAAATTGTCCTTTTACTGTGGTAAACTAAATACAAGACACGTCTAATCAGCATCCTGTCAGGACACATCTGTCAGGTGGACAGAATATCCCAGCAAAGCACAAGTGCTTGGGACCACAGATTTAAACACATTTGTAAGCCAAATTTGAGAGGAATATGTCTGTTCTGTAAATAGAAGTTTAGATCAGTGTCTTAGGCAGAAATGGAGAAACAAGGTGTGTAAAAAAGCACCAAAAAACAGGGTGTGTAAAAACAACAACAAAAAAAACAAGGTGTGTAATATTCTGGTGGGTGTAAAAGCAACGCGCATAGTGCAACAGCATCATCAGCCTCCTTCTGCCCCCATCCCTGAAAAATTTGGGGGAGGTTACAGTATTCCCAAACAAATTTGTGCTTACCCGACCCGACCTGATTCAGGACTCTGCTCTCAAGTCATGCTATGTTCTTTGTTTTTGTTAGATCACATTTGATCATGAGAGATTTCCATCTTGTTGGACTAGATTGTAGATCGGTGGTGGGACAGAATCGTTCTGTGTGGTATGCTGTGTTCAGATTATCGGCGCACACCATAAATAGAACCATCAGAACTGTTCAGTGCCTGATTTTTTGTCTTAATGTGTGGGGTGTGTAACAAATAAAAAATCTCTTCAGATTTTGAAAATCCTTATGTGTGTACCCGCTTAAGACAACAATATATTTACAATTAGCACGGCTTTGAGCAAGACATGCACCTTTTTTTTGGCGTGTTTTTTGAAAATTATCTGTGCAGATCGCGGGTGCACAGCTCGCTGGCTAATACACTGGTTTAGATTTTTGTTCAGTGTACAATAACATTATTGATTTCCCACTTCTGTTGCCTTTTCATTATCGTTGTTTAATTGTTTTATATTTCAAAGATAAAAGAAATTGTAAAACTGCTGATAACATTGTTATGAGCATGGATTAACTTCTAGATGTTTGCCATAAAGCATAAACTTGGGGCCAAGGCTTTGAAATTTGGAAAATCATATTGTAGTGAAACTACAGGGTCAAATAATCCAACCAATGGTGAGATCCCAAAACACAACACTGACCTAGATTTGCTGTCACAAATAGTTGTCAGAACAAGAGAGGATCCTCAGAACAAATCTCTACCATGTATAATAAAATGTTCTGTAATAAAATGTCAGCGGCTGCATGTTTGTGTCTGCTGTTTGTTTTGCGTATATAAGGCTCAGTGTCTGTGCAGCACAGGGGGAGTTGTTGTGTAGGCACATTTTACAGGAATCCAAGACTGGATAATAAGATGGTTAAGAGGACGTCCTGCTGCAGATGTTGCACTAGGACTGACAGATAACACACACCCACAGTACTATACTGTATGTGTGTGTGTCATCTGAGTTAACTGTCACATCCTGATAGATTGGGGTTAAGATAAAAAGGTGAACGAATCAACAAAACAAGTAAATATCCTGGTTCCATACAGACAAAAACACAGTCAAGGTTGGTTGTAAAATAGAACAAACTTTGTTTTTTCTCTGATGGTGGAAATAAACTTCTCTGTCTGCTGGTCATAAAAAGACGTAGCACATGTGTGTTTAGAATATAAAAGAAAGATCATCATCTTATTTGTTGATTTACATCCGTATTAGCGTTTGTGTAGCAGCAGCTATTCTTCCTGGTGTTGTTCACAATACTGAATACACACCCATCACAATACACTAACATATACACTATGTACAGTGAATGCAGTACAAACACAAAACACACGTTTCAATAGAGTCATTACAGTGAAACAGAAAAATAACATGTTAACAAACAGAAATGCCCATGCAAATGCACACACACCCAAGGACTATTTATGAAGTAATGACAAACTTATGCAGCAGTGGATGGTCTACACATTAAATACACTGAGATACCAAAGGACCAGTGTAAAACCAGTAAACCTGTACTGGATTTTAGGATATGTGGAATTTCCATAATGACTGACTGGTAATTATGTAATTGACTCATGTTTTTTCCAAGTATAATTCTAATTACTGGTTATCAAATAGAGCAATAACAGCTATTTAGAATTGTCATTAGCACAAAAAAAAAAATTATATTGTCACTCCAACACACAACTGTCAAAGCAAATGGAATGATTTAATAGTAAATAATAAATATTTAGTAGAAGTGGAGGCATTATAAGTACTTAAATAAGTAAAGTTTCTTTTCAGATGTTTAGTGTAGTGGTCTAATGGAGAACATTGTGAGATATCTGTAGGACCCATCATTTGTTTTATCAATAATCATAAAAATGAATTCACTACTGATGTCCCCATCTGGATTTTTTTGCTTCTGGTCCGAACCGATTTTTTTAGGATTAGTTTTGCCGATACCGATCCCATATCGACTTTTTACAGTGAAATTTTGATTTAAATTTGGAGTCATTATTTCTAGGTTATTATTCTATTATTTTACTGCAGATCACATTTGGTCTGAATGTGGAACCTGAACTAAAACAACTATGACACCTTTGACTGAATAATTTTAGTATCATTTTTGCACTTTCCAAATTCATACTGTGGCCAAATTAGAACCTTTGTCAAGCCAGTTTTGGCCCGTTAGTGATGCATACATCAGTGGGGATCAGGTTGGGGGGCGGGTTACTACAGGTCAAAAGAATGTCTGTTTATTTGCGAGGCAGGTCTGGTCAAATAATTCCACAAAAGCCCTGAGGGTTAAAAAAAAAAAAAAAAAAAAAGCCCAACTTGCGCATCACTACTGGACCATAAAGTGAAAGTAGAACTTATAGACGCTTTAATAATTCCTCTAAGCCTCCCACAGTTGTACAGTTTTTCCCTACTTTTGGAAACTTTAATTTGAGGGGGAAGGACATTTGTTTACCCCCCCAGAACCGGGCCCAGATTGGCCTGATCTCATGACCAATCTTCTAAAAAATGCCAGATCAGCAGGTGATACTGATCTTTGAATCAGATCGGGACATCCCTAGAATTCACTAAGGGGTTCATGGTCAGTAATCAGTCTATTCCTAATACCAATACGTAATCATGAATTAGAATCTAAACATGCTCATTTTAATTATGAAAATAAATCTACACTAATATATCTGTGATACATTTGGATCAGTCTCTGTGCCATTGTAGAATAACATAGACAGATGCATGTGATTGTATGGGTTCAAATCAATAATTGGGCTGTTGTTCTGTCAGTTCAACATAAATATTTGATTTGGTGCTGTGATGAGGCTGTTAGAGCTGCTTTGTTGTAGCAGTGCTTTCATTTGGAAGTATTTCACTAAGTTGTAAATGTCTGGTCAGTGTGCAGTGATCACACAGTGTGTTTCTTACACACATATTTAGTAGCTGTTAACCTTCTACTCTGTTGAGCACTTGAACTGTTCAATTCATTTGTGGCCCTGGAGTAGTTTGGAGTGTGTGTGGGAGGTTTGTGAACACATTCTGTCTGCTGAGGAATGTCAAATCTCCTGTAGTGTCAGTGTGTTATTTGTGCGTCTATTGGATATTTATTCCTCTCATGCTGAATGAACGTTGGTTACGAGCTGCCCTGCTTTCTTCTGTGCTTCGGTGTCATGTGGCTAATGGCCATGTACTCGCCCCTCCTCCTCCTCCTCTTCTTCATGCTTTGTCGCTGCTCGTTCCCAGCCAAGTGACCCTTGCGACCTCTTCAGCCCTGATTGTTGCTCCATGGCTCTGAGGTTGGCTGCCCGCTCTGGCCTCTGGTCTTACACTGACAAATGGCTGCATTTGTTTGTAACCCTTACTGTGGTGGTCGACCAGCTGCATTTTATCATCCTCTGGTCTGAACTGAATGAGCTTAAAATTAGGAGAAATACCATCAATACTAACATCTGGATCTAGAGGCTGTAGAACAGGGGTGTCAAATTCATTTTAGTTCAGGGACCAAATACAGCCCAATATGGTCCGAAGTAGGCCAGACCACTAAAATAATATCATAATAACTAGGGATGCAAATTATTGATTAGGCTAATTCATTAATCATTAGTCGGTTGACCTTATTGATCGATTAACAATTAACTGATAAGCGGGGATTTTTCTGAGAACCTGAATTTCTTTTTCAACAGGGTCTGTAAGAATAAAAGCTAAATATTGTTTATATACTTGATGAAAAAAGCATGTCATATTCCTTAATGATTGATGTATTGAACCACTGGATACAGTCCAGGCAACGACATTTATGGAGTAGAACTAAAGAAATTCTGTAGATAAAGTAAATGGATCTGAAGAAGGGCAGTTTTGAAGAAAGGGGCATTTCTAACTTTCTTCTGACACAGTAGAGTGAGTAATTCCCCCGGCACTATTTTTCCATGGCCACTGGGATGACCAACATAGCTTATATACTGTGGCCTGGATCAGGAGCCTGGAGGAGGTTTTAACTTCTGTCTCACTGAGCAGATAGTCCAGATGACCGTGGACTAGACCAACCTCCAGTGAAAATCCTCCAACCCCATATATGTGTGTGGATTTGGGCGGGGTGTGGTTTTGCTCCACCATGTCCCTAAAGCGATTCTAACTCTTCAACACTGCAAGAGGTGTGGACAGGTGTGGAGAGGTAGACAGGTGTAGACAGGTGGACAGGTGTGGACAGGTGTGGACAGGTGTGGACAGGTGTGGACAGGTATGGACAGGTGGACAGGTGTGGAGAGGTGGACAGGTGTAGACAGGTGGACAGGTGTGGACAGGTGTGGACAGGTGTGGACAGGTGGAGAACTGCCCCAATATTCAACCACAGCAATGAAGCCTAGTTTAGGCAGTGGTGCCCCCTACTGTCCACACCATAAACACTGCTGTGGAAAAGGGAAATTAACCAACAGTTATTGTAATTATGTCCCCAAATGGAGTTTCGGGGATATTATGTTTTTGGTCCAACCGCCATCGGCTCCGCTGGATATCCTGCATGTTTATGCGGTAACTTGAAAAATATTGGGTTTACAAATTCCATGTTTTCCATATCAATGAATATCATGGAGAAGAAGAACTGATTCAATTTTGGACGATTTTCCATTTGTAGATTGCCCACAAGGGGCCGCTCAAAAGTTTAAAGTCACTAAACACTCTTTTGTTCATATCTCTGGAACTATTTGTCTGATTGACTTCAAATCAAGTGTAAATGAAAGGTCATGACATCATTCAGGATCGGGGGCATTTGGGGATGTACCCCTAGCTGTTGCTTTTGACAGCGTAAGCCTAGTTTAATCAAGCAAATTCTTATCAACATTTAATCAATAGCCAATTAATTGTTTACATCCCTAATAATAACCTATAGTATTTTGTCGTACGTTGGTGGCTAATATTATGTAATATTAAGCGTAAGAAGCAGCAGCTGACATTATCTTATGTTTTTTTGTAACTTTGGGTTCTGTTACCTTTGAGTCTTGTGCTGGAAAACTTTGGGACAGCCAGCTTATGCAACCATCTCCATCTCCATATTTTACTTTATAGACTGAAACAGTAAGTCCAAAACATTCACACGTGAATTGAGATTAAAGTGATTTTCCTTTGGCGTCCAGGTCTCAGTGCTACAGAGAAGCACCAACAGAAGTAGAGCCATAAGAGCAGCTTCCTATAGACGGTGTTTACTGCAGGTCGCTGTAGCTGCACTGCAGTCTATTTCTGCTCTTAATGAAATCAAAGAGTCACATGCAGCTGATGTATGGCTAATGCATAACCTGTCATGAGCCTAAGCACTGTAGACAAGCACACACTCAGTCCTTTAACAAACCAACTGCATTTAACCCTTAAAGACCCAAAAGCATCGACTGATCCCAAACCTTTGATCGACTAATCCAATCAATACAGTGAAATCACTCAGGTCAAATGCAGTTTGTCATCTTTTCAGCAGTGTCAGGTATCTGGAGTGAATGTGGAAACACCGTCATCTTCTGCAACATTGATTCACCAGTAAAACCTGTGAAGTTTGATAAAGGGCCGTGTTGTAGATGCTAGTTTTTATGTAGAATTAATAAAATATTTTTCTGAAAAACTAATGTTCCTTTCAATTTACTCTGTTTTGATATAATAGCATTTGAATGTATTCTGAGCTTTTATTAAAAAACTACATGATAAGTAAATGAAATATAGGAAAATACCTGATTTTCACTGAAAATGCAAAGGATAATATTATAATAAATGCTGATGAATCACTTTGCAATTGTTAAATGTACAGAAAAATCCATTTGGAAGTCTCCACTGGGTCTTTATGGGTTAATATCATGGTGTCTGTAAAAGTATGGACTTATAAAAATCAAATTACTAAAATAATGGAAAAGAAAGGAAATTGCTAGTATAGCTTTTTTCTTGGCACACACACACACACACACACCTTTGTGAGTATCAGCTGGGCTTCTTAGGTAAATTGAATCAGAGGCTCCCTGGTTGGTCAGCTCGAGTGGCCCCTGGCATTGAAATTCAAACTATCAGATAGATTTTCACTCCAGCACAGTCGGCTTCCTCCTTTGACCGGCCAGTGGATCAGATGTGATCTCACTGGTCTGCTGGATCCAACAGGGAACCCAGAAACTGTGGACTAAGGATGGGAAGATTATCCAATACCTATCGATACACCAACATGCACAATCCGAGTGCACCGGTACAGAAGCTGCAAGTAAATGAAAAGTTTGGAGCGATATCGCAATGGATCGGTCACTGAATGTTTGTATCGCTAAAATTTGATCCGTTCAATAGAATATATTTTTAGTTGCATTTAAAAGTGTTTCTCTTTATTTGGATAAAGTTTTTCTTTTCTGCAGATCCATGTTTATGTGCACCGTGGATTTGTGGATGTGTACACTGCACACGACAGTATGAGCTCCATGGATGCACGGTGGCACAAGCGACACCCATGAGGACTGACATGTCTGTATCTGAATCTGACAGACATAGGAGGAGGCCACATGTGGTTTCTGAACATGTACTTTTTACTAGATCAGCTGTACTGAATACTGCCGTACATACCAGAGCTACTTCCTTAAACAGTCACAAACATAACTAACTGCACATCCCAGAATACCTTGTGCAGGTGTCTCTTAAAGTGACAGAACCTTTTTCTGTATTACGTACATTACAAATTCATTACTTTACAAATTGATTCATGAGAAACACGCAGAGAAACTACTTTGGAAACAAAGTCCTAACCTTTTCACTGACTGTATGTGAGGCACATGTTCTGAAATTCAACTAAAGCCAGTTTATGAAAAGTCATGGTCTTATTTGATAAATAATCAGCTCATTGAATTGCACTGCATTTTTTTTTTTTAACCAGAATGAATGTGTTGAATCAGAATGTCCTTAATTGCTCTGTATTTTGATTTGGGTGTGAATTGTATCGTATCGCATCGTGAGATGCCACATGTATTTTTAATATATCAGATTGTAGATGCTATATCAAAATGTGCTTGTATCGGCTTTACAACTAAGATTCCCAACCCTAGCATGGACACCCAGAGCTCACCATGTTGTTCATATCACCTGTTTGATACCTGGTCTGTAAGTGTCTGGTCTGTGTCTGTGAGCGTCATCTGACAGTAAAGCTTATGTAACCTCCCAGGTCTCTGATCCACACAGGTTTGCTTCAAAGATGAGCAGAAAACAGGGTCAGACCAGCTCTGCTTCTTAATCGCTTATTCTCGGCCGAGGCAGCCTCGAGACATCACACACGTGCACGCACACGCGTGTTTCCATGAGCTATTTTCTGCCTGACTTCAGGTCCTGCCCTTAAACCTGGCCTCCGTCTAAGCCCTTCAGGCTCAGGGTGGCTATTAAAGAGATATTTCACCAAAATCCAGCCTCTTGTTCCCCAGGCTGTTAGTCAAAGGGCTCAGAGGAAGACACACCACACCACTGTGATTAACCCCACTCACTGACTCTTTGGAGTTGTTGACGGATGTTACACCAGCAAAGGCCTCATAAGCCACACTGTTTGTCCTAAATAGTGGTTTGACGGTGTTCTGGGGCTGAACTGGAGCAGCTGTGATGGGGGTGTAGGTGATGGACCTGCTGCATGTCTGTAGGTACTGACACTACATTAAAACCCATAAACACACACAAATCATTAGTTTGGTTTTCTATTGAAACTCAGTGTAACAAAATTCAATATGAACTTTTCATATTCTGTTTTTACAATATTAATTAGTTCTGCATTGTTTGGTTTGTGGTTTTGGTTGTGTGTTTTGGTCATAGGTGTGTGTATTATAAAATGGAGTTTGTGTGGTTCCTTTCATTGTAATGTTAACAGTACGCTTTAACCCATGAAGACCCATTATTTTCCTATATTCATTTTATTGTTTTATTATTTGTCCCAAAATTAATTTTCATTGTTAGCAACAAGGTTAAGGCAGACTCTGCCCATGGTGGTGCAAAATAAACCATGATCTGTATCATTAACAGGACACATTGGGTAACAATATACACACGGTCCAAATAGTTGGTTCCCTCTGTTAATGAACGAAAAACCCACAATGATCACAGAAATAACTTGAATCTGACAAAAGTAATAAAAAATAAAAATTCCATGAAAATTAACCAATGAAAATCAGACATTGCTTTTGAATTGTGGTCCAACAGAATTATTTTAA
>JAPQRP010000011.1:25397657-25421010 GCA_037367295.1 Apogon hyalosoma | reverse complement strand
TTCCAGAGCTTTGTTGGTAGTAGTGAGGATAGTAGTAGTGGTGAGTCTGACAGTGAGTCCCATAGGGAATGGAATGGTGGAGCGCAGTGTGCCTCTGGGCCTGGTCGCAATTCCACCTCAAAATTGTATTTACTGTGTATATTTTGCAATTCAAGATGGCTGCCAATGGATTACGTTATAATATGCAAATTAGATGAACAGAATCACCCTCAACATATCCTTTTTTCTGCATATACTATACATTCTAATTCACAGTATACCTCTGTCTATAACAGTTTTATACAATAACGACTTGAATTAAGGAGGGCAAAAATGAAGGATGATCAGGGAAAAAAAATGGGGCGGCCAAAGGGTTAAGTCAGTTATTTAATTTATTACTGTAAAGTTGGTGTAACTTGTCCTCTGTTGTAGGAACCCTTTGAGGGGTCACTCTGTACTGTTTCTGGTTTATATAGACACATGTAGATGTCTCAGCTCGCTACAGATTCTCTGAGCTAATGTGTCCTTTTCATTTGTTCACAGGTTTCATATTTTGAAATTTACTTAGACAAGATTCGGGACCTTTTGGATGGTAAGTGGCTGTGGTGGTGGTGGTGTGAACAGTGTGTCTGTAATAAAATGACCTGCTAAAAGCCTGCGAAACATCAAGAAAATTAATGAGCGACATTAAGGAGGAGGATTTTCACTTAATGCACTGCTGTTGTTATGAGTAGGTGGCTGTCAGCTGGTAATGGAAGTGGGATGCATAAATAAAACACATTCACATGTAAGAAGTGTCCAGTTTTAACAGGAATGAATACAATGAATTGATTTCAAATGAATGACGTGACAACTTGTGCAGCCCACTATACTCATGCAAACTGGCTAACACTTACTCTGATTTTTTTTTTCTTTCTTGTGTCTTAAAATGTGTTTCCCAAACATATGGTTGGGTTACAGAGCTGTTTTTATTTGCTCTTTGGTAGAGGAACATTTGTACTATTATGGTATGTGAAGTGTATTTCCTAATTAAACCAGAAAAGTGTACCTGGGAAGAACTTCGAAATGCTGACCTCAACAAAATCTCATGAAAAATGACACAAAAGATGCATCAAGAGGAAAATTATTGAAAATCTGAAATGCGACAAAAAAACAGTGTAAAAGATGCAACACAAAGAAAATATGTAGAAAGACAGCAAGTCAAAAACAACACAAGATGCAACAAGAGAAAAAATACCAGGTAAAGTGAGTGTGAAGATGTAATAAAGCAAAAGTGCATAAAAGGTGGAATAAGATGAAAGGCTATCTAAGATGTACTAAGATGAAAACAATGCAACAAAAGCAACAGCATAAACTCACTAACCTGAAGGGATTTTTGTTGGAAAAGTCTGGTCCGCTTCTTTATAACACCTGTATGAAAATCACATTTTTTTGGTGTTCAGTTTTGTTGCTGGATGGAGTGTGGATCACTTGAGGCAGATCAAGCACATGTATTCTGGTCCTGTTCTGGTATTGTTGGCTCTAGGGGAAATATGACCAAATTGATGTTTTCAGTTTTTGGTGTTCATTTTAATATGTCATTGGCTACTTTGTTTTTTAGCATTCCCCCAGTGGAATTCAGTGAAATGATGTATATCTGTAGAATACTGCTTGCTGCAAATATTGACTAAAAAAAGGATCCTCCATCAGTGTCCCCGGTGATAAAAATTGTCAATCATATCCATCAAATGGAAATGATGACCCACAATCTCTGCCTACAACAACACAAGGGTATAAAATATTGGGGAAAATTGGACTTCATTCAATCTGTGGACAGTAAATGGTATGTAAATGTCTGAATGTACCTGTGATCATTTCTCGGTTTGTTTTGTACCTTTACTTAAACATAAAAAAATAAGTATAAAAAAAGTAAAAAAAAAAAAAAAGAAAAGAAAAAATCAATCAATTTGTATTCTGTCTTAAAAAAAAAAAAAGCAACAGCATGAAAAAGAAAGTTTTAGAAACTGTGTTTGACTTTGGGAATGTCATATGTAGATTGATGCCAGTCATAACGTACATTTGGAAATGTTTCTTTTTGGTCACAAGTTGAAAAAAGTTTAGGAACCACATCTTTAAATATTTATAAGTAGTGCAACGTAGGTTTTCCAATCCACTTTATTTCTATAGCACATTCAATCAACAAGAATGTTTCCAAAGTGCTGCACATCATAACAATAAAACCATTAAAAGAAATACACTAAAAGCAATAAATAAGTACATAAAACTACAACAATGCTCTAAATAAAACAATAAAATCAAATAGTTAAAAGTATTAAAGTCAATGAAAATAAATAAATGAAAGACACAGAGGACCACACAACTGATGCAGATTTAAAAGCCAGAGAATAAAAGTGGGTCTTAAGACGAGACTTAAAACACTGCATTGTGGGGGCGTTCGGACATGGGGGGTGGGGGGGTGTCCAGAGTCTGGGGCTGACCACAAAGAAAGCCCCGCCCCCTCCGGTTTTAAGCTGGGTACACACATAAGGATTTTCTAAATCTTAAGAGATTTTTTATCTGTTCCAGACTCCACACATGAAGACCAAAAATCAGGCAGTGAACAGTTCTGATGGTTCTGTGTGCGGTGTGCTCCGATAATCTGAACACAGCACACCACACAGAACCATTCTGTCCCACCACCGATCTACAATCTAGTCCAACAAGATGGAAATCTAGCATGACCAAATGTGATCTAACAAGAAGAGGAAGAAACATGGCATGACTCAGGAGTAGAATCCAGAGATCACCCCCCCACACACACACACACACACACACACACACAGAAAAAGAGTCAGGTAACCTGCAAAAACATGCTGGGACGGGTTAAAAAAAATAATAAAAAGAATTTTCGCAGGTATGGCTCGAGTAAAGTTAAACAAAATGTGGGTGGGTAGTGAGCAAAGAAGTGGAAAAAAAAATTTTGGATAAAAATAATTGTCAGGACATTTAATGATGATGATCGTCTAATTTGACTGTGGTTGATCCACATCCTGTTTTATTTTGAAGTCCATTTACATCCGGCCACAGATGTCATTGAGCAGCACATATGAGAGATTTAATGGTGGCGTGTGTTTTAGGCAAAAATTAAGCCCTTAAAAGTGACTTACTGTGTAGACAGTGTGTTTAATCCTGGGTCGGGTCAGGTTGTGGGTCTAATGTACCCGGGTACGGATGGATGTGGGTTTGGAAAAGTGGACCTGTGCAAGACTCTGCTCCGGAGTTGTCTGCTTTCCTCAAAACATGAAGATAATTTCATTGTAAATATTGAACAAGTTTAATATTTATGATTGTCGGCCCCGACCTGTTTCAGAGCCGATTTTCGGGACAAATTCACTCTGAACACACCTCAGACCACAGGATGATCTGATAGGATAATCTTATCCCGAAGATAATCTGGGGTTTGCCATCCTTGGTTGGGAATTGGGACAGAAACAGCCTGATTATCTCTAAGTGTGTACCCCGCTTTAGGCACCATGAGCTGGAGCTGGACCTCGGACCTCAGTCCATTCAAAGCTTTGAAAACAAACAATAAAATCTGAAAATTAATTCTAAAATGAACAGGGAGCCAGTGCAAAGACGCAAGAATTTTCACCTATTTCTTTCCTCCCATTTTCAGTGTCAAAGACCAATTTGTCAGTCCATGAAGACAAAAACAGAGTACCCTATGTAAAGGTGAGACCTGACATTTACTTCCACACTGCATGAAGGAAGTGGTGAAACCTGTTTCTAACCCAATGGTGTGCCTTTGTTAAAGGGCTGCACTGAGAGGTTCGTCTGCAGCCCTGACGAAGTCATGGACACAATTGATGAAGGCAAATCCAACAGACATGTAGCAGTTACAAGTAAGATACGACCCCGTGGTTTATTTCAAATATTATTTTGAAATCCACACATAGCCCTTTTCCTTTTGCTGCTTATATTTACAGACCCTGTGCCATCCTTTTCTCTCTTGCAGACATGAATGAACACAGCTCCAGGAGTCACAGTATCTTCCTGATTAACGTCAAACAGGAGAACACTCAGACAGAACAGAAGCTCAGCGGCAAACTTTACCTGGTAGATTTGGCCGGAAGTGAAAAGGTACAAGAATCAGAGTTGAAACAGTTTGGTCCTTGTCCAGGAATGATTCTGTGTTGACATTTGAAGACGTTGCTGAGGTTGTAGTGTTTGTGGTTTTCAGGTCAGTAAAACAGGCGCAGAAGGAGCAGTTCTGGATGAAGCCAAGAACATCAACAAGTCTCTGTCCTCCCTGGGAAACGTCATCTCTGCTTTGGCCGAAGGAACGGTCAGTAAATCTGCATCAGCTGTACATATGATACTCCAATTAGTGCATCAGGAAAATATTAACCCTTTATAGGGCACTCATTATTTTCAAAACTTCAACCTTAGTCCAATAACAACTGGACATTGTTATCCTCCTCTTCGTCATCATTACTGATGGCAGAGTGGGTTTCCATGACAGCAGTCCTTTTCCATAATACATCCTAGTAGACACTTGCTAAAAATTAAACACAAGGTCATAAACTGGTAACTCAAACTCATATTCACTATGTATAGCTTCAAAATTTCTGTAAATGGGTTCAACTTCTCTCTGAATCACTGCATAGTGTTATAAAAACTATAGAAAATGCAGTAAGTATGACTTGTTAGATGCATTGGGCATATGTACAAAAATGGACATACTAAATCAACTCTAATTTTTAGATGAGCAGGGTGTATTTCATGCTATAATTTCCCTCATTTCAGTAAATCCTCCAGAAACATCACATATGTCATCACTCACTGATGAGGTACGTGATGGGCCCCAAATTTAAAATGTGAGAAATGACCAAAAATTGTCACTTGCCCAATAAAGGGTTAATACAGGGTTTCTATAGGTCTGTAAAACTGAAATCCATTCACATCAGTGTTGACTTGGACAAGCCATTGAAATGTTTCACTTATGGACTGTAGTTAATTGTATAAAGTTGTGTCAGAGCTGCAGTGCATGATGAGTACTTGGTGTCAGTGGTGGAAAATGTCTGTTGTACATTCCAGCATATTTGTAATTCATGTGGTCAGAGTGGAAACAGGAATCCAGCAGGCTTCTCTGGACTCTGTTTTCAGGCTGTAGAAAGTCCAGTCACTGGTGGAGGCTGTGGCTGTTCGTAGGTGTTTTCAGACATGTAGAGGGGACAAATACATGTTGGACAGCCTTAAGCACTGGTTATTGTTTGATTATGACTCCACTGGACACAGTAGATTGGAAAAGAGTCGTCACAGAGGCATGAAACTACCTCAGGTTCATCTGTTTTTATATTTAGTTCATTAATTTGGACTGAGAGGAGGTAGCTGCTGTATTGTAAACATTGTTCTTTCCCCTGTTTTTGCTCCCTTTAGACTAACTTTTCAGTGTGTTTTTAAAACAAAGTTGTCCTCATCTTGCTTAGAGAAAACTGTAAAAATGAAACCAACAGTGCAGCCTGTTCAGATTTTTTGGGGGGCACAGAAAGCCAGGGTGTCGTGTTAGTGACGTGTGGGCTGACACAGCATCTACATGTTACTTCATTAAAAAAAAAAAACAAAAAAAAAAATCCCCATTGTTTTTCTTTAGCAAATGAACAAAGAAATAACATTACCCCAATCCTGGCAGAAAAATACAAATACAAATCCACACATGCAGAAAATACATGCCTAAAAGTAATTACCATAAATGTGAGGATTTTGTAGGTAAATGGAAGTAATAGATCAAATAAATAAATGAAACTAAATAAATAAAATAAAAGGACAATACAATTATAAAATCAGGCCATAGTAGTGTACAATTGTAGCACAGAATAGGACATCAAGTCATACAGAGCTATGGTTTTCTAAGAAAGCCATACATGGACCCCATAAACAGGCAAATTTCTTGTCCTTCTTTTTAACAATATATGTCAGGCTTTCCGAGGCCAGACTAGCAGCCATTTCTTTTATCCACAAACCAACAAAAGGTATGTCTGTACTTTTCCATAAAAGTCCAATTATTTGTCTGGCTTGTGAAAGTCCAAAGTCAATGAGTAGTGACTGCTGCAAGGTTCCACATGTGACTTCTAAAAGTAATAAGTGAAAAACGTAGCTTCTGTAAAGGCAGCTCTGATCTAATATGGGTAAGTGCAGCCTCAGTGTGATCAGGCTGATGAGCAGTACACTGTGTCCAAGACAACATGCAAAATACAGCCTGATGTGTCAAGGCAGTAGAATTCCATCATATCGGTGAGATTTTCATTATAAAAATGATCTCAGAAAAATGCTCCTTTTACTGTCTTTGATAAGTATTTTCTACAACAGGCTTCAAATGAATGAGTTTTGGTAAAGGAGTTTATTATGACTCAAATGATGGTGTGTGTGTGTGTGTGTGTGTGTGTGTGTGTGTGTGTGTGTAAAAGGCATAACTTGACTTAAAAAAACATTAAATCTTCAATATGGAAAAAATTAAATTGGGAAGAAAAAAAGCAGTTGAACTGTTAAAAAGTACTAATGTCTTGTTCATTTTTCTTTACAAATAAATAACTCGCACTCCCTTCTCAACAGCATAAATGAGAGAAGAATGTGCACTTCCAGGTGAAATTAATTAGATGAGCAAATGTTCCTCCTAACATGCATTGATAATGGTTTTAAATGCTTGTTAATCCCTGTAATGGGCTGACTTCTGTGTTTCCTCATTGAAGTCACTGTGAGCCATTTGCTTTCCCAACCAGAACATGAGAGGTGTGTTTTGTCCATTGTCGTCTTATTTTATTTGGATCCTTATTAAGTGTGTTTGAGCTTCAGGTGAAATGTTGTTCCCCAGATGTTTTTATGTCATTTTAAATGACTGTTGTTACTGTTAACATACTAAACAGAGGTTGAATGTGGACTGTTGAGCAGCTGCACCACCCAGAGCTCGGTGTGTCTGGAAAACCACTGTGGTTATTACTGATCTCACAGTGAAAGGGCCTTGTCACACTATCTAAAGGTCCTTTGTGCAGCACAAACAACTTGAGCAGATAAAATTTCCTCCGAGCAATGTTTGCTTTAGCCTCTTCGTTGGGATTTCACAGTTTTCACTTTGATCAACGATCAGTTTGTTCTCATGTCCTATTGCGTTGTAAACAACCTGCGGCTGACGGGCCCTAATATATTTATGATGGGTCTGAAACAAATGAGCTATTGAACACAGATGAGACTGAGCACAGTGGGTTCTAAAGAAGCATAGGGGACTTGTATCCTGCTGTATCAATACTAATAACATATCAAATGAGCATTGAACTGTGCTATTGTTCCACTGAACTCACTGAACTACACTGACAAGTGTAACTGAAGCCGTGGCTCAATGATGATGAAGGCCTCTCACATCTATAGTTTCACAACGACAGCAGCATGTTAAGACTATCGGTCCATGTAGGATGTCACTGTCAAACATTGTATTGATCATATTATGATCAATTTACAGGGTTTCTGCGGGTCATTAAAAAGCATTAAGTCATTAAATTGATTTTGTGAAAATTTAGGCCTTAAATGACATTAAAAAGCATTAAATTTGATGTCCAACATCATTTATGACATTTTTAAGATGGAAAGAATTAATTTGGCAATAAGGCTACAACAAGGTTTGTTTTTGAAAAGATGGGAAAGATGGATTAGGTATGCCGCACCAGTTCAACCATTGTTTATGTCCATCTTACCCTTTTTTTCCTTTCTAACCCTTTTGTATCTATGTGGGTTTTTTTTTTTTGTTCTTTTTTTTAATATCACAAATGTGCAGCCCAGCATTCCTGTTCTAGGGAGTTGAGTTCTTAATTTTGTATTGGAAAAATTACGTCTTTGGTATTGCTGAGGGAAGACCAATCATCCTTATCTGTATTGTCGGTGGAGTCACAGACATGTTGCCGTGAGATTCAGTTGTAATTTTCAGATGAATGAATGAGAATGGTGAATTGCCATGTGAATAAATATGTGAACCACGGAAAATACCAGTAAGAAGAGAATTGAAAAAAAAAAAATAACTTCAATGTCCAGAGGCATTAAAAAATGAAATACACTTGATGGAAAAAATCATTGTTATTCACGAGTTATTTTAATTATATAAACATTTAATAATTTCGATTGGAAGTATAGTGTGATGATTGACAGGCCGAACCCTTTAATTATCTATTGTTTGTGGCCAATGCATCAAGTCACAACCCCGGATGATTGGAATGTAATGTGCTGTGGGTGTGTTCATGCTGTGGTGAAAGAGTGGAGGGAATATTAGTAAATGTTGGAAAAATGGGAAAATGCAAGTTTGAGCAGAAGTGTTTGGAGGAGGAACTATTGAGAACATGTTAAAGCCTGTGGACGGTAAACTGACATAATACTATAAATAAAACTGTATCTGCAGGTGGACATGGTTATTAAATTTTATTTATTTATATATCTTTATTTAAGTGGGACAGTGCACATTAATGAACACATTTATATATTCCATTTCAGTATAAACATGTAAATATGCTGGAGTTAATGTCAGTGCTAATTTTCATCTGCAGTCCCCACTTAATAAATAAATAACAGTGATCTGTGCAATACAAAACAATACGTACAATAAATGTGTTTAAATTGGCATTAAAAAGAACCTGGCAGTACATCAGGCTAAAATGAAGTCACACTTTACTTATGTGACTGTATGAAAGGTGGAAGATGAACATCACTGACACTGAGATGTTTGATTCATTCCCATTGTAGTGCTTAAAGAGGAAAATGGGAATTATTTAGCCATACATTATCTGAGTTGACAAGGTGAACGAGTTCTATGGACGCAAATGGTTTAGCACAGTACTAATGTGAATGTAGTGGAGGTGGATACGGCAAATGCTGAAGATGCAGAAATGCAGCTGCTGTGGAGAAGGAAGCCACGGTGGGTCTAAAACAACGAGGTGCACAACAGAGGGATGAGGCAGGCTGGAAGCTGAAATTAATATCCAGATGACTGTTGTGTTTCTTCTTCCTGCTGTCAGAATATCCCGGTATTATCTCTCCAGAATTCATAGTTGTCTGTCAAATAACAGGAATGAATGGACAACACACAAGATAAACTCTACAAAAAC
Source organism: Apogon hyalosoma (assembly GCA_037367295.1). NCBI lineage: Eukaryota > Metazoa > Chordata > Actinopteri > Kurtiformes > Apogonidae > Apogon > Apogon hyalosoma. Next base: position 25,411,909 of record JAPQRP010000011.1, on the reverse strand, counting down.
CTGTTATTGTAGTAAATCACAAGTCCTTGAAAGTCCAGATGATGTTCAGCTCTTCATGTTTTTATATATATGTGTGTATTTTTGTGTGTATGCCAGGCTTACATCCCGTATCGAGACAGCAAGATGACCCGTATTCTGCAGGACTCCCTGGGTGGTAACTGTCGGACCACCATCGTCATCTGCTGCTCACCTTCCTCCTTTAATGAGGCTGAAACCAAATCCACCCTCATGTTCGGACAGAGGTGGGTAGATGTGTGTAAAACTACACAAACACTGTGTAAGGGACTGATTATAGTACGCTTTGAACAAGTCATTAGAGTGGAATAGAAAAGCTGTTTTTTCTGCATGTAGAGCAAAGACCATCAAGAACACTGTGACAGTGAACATCGAGCTGACGGCAGAGCAGTGGAAACAGAAGTATGAGAGGGAGAAGGAGAAGAACAAGACCCTGAGGAACACCATCACTTGGCTGGAGAATGAGCTCAACCGCTGGAGGAATGGTGAGACCGTCAGCTTCACTTCATATGTCTGTCTATGACTGAAGCCACAGGTGGACAACTTCTGAACCTGTGTGTCCTCAGGTGAGAGTGTTCCAGTCGAGGAGCAGTTTGATAAAGAGAAGGCCAACGCAGAGGTGCTGGCTCTCGACAATATACTCAACGAAAAGCCAGCGTCCACGCCCAACGTGCCTGGTGTGCGTCTCACAGATGTGGAGAAGGACAAATGTGAGGCTGAACTGGCCAAGCTCTACAAACAGCTGGACGACAAGGTGAGGAAACACCTAACGCATCGGTAATGTGGATGTTTTCTGAATCAAATATCCTTTCTGGAACCCGACCGATTAATCGGTCCGATTAATTAACTGCATCACTGGTTAATCAACATCGGTCAATCAATTGTCGATTGCTTCCCCTATGTGTCTGTGCTGCCTGGAGAGTTAGAGGAATAGTAAAGCGGCATTCATGCTAATCCCCCAGTCCGAAAATCACAGACCGCTAACCCCCCTCCACACACACACACACACACACAATCACAGACCATTAACACACACACAATCACAGACCGTTATCCCCACTCTGGCAAGGGTGGACTGATGAGGATAAACAAAGATGCAACTGTTAACCCTTTCGCCACCCTCGTCACATTTCGGCGACGGAGTATGTTGTCTTTTAGATTTGGCTGTTATACTTCATGACTCAAAATATCTATGATCCTCCTCACCACTAGATGGCAGACATGTGTCATTCTAGCCCCAGTTTTGCCTACTTCACTGTTGAAAATATTTCAGGAAGTCTCACTGAACACCATCCGTTGCATGCAGCAGTATTGATAGAGACGTCGCGGTAGTTTGGCCTTGCATTTTCTCTCAGATTATTGTTACACAAGCACCTGAAATGGACCAAAAAATGTACTCTGTCCATGAAGTTGTGCGAATGGTTATGGCGGATTTGGATTCCGAGGAAGAATCTCCCCGGTTAGAGAGCTTTGTTGGTAGTAGACACAGTACAGCTGTGGTCAGTGTGGGGTGGCGCTGTGTGCTGTGCCATGCAATGAGAGGTACCACACATTGAAACAATTCAACCAGTGCCATTTGGACAGATAGTCTAAACATTTCAATGAAATGTTTTTTAGTTGAAAATGTCATTCATTTTTTATTCTTATTTCTACTAATCAGTCTGTAATTAGAACAATCAATTGATATCCAATCAGTTACAAAACATGATCAATATTTTTCAGTTCAAAATTTTATTTACTCTGTATATTTTGCAATTCAAGATGGCCGCCAACTGATGACGCCATAATATACAAATTAGATGAACAAAATCATCCTCAACATATACTTTTTTCTGCATATACTATACATTCTAATTCACAGTATACCTCTATCTCCTAACAGTTTTATACAATAACGACTTGAATTAAGGAGGCCAAAAATGAAGGATGATCAGAAAAAAAAAAAAATGGGGTGGCCAAAGGGTTAATTCACGTCCACCATTTTCTAATATAAGACTATTATATCGTGCGTATATCACTGTTCTTATTTCATATATTGGCCCATATATTGGTTATCGGCCAATATATCAGATATCAGATTTTTTTCAGCCCCCAGTATTGGTACCAGCATAGGCCCTTACAATCCCTTATCGGTCGGGCTCTAATCCCTTCACGTTATTATATCCCTGAATTTGAGTTTCAGGGATGTAATGGTTTTACCCTGAATGCTGCCTCCATCGGATCTCCTTGGTGTTTTGTCGATAACTAGGACAGATTTGGTTGGATTTCTTCTCCTTGGTAACCAACATAGAGGACCCCTAGAGGAAGAAACCTGTGGGTTTCAGCTGCTTTATGAGTATTATAAGTCATCCATGTTCTGTCTACCATCCAGAGTTCATATGAGGTCATTTTCATTCATTAGGTGGAGTTTTGTGGGAAAAATGGGTTCTGACCATTATTCTGCCACTATCAGGTCCATGTGGCTCAAACTGAATTCATATCCATTGTCTAACAGTTCTCTTTCTTCATGCCACTGCCTTGAGTTTACACGATGTCATAGTTGGACATCTTTGCTTGAAAAAGGTCCAGTGGACTGAAGCGTTGCTCTCCTATATTGAAGTTTTTTGCAAGTTGAATGGACAGTGTATGGGATACCTCTTTTTCTACTACATTCCTACCTCATGCTCCTACGCACCTGTCCTTTGAAGACTTCTTAGGTGTGTACCAGCCTCCAAATCTTCTTTCTTCATGCCACTGCCTTGAGTTTACACGATGTCATATTTGAACACCAGGGGGTGTGTTTTTTCCAAATGGCTGGAGGAGCTTCTGTTGAAAAATCGGGGTATTTTTTTGGACATTATGAAGGAAATAGTCTGCCAATCAAGCTCAAACTTGGTTCATATTGATCATCAAAGAAATATAATTTATAAGAAATCTAATATCTTTTCTGACATTATTCAAACTATTGGATATCCTTGGTGTGAACGTGATAACTATCTGCCTTTAGCACCTACATCGGTGACCCCAAGGGGAACAACCCTATTGCATTAGGGTGTTCCATCAATATTAGCACTGGTCCAAATGGGGGCGCTTCTGTTGAAATATTTGTTTTTTGGACATTATTAATAGATATCACAGGCCAGTCAAGCTCAAATTTGGTTCATATTGATCATCCAAAATTAAGTTGATATCTTTTGTACATTGTGTCGTTTATGCACTTTATTATATAGCAGAGGATTGTGGGGATTTCAGGGATATACCTGTGCTGTCGGCCCCTGACAGTGTAAGCCTTGTTATTATCCAGTTGTGTGTAAACATCCACACAAACTGTTTTCCCCTTTCTTTTTGTGAAGATGAGACTCAGGTTTTCACTGGTGTCTGAAATAACAAAACAAAGGCTGAGTGTGTGGAGCTGCTGCCGTACACATGACAGGATCCACTCACTAATCCTTGGATTGACTCCTACTACAGGGGATTAGAGGAATGCATTTTTATTTGTTTGTTTTTGTTCCCAAATTGGTTTTGGAGGCGTGAGAGAAGAGATTGAGGTTATTGCTTAGTCAGAAATGAACTGTTCATTTTTATACCCGCATATGTTTGATTGACAGTTTTAATGAATATTGAGACTCAACCGACTTTCTGAGGAGTTCGTTTAAATAGAAAAGTGAGCTTTGGATTGGATGTAGTACTGTACAGAAAGGATCTTTAATTTTCAAACATCTCCACTACTTTTCACTTAGTTGCATTCAAATGTTGATATTGTTGTTGTAATATAGTTCTTCATAGATCTCACTAAATATAGCTTTGAAGCTTTAAGATATTCTTTGAATTCAACTGAAACATTCATCACTGCAGTAATTATCCAATGGATGCATTTTCTGAGTTTAAATCCTGATGGAGACTTTTCAGGCTGGATAGTGAATATATTAATGATGATGTTTAATTCACTGCTTACTAAATATGTGAAGTTGCATTTTAGGATTTTGCAAGGTCTCACAGACTTTACAAAGGTTTTGACATTCATTTAAAAACAAATCCTTGATGAGAATTAGCAGGTCACATAGGTATGGAATGACCCTGAGGTGAACAGTTCAAAGATATCAGACAGATGTCGGAGAAATACAAGTGGTCATAAACTAGTGCAGCTGTCATTTATTGTGAGGCTGACCTTGTGAAGCCCATGTCGGTGCTGACATTGCTTTGTCTTTGCTCCTCACAGGATGAAGAGATCAACCAGCAGAGCCAGCTAGCTGAGAAGCTGAAGCAGCAGATGCTGGACCAGGAGGAGGTCAGTACCGACGTCTTATACTGGACACTTCTGTTCTCTATCATTGTTTCACTCCAGTCTGAATTCAGTTTAATATGAATGTATAAAGGGTTCATTCCATAGTCACCTCTTATTTAATGAATGTACCGACTGTCAGGAACGGTAGATGTATATCCACCTCTCATTAATCAGTCTCAGAATTAAGCCCTCTATCTCCAAGGACTTAATTCTTTAAAAAACTTGAAAAGAAAAGGAGGAAAAGCTTGGGAGTGTTTGATAGGGAGGAAAGTGAAAGTACAAATAGCTGGTTCCTCCATATATTATCAGAGAAGTCGTCAAACCGTTTAACGTCAACAGCACATGCACCATCCTTTCCTTCATTGGCAGCTTCTAGCCTCCTCCCGCCGTGACCATGAGAACCTCCAGGCTGAGCTGAACCGTCTGCAGGCAGAGAACGAGGCCTCCAAGGAGGAGGTGAAGGAGGTGCTGCAGGCCCTGGAGGAGCTCGCCGTCAACTACGACCAGAAGAGCCAGGAGGTGGAGGACAAGACCAAGGAGTTTGAAGCCATCAGCGAGGAGCTCAGCCAGAAATCAGTGAGTTGTGGACACAGACCCACGGACCAACCCACAGACCCAAGGACCAACCCATAGACCAACCCACAAACCCAAGGACCAACACACAGACCCACCCACGGACCAACCCATAGACCCAACCACAGACCGACCCATGGACCAACTCACAGACCCACCCACGGACCAACCCATAGACCCAACCACAGACCGACCCATGGACCAACTCACAGACCCATAGACCCACCCACAGACCCACAGCCCAACCCACAGACCCACGGACCAACCCACAGACCCAAGGACCAACCCATAGACCAACCCACAAACCCAAGGACCAACCCATAGACCCACCCACAGACCCAAGGACCAACCCATAGACCCACCCACAGACCCACGGACCAACCCACAGACCCAAGGACCAACCCATAGACCCACCCACAGACCCACGGACCAACCCACAGACCCACGAACCAACCCATAGACCCACGGACCAACACACGGACCAACCCATAGACACAACCACAGACCGACCCATGGACCAACTCACAGACCCATAGACCCACCCACAGACCCACGGCCCAACCCCTGAGACCCACCCACAAACCCGCGGACCTGTGTGTCCTGGTTTGGCTGAACTTTGCCAAAAGTACAGTAATGTAGTTAAATCTAGTTTGCAGTTGTTTTTAATATAACATTGTAAATGAATCCCTAGGTACGCAAGGTATCAGTGAGGAGGAGGAGGAGGAGGGGGGCAAAGGATTGTACAGTGGGGGTGGGGGGGTGTTAGTAAGCCCCACCTACTTTTTCACTTGTTCAATATTTAATTTATACTCCTGTTAACATATTGATTTTTCACTGTTGATTTTAGTTTTAGTCTGACTTTTCACATTTTCCCCTTTTTGAAATTCCCGTAGTCCATCCTGTCATCTCTGGACTCTGAGCTCCAGAAGCTGAAGGAGATGTCCAACCACCAGAAGAAGAGGGTCACTGAGATGATGTCATCACTGCTCAAAGACCTAGCTGAGATTGGCATTGCCGTCGGTAGCAATGACATCAAGGTACCAGAAATGTGGTTTTCTGTGTCACTATGACAACAGCATGTTGTAACATGAGCCTCCAGACAGTTGGAATCATTTAATGAAGGATGCTGCACACCGGACACAGACTATTAGGGGGGATGTTTTTGACAGGATACATGTGAGAGATTCATCACTCAAAGTCTAAAGTCTGTTCAAGTGTAAAATCCAATTACAGTTAAGTCTAAAACAGATGATTTTAACATTATGACGTAAACATTTTTATGATTATGCATGAACTTCAGTCTGTCTGTCACGTTGATGCATTGATTACACTACTGTATGTCCCAAAAAAAAATTACAATCGAACTTTCCGCATTGTTTAACTATTTTGAAAGTTATCAATCTAAATCCTATTTCAGGGTATGGAACTATAACTTGTTGCCTACATCTTGCAGAAAACCCCATTTAATTTGGTCCAGTGGTCACGGAGAAATGTGGATCTGTGTAAAGCATGTCAAGGGTTCGTTTCTTCCAAGTTTGGCACTTGGATGCTCTTGGCAAAGAAAAGAAAAGATTTAGCTCACAGCTGACAGGGTAACGAACAAATGAATTCAAATTCTGTGCATAACATTATATCAATGGTGTGAACTCATTTGAGGTTTTGTTGTTGAAAGATGTATTGATCTCTGTTACCATTCTGCATTTGTTCCCGAAGAAGCTAACATCTGTTGACAAGCATTTTACTTTGATTCTTACCGATCCAGTTCTCAAACTGCAAATTCGGTATGGTTGGTCAGCAACTAACTCCTGCTTAAAAGAGATATTTTTGTGTGAGAACACAATGAACAACTTTGTATTTGTAAGGTGTGAACACAATGGATAACACGTGGTGGGAACACGTCTCCTTACAAAATGTGGAGGGAAAGGCCTTCTGACATGCTTTACAAAGATCCCCTTTTCTCTGTGACCAAATCCAATGGGGTTTTCTGCAAGATGTGGGTAATAAGGTATAGTCTCATGCCCTGAAATTGCATTTTGATTGAGTCACTATTTTTAAAGTTATCATTGCACAAAGTCTGATTGTAATTTTTATTGGGACATACGATGCAACAAAACAATGGATATGAGACCAAGATGGAACTAATGAGCACTAATACAAAGACACAGTCCCAATAATGTCTTGAGTCTCCTTCATTCATATACCTCAGAGTGCTTTTAACTATATGAATGCAGTTTGAACTAGCTTTGATTAAATCTGGCTCTGCTGAAATCTGCAGAAACTAGACTCAAATGCATGAAGAAATGAATAATCAGTGCATCGTCTTTGTTACTGTGTTCAAACACTGCATGTTTTTTTTCTTCTGTGTGAATTCCTTCTTTGAGTCTTGTTTTTTTATTTATCCTTCCAGCAACATGAGGGAGGAAGTGGCCTGATAGATGAAGAGTTCACAGTGGCGCGTCTGTACATTAGTAAGATGAAGTCTGAAGTGAAGTCAATGGTGAAACGCTGTAAGCAGCTGGAGAGTACCCAGTCTGAGAGCAACAAGAAGATGGACGAGAACGAGAAAGAGCTGGCTGCCTGCCAGCTGCGCATCTCTCAGGTATGGACATGTTACACACTGACACACTATGAGACTCCCTGTGGTGGAATAGAACGCACACCTCCAGTACCACTAGGTCTAAGAGAGACAGAGATGATAGTGTGTGGAACATCAGAATCAGAAGACTTTATTTATATTATCGGGTGTTACAGGTGCTCCATTCAAGTAGAATAAAAAGTAGCAGGAAAGAAGTTATCAATACAACAAAAAAGGCAAATATATACAAATATAAAGCTTTAAATATACAAATATGTGTGTGTGTACACCAAATATGCATATTAAAACACTGCACAAACTTAGAACAGCAATGGACAATAGCTACTAGACAAATCTATTATCAATATGATAATTCAAGAAATGTACATAATAAAGGTGTCAAATTATAGTTGTGTGTAATGATAGTGATGTGGTTATAAGGTGAAATTAAACAGTTTAATGGCCACAGGCAGGAATAACACTGGAATAAGTATTTGTTTTGTATTTGCAGCATGAGGCTAAAATCAAGTCCCTGACGGAGTACCTGCAGAATGTGGAGCAGAAGAAGAGGCAGCTGGAGGAGAACGTCGACTCACTCAATGAGGAGCTGGTGAAGCTCAGCGCTCAGGGTATGTGTCTACACAAACGAGGAGATGCAGCATTTAGCACCAGAGACAAGCACAGTTTAGGATTTTTATGTGTTTGTACCACTAGCCACAGCGGCTATTCCAGGTGAAGGTTGTTCTAGAAACTGCAGTACTGCAGGTGAAATGATATTTCCATAACTTCTGCACTTAAATGTCATTTGCATTTTTACCATACTGAATATCACTGTTGTTTTTTGGATCCAGATCTTTTTATTAAAGTTTTCTCAGTATAATCCAAGTGCAGATCTGAATGGTCCTTACAGAAATCTGAAGTAAGCATGGGTGTATATCAATCGCAGCTAGAAAACAAATGAAAACAGACTGTACATGAAATAATCCCTCCTTAGTTATTGTCCGTGCACTAAACACAGTAAGGGATCAGTATTACAACAGAAACCTGTGCGAGGAGTAAGTACGAAGTGTGCAGCGTTGTTCAACTGCACCTGAACGTCAAGCATTTATAGGGTCTGGAATGTTTTTAGGAAGGGACCCCACACTCTCTGGAGTTTCCCATTTGATTGCTGAAGTGAGTATCTAATTTTCTCCAGGAATATCACAGTTTACTCTGCACTTACACTTTAATTATCCAGGTTTTTCTTATCCAGGACTGTTATCCAGGACTATATTTACCATAGATCTGGGGTGTCCAATCCTGATCCTTGAGATCTACTGTCCGGCATGTTTTAGATGTTTCCCTCTTCCAGTCCACCTGACGGTCATTATCAGGCTTCTGCAGAGCTGATAGGCTGATCATTTGAATCAGGTGTGTTGGAAGAGGGATACATCTAAAACATGCAGGATAGTAGCTCTGGAGGACCAGGATTGGACACCCCTACCACAGATAAACCAGGAATTCCTTTCCTCCATGTGAGATTTTTGTCCAACCAATTTCTCAGACATGATTCATCTGATTCTTATAAAATCAAACACAGTTGTTCATTACCATTAGAAGGCACTGTGCACAGTTTGGTGGCTGAATTTCAATTTAGTTGTTTTTTGCAAATTTTTGCAAATTTTAACTAATAACGTTTGTCCAGCCAATTTCTCTGACACTATTTACCTGATTCTTTTCAAACTTCACTCACATGTTCTTTACATGTGCCTTTGTCCCACTTTTTGGACATTTACACATTTTTGAAAAGTTTTTTGAAAGGATTGAAAGTTCAGACTCTAATGTCACGTTTCCACTATGTGGAACCGGCTCGGCTCAGCTCGGGTACCAGGTACTATTCCTGGAGACTGTTTCCATTACAGGATAATACTGATTTTACAGTACCTGTTCGTCATAGCGATGCAGCGCGTTACTTCCGTGTTGTTTGCTCAGAGTTGCTGATAAACTCGGTTGTTGCGTGTTGTCTCGTTTTAATTTTTACGTCGGCCTCCAAGGATGGAATCTCCTCGACTGACCATGGTGTAGTTTTGGGGGCTGTCGTGGATTAACCTACCGCTATATTTTCTGTCAACTTCCGCATCTGTTTTTTTGTAAAACGACGGGTCACAGAGACAACTGTCTGACCAATCAGTGGTCTGCAGTGTTTACACATCACGTTTCAGTATTGCTTGGAACCTTGGCGGAGGTGATACCAAAAAAACTAGTACGGGCACCAGATGCCAGGTTCTTTTTTGTAATGGAAACACAAAAAGGCCGAGTCGAGTTGAGCCGGTACCATGTAGCGGAAACGCGGCATAAATAAATCCCAGGATAGGCGGGGTATCAGTGAGTAGGAAGGACAAAATGCTGTGTGACTGGGCAGGGGTATTAGTAAGCCCCGCCTACTTTTTCACTTGTATACTTGTAATTTATTGTGTTTGTTTACTCTTATGTTCTGCTTTTCAAATGTGGCATACTGCTCCTGCTGCACTATAATTTGCCACTTTGGGATCAATAAAGTTTATCTATCGATCCCTGTCTCTGGCTTATCATATATTTAACTGGTCTGTACCAAGGTCCTGGTCTGTGGAACTTGTCAGTACTCCAGCAGAAGCAGGTCCTATACCAGTCTGTACCAAACTATTGCTCCTTACATGTTTTCTACATTAATTAAGTAAACATGTTTCTGTCACGCTAAGAAAAACTTGTACTGATTTTGAGTTTCCTCAACTAGTTTCAGATTTATGGAGAATAACCTTTTGTTTAAATGTAAACACTAAAACCTCATTTCCATTATCTCTGGGTTCTTTGTGTTCCAACCCGGCTGTATCTGCTCAGAACAGCTTATTGTCTCACCCCCTCCTGATGTCATTAACTCATATGTTTGGATTTTACAGAGAAAGTTCACGCTATGGAGAAAGAGAATGAGATCCAGACTGCAAATGAAGTGAAGGTATGTGTTCTGACGCTTTAACCAGACCATAGACTCACATCACTCAGGTCTGAAAAGGAGTCCATCACATTTTCATATAAATGACTTATTGCTTTTTTAGGTGTGTGTAATGAAAAAAGTGTATTCATTTAGTATTTGAAAAACATTCCAAAGTTAATATGCAGAAACATTTACACTTAAGTAAAAGATCAGAGTCATAGACAGAACAGTTTTACTCACTGTTGTCTTTTTTCTTTACTTCTGTGTCACACCTTTTTGCTCATTGCTTTTTGAATACCCTGAGACAAATGCTTCGTATGTGTGTTTGTTCACAGGAAGCTGTGGAGAAGCAGATTCATTCCCACCGTGAAGCCCACCAGAAGCAGATCAGCAGCCTGAGGGATGAGCTGGACAACAAGGAAAAGCTCATCACTGAGCTGCAAGAGTGAGTCTGCACCAACGACAACACAAACCACTTTATACGTTTAAACAGAACTAAGGGTAACGCAGCATAGTGACACCCCGTAACCACCACAACCAAACTGTCCATCCACTACAGTTTCAGATGCTTTGGTCCTTTGGTTACATGACACCGGCGTTGTCGGTGTCTGAAACTATTTTTGTCGAACGGGTCCCGAGCATAAACATGTGCCAGCTCCGCCCTGGCGTTGGCGTATGGATAGGCACAACACCACTGTATGGAACCGATGACACCATAGTAGCACCAACCAGAAGAACAGCCCAGACAGACGGAAGCTCCTGCACATGCTCAGTGCATTCTTCTGTGGTTTGACTGTATCCTGCCATATGCTCTGATGGGAAGCTTTTGGTGCACTAAGTTTTTGTGTTTAACACTGTGTTTCCCTCATATTGTCACAAATCCGTCCCTGGTCTCTCCCAGCTGCATGGGACTCACTGGGGGGCTAACCATGCTAGCATTCCTGCTAGTGCAAGCACAGCCTGCGGTCCCTGCTGCTACCTGGCTATAGCTAGGCTTAGCCTTGGCTTCCAAAGTGCAGAGCTGTGCTTCTAACTCTGAAATCCTGGCCTCCAACCCAGATACTAAACTACACTTCCTACAGCTGCTTCTGTCCTCAGTAAAGGAGGCAGGGAACTCACTGTACATACAGCACACTGAGCAGAAAAGATGGGAAGAAGGTGAAGGCAGAGGGCTAGCCATGGCTCAGTTAAGCTAGGCTAGTAGAGCTAAAGAAGGGAGTTGGTTTTAATCCTCGAACAAAGCCTTTTAGCTAAAATCAGATGTTGTCTTTGGCTCCTGGTGTTTACTGAGCCAACCAAAGACTAAATTCAACCAGGTAATAAGTGCTACAGATAGTAGTTAAATCGTGGATTAAAACTAAATGAAGAGTGACTAGCAACAACGCTAACAAGCAAACAGTACACTCACCCGGACGTGACGTCAGCTGGTTGCCTGTCCACCTGGCACAATAAGGCAGATATGCTCGTACGAATGCCACATAAAGGTGTGGCATACGTATTACACTGTTTGAACGCAGTTTTCCCGTTTCCACCTGGATGCAGATATTTCTGGAAACGATGTGTATGGACGCCAAACTTTTAGAATTTGCAGAAGAAAAAGACCAGGAGTGTTGTCATCTGATTGTAGCCTGAATCTATCTGGACTATTAGACTACGTTCACACTGCAGGTCTTCATGCACAATTATGATTTTTTTGTGTGCTGGTTCATATTCCACATTAAATGCGACTTCTATCAGTTTTGACTCTGAACTAAATGCAACCCTGAAGTGACCCGCATGCGCAAAAGAGGTCCTGATGTAATGCATGACCATGCAGACACATACTGTGTTCTCAGAAGTAAATATGTTTTTCCTGCTCCTCCTCCTGGGACGCAGAATTGTGACGTTTGTCGCATTTCAGTGACGTAAAGGTCAGATCAGTGCGACCTGACCGTTCAGACTGAAGTCATATTGCAAAATATCAGATGCATATCAGATTTAGGACCACATATGAAAGTGGTCTGGGTCAGATTTGAAAAAATTGGATTTGAGCTGTTCAAACTGTCTATAACGGATTGGATACAGGTCCCATATGGGCAAAAAAATCAGATTTGGGCCACGTTAACCTGCATCTGAACGGAGCCTTAGTCACATTTACTGTATGAAGTGCATTTGGTGGATACAGTGGGAAGAAGCTCACCATCTTTTCTTATAACCATCAACAGAAAACTCTCACGGGCTTCGTGTTCAGTCGTTGGTTACATCTTTTTGTCGTCTTTTGTTTCAGTCTGAACCAGAAGATCATGCTGGAGCAGGAGAGGCTCAGAGTGGAACATGAGAAACTCAAATCCACCGACCAGGAGAAGAGCCGCAAGCTGCATGAGCTGACGTAGGTCTCCAACCACACCCACAGTCAGACCATGTTGTGACTGACACCATTTGGATGTAAAACTGAGTTCCCCTCTGTCATTGGTCTTATTCAGGGTGATGCAGGACAGAAGAGAGCAGGCCAGACAGGACCTGAAGGGTCTGGAGGAGACAGTGGTGAGTCAGTCTGAAGGGAACCCATCATTAAAGAACCGCCATCTGCTGAGCTGGGTTTTTGTCTCAGCAGCTGATCGGCCATGAGTTATTCTGAAGGCGCTGTGTCTTCATTAGCTTTTTCTTCAAACATGTTCTCTGACGAAACTACTGGTCGGATTCATCTCAAATTTTATATGCATCTTCCATTCGACAGTTTTCAGAAATTTAGATTTTTTATTTTAATTTTTTTCATATTTTGATGGTTTATAAAATGTAAATGACATAACATGTTAGAGATAGATGGACATAACATGTTATAATCTGTTACAGATATCAATATAGTTCTTATTGATCACTGATAGAAGTCATATATGGACTTTGATTGAATTAGTTGAGTTCTCCTCCAGTGAAAGTCCCGCCCACTTCTATTGTTAGATTGATCTGCATCTAGACCACAGGACTGGAACATAGAACAGAACCTGAGAACCTCACACACTCAACTGGTACTGATTCACATAGATCAGACACTGACATACAGGGACACTGGAGCTGTTTTGGCTTTTAAAAGTCTACCAGTATGATATGAGAAATATCTGAGGCTGGATTTCTTCTTATTTACTGATTCTGTTTTGATTCAGTCAGTTCCTTATTGCTCTCTGTGGCTTTGTTTCTGATTTCTGGTCTGTTTTCGTCGCAGGCCAAAGAGCTGCAGACGCTGCACAACCTGAGGAAGCTGTTTGTCCAGGACTTGGCCACCAGAGTGAAGAAGGTGAAGCATATCATGCCATACACAATCAGCTCTACGTGCAAATGTTCACTGTGTTCATGAAACCCATCATACCCAGTTAGTAATGATGTGTGGGTGTGTATTTGACGCTGTTGCAGAGTGCGGAGATGGACTCAGACGACACAGGAGGCAGCGCAGCTCAGAAACAGAAAATCTCCTTTCTTGAGAACAATCTTGAGCAGCTCACCAAGGTTCACAAACAGGTACGTCCACGTTGCTTAGTCTCCGTTCACTGTCTTTGGATCTTGCGTTTCCTCCTGTGAATTACCTGTTTAACCCTCTGTTGACCCCACCTTCAGCTGGTGCGTGATAATGCAGACCTGCGCTGTGAGCTTCCTAAACTGGAAAAGCGCCTTCGTGCTACGGCTGAGCGGGTCAAGGCCCTGGAATCTGCTCTGAAGGAGGCCAAGGAGAACGCCGCCCGCGACCGCAAACGTTACCAGCAGGAGGTGGACCGCATCAAAGAGGCCGTCAGAGCCAAGAACATGGCCCGGAGGGGACACTCGGCCCAGATCGGTACTGAACCACCAACACATCTGTACCTACATGTGTACAAAGCACAAAATGAAATACACCACAGGGAGGG
>JAPQRP010000011.1:25326363-25339713 GCA_037367295.1 Apogon hyalosoma | reverse complement strand
GCGAGAAATTTCAAGTACTGGGCATGACCAAAGAAAGACCGATTACAACCGCGGGAGACTTTTGAAAAATCGACTGAATTTATTTAGAATCTTGAAAGCATTCTGGTGCAGAATAACACAACTTTTATGGCCACTGCGCAAGGCCTTTAAGGGTTAAAGGGGGATGTTTGGGTCTTTAAGGGTTAAAGGGGGACGTTTGGGTCTTTAAGGGTTAAAGGGGAATGTTTGGGTCTTTGAGGGTTAAGGGATCACTTCCCCTTAACTACAGGCAGATTTCTTTACTTCCATCTTGTTATACATATATCAGTTTTAAGTGTAATTAGACACGTCCCAATACATGGAGAAAAAAACTGATGTGGTTCTTGATGAATGGATCACATTCACAACAAACATGAACTGTCTGGAAGATAAAATGAGTGTGATAACAGCTGAAATGTCTGTAGATCTCTGCCACGGCAGCCAAATGCCTCACCATCCCACCCCCAGTAATCACACTAGTCTCATGAAGATACTATTTGCAAATTCACACCAGGTTTCACTTTTCACTGCGAAAGATAGTGGTTCAAACACTTCTCTTAAATTGGAAACAATTTTGTGTACAAAGTTTGGAGATAAGGGTAAGAGAGCCCTGAAAAATGCATCCTTTGTCAGCACTTGTTGAGGACTTACCAGCGGTAGGTGTGGGTGTTGGGACAGGCCTTCCAGGGCGCTGGCAACTGTAGGGCGCCCCCCCTGCGCTGGAGACGGACACTGGGCGCTTCAGGCCTCGGCTCAGCCTCCTGAACAGCGGGTGGGCATTGTCCAGCTCATGTAGTGGTAGTGTCCGTGGTCGAAAGTGCCTCCATCGGCACGACTTTATATTCAACAGTATCTGACTGAGGTCCGTGGAAGAGGGACAGGAAGAGGAAACGGAGGAGTTGAAGGAGGAGGAACTTCTGTCCGAGGTATTTGTTTCTGAGGTACTGGCCAACTTGTCGGCGGCCGGTGAGCGTAGAGTCGTTGGAGGAGGAGGAGCCGAAGAAGGAACGGGCAGGTTGAACGTTTCTGGATCTAGTTCGTGGTAAACGTTGTCATAGTCTGTGTACGCCCGGTCCAGCAGAACCCTGGGAGACAGAGACCAGGTCAGCCTCCAGGCATAGACCCCATACAAACGAAAACTGAACTAAAAAATAGTTTTAAAGGTTCTTTACACCAAGATAAAAATCGTTCAGTAGTAGTCAAAGCCACTCCAAGGAAAATCATCACATTATAAAAAAAAAAAAAAAATTCTATACAACAGAAACATTTCATAATATTTCAACCCAGGCCTTCGTTTGTCCTTATGGGGAGGGGGAAACAAGTGACCAATTCAGACGAACAATATGAAACGCAGTAATGAACACACCTGCCGCCCCGTCCGACCCGTCGTCTGGCCATGCCCAGGCAGCGCCGCGGCACAGTGAGCGTAGTGAGACTGTAGCGGTAGCGGGCTTGGGCCAAACCCCCGTCCCAGGGCCCACACCATGGCCAGCTGCCCACACGGTCCTGACAAGCCTGGAACACACAGGACACCCAGGGGTTTATCTGAGGTTACAAGTAAGTTCCAACTGACCTCAAAGTGAAAGGCAGCAACATGGACAAAGCTGTGGCATAATCCTAAACACAGGAATCTGTTGAATGGAAACCCACTGTTCAGAATATTTTATCAACCCCAGGGGGACATTATTGGTGTTACAGTTGCTGCATTCAAGTACAAGAAAAAATAGCAGGAAAGAAATCAACACGTCTTCCTGTCATATCGTCAGGCCATATTTTGTGAAGAGCCCAACACAGACCTACAACCCTTTCAGGACCGCCCACCTTTAGACAGCAGTGCGTGTAAGTGTACAGTGTGACTCATCAGGTACAGACCCACGGGGGTCTCCTTGCTTTGCCTTTTGAATCATTGACATGTGCAGATACCATGTTCTCTTTTTTGGTTCTGAAGCTGCCAGCGTTTGTGCAGGTCTGGTGTGGAGGTACTTACAGCATAGTACTGGCAGCCCGCCTTCCTGCGAAAGGCGTAGGCACCATCTGGGTCGTTCTCCTCCTCTGCTTCTGATGAGCCTGAGTGCAGCTGTGGATGTAAGAGGTCAGAGGTCACGCTGGGGTCAGTGGAGGAGCAGGATTTAGAACAGTCAAGGGGGAGTTGTCAACAAACAGACCCAGGAAAGGAAAAACTTGGGGCTTTAAATGTCTTGATTAGAAGCAGCATAATGCAACAGGTTTTATGATGGGATGTCCATTGCAGTAGGCGTTTTTTTTTTTTTTCCCCTTTACCCTTTAAAGCTCAAAATGGTCTGCCTGGACTTTTCTCATTTTGACTAAAAAGGTTAGAAAATATGCTGTAAGTCCATTTGCCCATTTTTCCAGAGCACTCTTTTCTTTACCAGATCTTTCAAAATCTAGTAATCACATTTACTGCATGCTATAATTCTGCTAAAACAGCTTCTTCTCCAGCTTCTAGTACAGATATGAGTGAAATTACCATAAAGACTCAATAAAACCTATAAAGCACAACGTGTGAGGTTTCAGAAACTGTTGGAATTTTTCCAAGGGCACAAACAGTCACAGCCATCCAAACTGCATGAGCGCAGGTCAGATTTTAAAGAGTTCAAGTAAAGCTGTGAAACTTGTCTCCTACATTGGACAAAAATCTATAGCTGGGTCTCAGGAGGTTAAACTAGTCCCACCAGAACATCCTGTCTACTGTCTGTTCTGTGTGTTGAATTCAACTTGCTAAAATGCTGACTTCACCGCGGCTGCTCAGGGAAGAGGATGTGGCTATGGCAACCAGGCCCAACAGAGCCCCAGACTCACAGCATGTTTTCATGTTTCCATTCAGTTCCTATTAGCAGTAAATATATTCAAGGTCTGTGGAGCTTTCAGCAAATTAAATCGAAGGCCTTTATTACGAATTGAGCCGTTCCACATCTAACTGCTTGGCTTTTGTTTGACAGACTTTCATGGATATGAAGACAAGTAAGTGCTCAACTTTTGATGAGGTCAATCTACATCAAATCTGTCCCAATGTAACATGATTTTACAATCAGGAACAGGGTTGTTTCAACACCAGACTGACTATTACAATACTCCACAAAACACATTTCATTTACTGAAGTTAATATTATGGCCTGTCAGGACTATATTTAAGATTCAGCTGAGGCGAGTTTGACTCCGACAGATCTGCAGAGATTCTATTCCTCCTGTACCAGGTTTCCTGAGGTGGGGGACACTAAGCCCCCACCTGCAGCTCAACATCATGTTGACTGATGTGCATCGAGCGCCGTTTGTACCTGGGAGAAGGGCTCGTCATCCGAGCTGGGGAAGTCATACTGGTTGAGGTCCTTGGCGTTGAACACAGCAGGACCGGTGTGGTGGGGGGCCCCTGCCGACAGAGGCAGGACCTTCTGCTTCTTTTCATACTTCCTCTTCTGTCGGGGTATTTCGGCCTTTTCAGGCTGGAGGGGCAGAGAGACACTTATTTAACACCTCAGACAGAGTTCATACAGCGTCAGATTTAGTGAAGACTTTTCAAAATTCCATTTAAGACAAATAACCAAAACTCTGGAAAACTCAAGGTTATTTGGAATGCAACCATGTAAACTCCTCATGACATTCAAGTAGTAACTTTATCACAATGAATAAAACATGGTGTTGTGTTATACTACACACCATTTCATTGACCTGACAACAATGTGAGCAAACACCACAGTGGTTAAAAGGCAGGTCTATGGATCATGCTCCATTACCAAGGGTTCATAAGGCAGTAAAGGGTACAACATAACTCATTTAACTAGCTGAGTTAATGTTAACAGCAGAGATATTCATCAGTGGTTAAAACAGAAACAAACTTAATTTAATGTTAAGGGTTAATATCACATCCACACATCCAGAGATGAGAACCTACAACTATTTTGTGGCGACTTCCAAATGATTTTATTTTGTATTTCTAACCCTCCCAAAGTGATTTATTGCCATTTATTCTTTTATCTTCATTTCAGTGAAAAGTAGGTATTTACTTATATTTAGGCCATGTCCACACAAAACCGCATCTTTTCCAATCCGATCTTTTTCTTTGTCATTTAAAAAAAGTGCTCCGTATACAGAGTTGTTTCACAGAAATAACTGCGTCCACACAAAACCACGTAGTCCAAATGCCAGGCTTGTATGTGGCGTTGTAATGCTCTCGTAAAAAAGGAGAAGACAAAGTGGAGCATGCGCATACAGCTTGCTTGGTTCTACCAGGTCTGATCAAGTATTTCCTTCTGGTTGCCCCTCTTCGCCGTCAATCCAGGAGCATGTAGTGACCATTGTTGCTGTGGTCATTTGTTGCTCATTGTAATGAAAGAGGAGCTGGAGATTTGGATTCAATATTTCCAATCAGCTCAATAGCTGTTGTAGCACCAGCACTACTCTGGAGTCCGCCATTGGTGGTGGTGTTGTGAAGTGGCGTCTTGCTTCCAGGGTGAAAGGTTAGAGAGGCGGGGCTATGACATCATTTTAGGAAAGTTGTTTGGTCGTACTGACGAAGACCTGAAACCAGCATTTTCAAATGTATCCACTTTGGGACCTAGTTTCAAAAAGTTACGGTTACAGTGATTGAAAACGCCAGTTTTGCGTGGATGAAAGGCCGATCCAATACAAAACTTTTGCAGATACGATCAAAACCATCTTCATATGGACAGGGCCTTTATTTATGCTGCGTTTCCACTACGTGGAACCAGCTCGACATTCCTGGAGACCGTTTCCATTCCAGGATAGTACTGTTCGTCATAGCGGTGCAGTGCATTACTTCCCTGTTGTCTGCTCAGAGTTTCTGATAAACTCTCTCGTTGCATGTTGTCTCATCTGAATTTTTACATCAGCCACCAAGGACTGAATCTCCTGGACCAACCATGGTGTAGTTTTGGGCTGTCATGTGGATTATTGTACCGCTATATTTACTGTCAACTTCCACATCTGTATTTTGTAAAATGGAAGCTCACAGAGACAACTGTCTGACCAATCAGAGGTCTGTAGTGTTTATACGTCATGTTTTAGTATCGCTTGGAACCTCAGCAGAGGTGATACCAAAAAAAATAGTACTGGGTACCAGATTCCAGGTCCTTTTTCGTAATGGAAACGCAAAAAGGCCAAGCCGAGTCGAGCCAGTACCATGTAGTGGAAACGCGGCAATAGTGACCACATAGATGTTCATAAAAAACTCAGAGTAAATTAAAGGATTCTTATATCAGAACAAAGAAGATTCAAGAAAATGTACTTTTTCAGCAAAATGCATAATTAACTAAAGGCAAAGAAAAAAAAAAAAGCATCTCCTGTCACCCATGGTCATTGGTCAAACTACAGGTTTTACAGGTGAATGGATGTTGCAGAACATGATGATGCTTCCATGTTTACTACCAAGGCTCTGAATGTCCAAATGGATCATTCTGATGCCAGTGAAATGTTGAGAAACCGCATTTTATTATGTAATAATGATTTATGTATTAAGAGGATTAGAGGTTCTAAGGTTATTATATATTTTAGATCCATAGATCACTAAATATTGAAATAAAAAAATTAAAAAAGGCAGCAAAAAAGGACTCAAGTCTACTTGTCATGTTGGCATTTATACTTGAAAGACAGATTTCAAACCTATCAGTCCTTAATAAATTAATGAATTCAGTGCATTCAATGCTTAAAAGGGACTTGGTGTTAGAGCTTTCAAAAGACCACCTTTAAGACACAGCTGCCCTTGTACAAACTTTGATCTGAAATACTCGTAACATATCCCTAACCCCCAACCCAAAAAGTATTGTCTCTTCAGTTTCTTTTCAGTTTAGTGCTCATATGTGTTTGTTTATCAAGGGTGAAAAACATAATTTAATTAATAATGTGGCACTTTTCCATTTCCATCAGGACAAAGAAAACCTACTCTGAGTCAAATCTCAGATTGTAGAGCAATGATCCAGACAATCACAGCAGGCTTTACCTTGGACTTGTAGTCTTTGACGTCCATGTGGTCCTGGTGTCGGTACTGGTTAGTGAGGGGGACCAGGGGAATGATCTGGGGCCTCACCAGGGCCCGTTCAGCCAGGACCTCTGCCATCACCTCACCGCCAAAGTCTGACATGGCATTTCTGAAGAGAAGAGCATCATTACAGACATGCCTCCGTCCCCACACTGGACAGAAAAACAACAGAACTGTCAGGATGGGACATGTGTGAATATCCACAGCTCACTCACCTCTTCTCAAAGATCTCCAGTGTGAGATGCAACAGCTCTCTCTTACTCTTCTCCCTCCTCTTGACCATTTCCAGGATGGTGACGGCTCGGCTCAGATCCCTGCGCAGCTTCAGCATCTTCTCATAGGACGCCTCGTCATTCTTACGATTCTAATTTCAGAAAAAGAACATATTAGAGTCAGACTTTAAAATATCCATCTAGTCACTGAACCAGAGCCGCATGTGACTAAATATGCAACTATCAGGAACTCTAAAACAAATCTCTACAGTTACATGAACTACATCTACATCCAATCAACATTTGTCAGGTTTGGATGCACATGCACTAGTACAAAACTACACCTGGATATAATCAAAGCGGTTACTCAGATTATAACCTTGACATTACTGGTATATTCTTCAAGTGGCCACTTGGTGGCAGGTTCACCCCTCACATGGGGGTTACACAGTGTCATGTATCTACAGTCTTCACTGGGTTTAGGGGACATGATCATTCAATCAAATACACAGCTGGAAGGGTTTGTCTTCAATCATGTAGTCACTATCGCACAGAGAATGATAGTTTTTAATCTGTTGCCATATTTTATGTGTCTAAGCTTTTTTTAGTCATGTCAGAGGTATTCTGTATCAGAGCATGAAGTGCAAAGGAAAGAATGATCTGAGAACTGTCCCTTCATTCAATCCACCATAGTGTCAGTTCTACTGAGCACCACAAGCATACATATATGGACTGACACTGATGCAGGTGAAGGTGCTGTTCATCTCACATTTGACATAATTCAGTAGCCTCTGCTACCCTGGAAAGTTTTGCCATTTAACTGAACTGCAATAAATTTAACAATAATGATGATTCTGTCACTTAGTTCACTAGAGGTTTTGGCCCTTATTCTGAAAGACAAAATAACTCATTAGCTGTTTATATGTCTAATGAATATCAATTCTCTATTGATATTTGTGTTTACATGTAGCCATGCATGCCATAATTTAAGTATTTTTTTCCCCCAGTTTTCCAACGGCAGCAGACAGTCCACCATGTGAACCCAGCCCTCCAGTTTCATTCTTTCAAACACCTTCCAGAAAAGGTCAGAGTTCCATTTCCTCATGTCCAATGACCTGTCGATAACCTTTAAACATGGAGCATTGTGTAATAAACTGAGTTAAGTCCCATAAATGAGATTTTTTCACATGTTGAACGTACAAACATTAGTGCTGTACAGGTACCGACAGGCTTTTGTGTTCATGTCATATTACTGACATGAACTCTACACAAATCTAGTGGTTTTTAGTAAAGTCACATGAAACTTAATCACTACCAGAGAGTCGTTTCCTGTAGGGATGAAACTCTTGACATGAGAAAGTGATTTCCTACAGTGTGGTGTGAGTACCTGTCACACCACCACAGAAGGTATGTGTTGATAGAACCGAGTCAAACTATTGCATTAAAGCTGCACTTTTGATACCATTACAATTGAAGCACAAGCAAATACTTTATCCTTCATGACTTCAACTGTAAAAGATGAGCCTCAGTGGAGTTGGATAAGGCTCCATTAGACAACCTGTGCGTGATGACCACAGCCACATACGAGTCCATCCTACAGAGGACTGACCTTCCTGGTCTGCATCTTTTCTGTGCGCCGTCGAAAGGCCACATAGGGATCACTGGTGCTAGAGCCGTCCCGTTTCTCCTGCTTGACGTTGGGGATGAGTGAGTTGGCTTTGCTACTTTTCCTCTTGCGGCTCCAGTAGTCGAAGACCTCCTTGATGAGCTCGTCATCTTCTTTGAGCAGCAGTTTGGCCTCGGGAAGGCTCACCAGCTGAGATGTACACAACACACCAGTTACCAAACAGATGCATTTACAGCCTGAAACACACCATCAAATCTGTTTGGGCAACAAAAGCTCCAGGGTTTTATCCATTTCAAATTTAAAACCAAAAACGGCAAAGAAAAACTAAGAAAGAAAAAAGAACATTTGAAAAGGAGCTGGATGCAACACAACTTATATCCTCCCACCCCCTCACCCCATCTTTTTCCACTGGCCACAAAGTCCCCTGCCAGCGTCACAAAATAACTATCATTATTACGCATATCAAAATTAAGCTTCATCCACGCCCATATACAATGTATATCATAGTTCATTATTCATAATCATATAATACCCATTACATATTAATACACTATACAATGCAATAATATTATAAAATAATTGTGTCTACCAGCTCAGGTCATATGTTATTATTTAGTGATTAATTCTGAACATGCAATGAAATTTAACATAAATGTGAACAAGCAAAACAAAGAATAGAATGAATAAACAATCACAACAGTCTTAGACAGAAGAACACCACATTAGTTTCATTTACATGCCCACAAAGGGGTGGGAAGAAGTGCAACTTATTTAATCCTACCCCTTCTCCATAAAATATTATTAGTAATCTATATTTATCTCCCTCTTCTCATTACAAGTTAGTGTATGAAATACTGCAGAGTTTGAGTCTATAAAGATGATGATCCTAATAAGTGCATTTTCTTTTACAGGTGGATACACACCTGCTGTCCACTGCCTTTCTCCAGCCGGTCAATCATCTCCTCAAACTGCAGGAGGCTGATCTCCATTTTCTTTTTCAGCTTGATGACAAACGCCTCGTCGTCTGAGTCCAGGTCATAGTCAGGCTGCTCCGTGTCCAAGCTGAAAGCTGCAGAGAAAACCAGGAAGTTAGTGTAGAGTCCAACACACGCTGCAGACAATGCAATCGATGCAAAAATGAAGGTCCACATATTTGGATTCATGAACCTAATCAAAAGGCAGAGTTCAAGATTAAACCATAAAATAAAGAATAATTTTATCTCTTGCATTTTGTTAACTCTTAACTGATCGGGTGAATCCAGCTTCAGCAGCTGTGGTTCCAACTGTACCAGGGTCATAGTGACAATCAATATGCTGCTTTTTCAAACATTACTATGCAGCTGGTGTTCTACAAATCTCCCCCAACACCTTTGAAACACTACAGGATAATTCTTCTTTTATGATCCTATGTAACCTTTAGTTACTGCTGAAGATGCTACAAAATACATCAAAACTCAAATAAAGGTCAACCTAAAGGATAACAAACAGAGCTTTCTATCTGCCTGCCCCATAAAAACTACATTTCACAGTTTTCACGGCTGGATTTGAAGTTCAGATGAGACACTCTGCATGTTTGAAACTGACATCAGTTTAGCAAAAGTATCTTTAATACCAAACTAACTGGCAACCTGGCTTAATTTCACACAGGAAATGAGTGTCCATGTTAATCTTAATTTGTTTAGGTGTGAAACAGGCTAAATGCCTTCTGCTGCAGCTCATGTAGGAAAAAAAAAAAATAAAAAGCATCTAAGCACAAAATTCATGTCCACCGATCAGCACCTCAACAGAAAAAGCTCCATGACCCATCAGGGTCCTAAACCTATGTTTGGAAATAGAACAATGACAGTAGAGAGGTGGATGCACCACAGCCAAAAGCACAAATGAGAAAACTGTGAATATTGGCTCAGATCCACATACACCGGTTCTCACACCCTGTTTGTAACTCAAGTTTCATTTTAGAAGTTAGTCATTTACAGATCAAGTTTTTCCATTTGTCCAACTCTGATGAAGACATGTCCAGCTATAAAACGACATCCACAGCAGTCAACTGCTGCACTCCAACACACTATCAGAGGTAGAAAAATGACAAAACTGACTTTGAACACGTTCATACACACACTGTGTGTCATAAACACCACTTCTAAACTGTGGTTAAAATACTAGGCCTGGATACATGTGGACGATGGGGAACAGGAAACACAGCAGAAGAGAACAGAGCAGAGTAGAAGAGAATAGAGCAGAGTAGAAGAGAGTAGAGTAGAAGAGAACAGAGCAGAAGAGAATAGAGCAGAGCAGAGTAGAATAGAGCAGAGTAGAAGAGAGCAGAGCAGATGAGAACACAACACAACAGAATAGAACACAACAAACCAGAACAGAGCAGAAGAGAATAGAGCAGAGTAGAAGAGAGCAGAGTAGAAGAGAACAGAGCAGAAGAGAATAGAGCAGAGTAGAATAGAGCAGAGTAGAAGAGAGCAGAGCAGATGAGAACACAACACAACAGAATAGAACACAACAAACCAGAACAGAGCAGAAGAGAATAGAGCAGAGTAGAAGAGAGCAGAGTAGAAGAGAACAGAGCAGAAGAGAATAGAGCAGAGTAGAATAGAGCAGAGTAGAAGAGAACAGAGCAGAGCAGAAGAGAATAGAGCAGAATAGAAGAGAGTAGAGTAGAAGAAAGCAGAGTAGAAGAGAATAGAGCAGAGTAGAGTAGAATAGAGTAGAAGAGAGCAGAGCAGATGAGAACACAACAAACCAGAACAGAGCAGAGTAGAAGAGAGCAGAGTAGAAGAGAATAGAGCAGAGCAGAGTAGAATAGAGCAGAGTAGAAGAGAACAGAGCAGAGTAGAAGAGAATAGAGCAGAGTAGAAGAGAATAGAGCAGAGTAGAATAGAGCAGAGTAGAAGAGAACAGAGCAGAGCACAGTAGAATAGAGCAGAGTAGAGTAGAACAGAGCAGAGTAGAATAGAGCAGAGTAGAATAGAGCAGAGTAGAAGAGAACACAACACAACAGAGTAGAACACAACAAACCAGAACAGAAGAGAACAGAGCAGAGTAGAAGAGAGCAGAGCAGAATACAACAAAACAGAACATGAAAACAGAGCAAAATAGAAGTGAACCGAACAGAGCAGAACAGCACAGAACAGAGCAAAATAGAAGTGAACCAAACAGAGCAGAACAGCACAGAACAGAGCAGAAGAGAACAGATCTGTATGGAACAGAGCAGCTAGGCAGAGACTGTGTGACAGACAAATATGAGACACTGATAATGAAAACACTGCATTGACACATTTCTGAAACTGAAGTTTACTTTCACAAACACATGAGTAGTTTTACTTATTTTGGAGAATGAACTATGCTTCCTCTGTATCCATACCATGGCGAAGCTCTACTACAGCAAGGAAAACACCACCACTGTAAACATATGCATCATCATTTAGCGTCAATATGATCGGTGACTAAACCAAGGATAGTCTAGAAGATTTAATGTAGGGATTGTGTGATAAGAATATTACCAACTCAACTCTGAATAAGATTTAAACAGCAACATATGAGACTTAACTGGAAGCTCTACCCTGAGCCCCTATATCATATTTCAAATTAGAGGAAGTACTGGTTTTACCATTTGAGTTTTCCCTAGGTATTGTGTGAAAAAGCCCCTTTTCCTTCAGATTCCAAAGAACTTTTCTATCCAGGAACTTACTGACCTGGTAAAAGAATTCCTGGTAGTCCAAGTGTTTGCTCCTGGAGGATTCTGTTTGGTTTCTGTTAATTAGAGTCTGGTTTTGACCAGCTCTATATGTAAAGTGTCATGAGATAACTTCTGTTATGATTTGGCGCTATAAAAATAAAATTTGATTTGATTTTATTTAGTCTGTGTGCTTTGTGTTTCCACTGTCCCCCAAGAATTCCAGGAAATCTGGAACCCCGTAAGGATTTTTTGTCTGGGAAAGTCTGGGGCTGAGGGAAAGTTTTTTTTAAAAGGTGTGCCGTAACTACAGAAAACCAAAAGTGAAACTTACCATGCTTTGAATGTCCAACCTGGCTTCTGTGCCTTTGTTATACTATCTGTTGTCATATTTACCCCCCGTTATCGGCATCCCAACCACAGAGTAAAGTGGGGGGTTTTATTACAGCGATGCTTAGATTTCAGCAGCGGCGCCACTGCTGAATGTATACAGGGGAAACCCTGCACATGGGTTCTGCCACCCTGCTTCCCGAGTGTTAGCCTTCTTCACATAGGCTACATGCATTCGTTCGGTACACCTCTGTATTGTATCGAAGGCCCTGAACCGAAACAGTTCGGTACAGTGCACTGTTACACCCCTACTATGAACCATTTTAAAACAGGCTGCTGCAACCGCCACAACGTCAAATGCAAAAACCTAATGCATACATGTAAACAAACTACATGATCCTGCATTAACAGACTTGATTGTTTTATTGATTTGTGATAATCTTCTAAAGGGCGTTTCATCTCAGACTAGGTGAAACTTTCAACTAGGTCTGACTGATTCTTCAGACTGCCATTAAAACTGTGCTGTTTGGTTTTTTAATCTAGCGTTAGTTTGAGGCAGCTCAGCAAAAACACTACAATTACCACTGAAATTCAATTAGAAAGCTTTTCCTGTGCAGACAGTGCTACTGTACGTTCAATTATAGGATAAACAACGAGCAAGCGAAACATTTGCTGCTTCAGCTTTAAAAATCATAACCTGAGTTCACATTGTATAAGGGCAAATCACTTTGATCTCGAGCTGCTGTCAAAGCAACCGAGTTTGCAGAAAGAAGACATGAATTTAAATCAGCTCACTCTCACCATGGGAAGCTTCACTTGGAGATTTGTTTAGCATCTTTACAGAATTTAAACCTTGACATTTATACATACCAAACATCACTGCTTTATAAAAATCACTAAATGCCAACTGTTTATAACTATTTTAATAAATAAAAACATACTTCTAACAACCGGAAATGGGCAATTAAAATGTCTACATGTCTCAGACTGTCTGGATCTCTGAGGAAACCCTGAAATTAGTCTGAGAGCAATGACAGGAAAAAGCATTTGTCATTTCAGCTTTCAACTGATAACGGCACCGAAGCACAAAGTCCAACAAATTGCTTCCCTCTGAGAAACAATTGTGGCAACCAGTTATGACACAGACATGCCTACTGAACTAAGCAATCTGGCAAACCCATTTTCTTTGATACCATTAGTGAAGTCAGCAATATCACAAAGCCATTTACTTTGACACATATGACAACTCAGTAAAAGCTCATAAAGCACATGTCTGACACTATTAAGCCGATTGGCTGCTGCTACCTTTGGGGGTAAGAGTATCAATGCATGGACTCCCAACTCCAACACATTTATAACGCCACCTCTGTTGAAGCAGTGCTATTTGACTTTTTTAAACTGAACTGGTTCCTTTTCCATCCTTTCCCTGTGCTCTCCATAAACTGTAAATGCTCTGCTTGGCTCT
>JAPQRP010000011.1:25303295-25314319 GCA_037367295.1 Apogon hyalosoma | reverse complement strand
CAGTCTTTTATTGTGATACTGAACAAAGGTCCAAACTGCTGTCCCCGTGTCACAACACATTTGTGTTCATCTAAACTGATCAATTCAACATTTGGATCCAATATTGATCCAGTTGTAGTTGAACACCAGAGCTAAAGCCCTCGGTTTCATTTAGGATCTATTTAAGATGAGAACAGCAGGTTTTGGACATTTTAATAAAGTCAGTAAAAATGATGTTCCTTTTGTGTCCCTGTGTCACGCAGCAGGAATTTAACTATTTTTACCCCAAATTTTATTTCTGTCAATTGTACCATGTGTGATGTGAAAGTACTGACTCTGACCTGTTCATACATGTATTAAACACAGATCAGTTCTTTAGTTTAAACACAGACACTATTAAACAGGACATGGGTCCATGTGGCACTGCTGGATCTGGTCCTACTACAGTAGTGACAGACGTTCTATGGAGGAAATCTCTTTAAATGTGATACTGTTGAAGGCTCACAACCACCCAGGTACAACACCTTCACTGTATTGACAGTTGAATACTGACTCACCTCTGTCCCTTATAACTGAGTAAACATTCACCAACTCTACCAGCTCACACAACATTTGCAAATGATTTACAACATCACAGATGTCATCAAAATGAACATGTGTGTGCTGAGGGGCATGTGGACTAATATTAACACAATCCAAAAGCACTCTGCTGTGAGAGGAAACTAACAAATACAGTCAGATAGACAACAGGAAACATTCTGCAAGAGAATGCCTTCCAGTGTTTTTAGTGTGGTGAACTCCCCAGAGAACTAGGAGATGAGCAGTCCACTTCAAAGTGGCTCACTAAAGGGTCAAAGAATATGTACATAACAACAACAAATCTGAAAAACAGTTATTACAATAAATAACATCTATTCTTTCTGGGGTCACAGCTGATGATAAATTCCTGAAGCTGAGCTAATTCTAAACTCATCTCTTGAGAGTTGGACATTCAAATTACACATGAGAAGTGAGTCTTTGCTGATACTTCCCCCTTTACGAATTATTTTATTAATAGGAATTAAAGACTTCAGGCAAAGTCAGTCATAACTCAAAAATCACTTTATTTAGATTGTGATTTGATGGCCAACAGTAGGGAACTTGACACCGTTTTGTGTCTAGTGCTACCTCAGTTAGCCTTATCTACCCGCCACAAGTGTGATGAGAGCCTACTGCTGCCAAGCCCGCTGAGGGGGGGAATGTGCCGGAAGGAAGGCAGACGGGCTGGATGGCTGTCTAACTGGTTTGCTGCTCATCTCAACGCTCCCAGTTGGTTGCAGTAGTGGAGCCTCTTGGCCCCAGGCTGGGCACCGAGCCACTGGCAGCCAGTCTGTCAACACGGCAATGTGCTGCCGGCCTCAACTGCAGCCCTCTGGAGAGAAGGTGTGCGTTTGTTTTCCCTGTGTATGTCAGAGGCCAGTACAGGAGGGCGGGGGTATCTGTACTTCGGAAAGGTAGGCACACTGAGTGAATTGCAAATATAGCAGGTGTTTGTGTCATCACATGAAAACTGGTACAGCGAGTGCAACAACTTCCACTGATATAGTTGTGTTTCTCCATGCAAAGCTCCATTTTCCACAACAGTCAGTCATGACAGTCACTGTTGGGTACAAATCCAAACTCATCAAATTTAGCATGCTCCCTTGACACAAGATGCTACGTAGAAGTCTAGCAATACTGGATTTTTATCAATGCATAAAAACGACAGCAAGAATAATCGCCAAGCTATTGTCCAATATGACCTACACTGGTCAGTACTGGTTTCACTGGTCAGCCTGACAGACAAAGTGAATCCATGGTTTCACAGTGTTACAGGTTGAACTACTGCAATAAACATAGAAGAAACATTTCTCTTAAGTCTAAATTGCAGCAGTTCAGATGAGCTTTATTCGCTGCTTAACGGAGACAAAGCTGCAACATTCTACACTGAGTTCCAAGTCACAATTAAATGGATGTTCAAGAAAAGAATAGGTTGAATAAAAACATGATATTGACTAAAACTCTATTGAAATGAGACACTGAAAGAATCATTACCAGGGAGTGTATGAGTAGACCTGGAGGGGGATGTCTGGAATGCAGCTCAAAAGGTCTACTTAGGCTGACTGCACACTAGAACAAAGACAAATCTACTTGATAAGGTTTACATACCAAATCTTCAAAAACAAGGACAAAACTGAACATGGGACTTATACATATAATACATTACATGTATATTAGGTCTGTATTGACTAGTCAAAAGCAAATGGTCCACAGGTCATGAGGGACGTCATGCACTTTTCTTTAAGGAAAAATGTTTATTTTATTGCTAATTCCAACTCTGGAGTATTTACTTGAACAGACTTCATTAGGCACTGTAAAATGCATTTTCTTTAAGGGAAAAAATATTTTATTACTGCTTGCAATATTTGTTGAATACTGAATGGAATATCTGTTAAACTTTATTATGCATTGTAATGGTTGTGCAAAAATGCTCTTGTTAAAGGAAAGAAAATGTATTTTATTGCTGCAATAAAATATAAATAAGAGTATTTTTTGCAGTTCATAATCTGGTTAGTCGTCACAGTAGTCAATGTCCGGTCGACTACTGAAACAAACATTAGTTACAGTCCTAATAAATAGATAGACAAATAAATAAATAAAATAAAATATAATATACTGATCTAGATCCTACAGTCTTTTATGTCAAGGGCTGGGGTGAGATCATGGAGATCAACATCATCAGCTAAAACTGTGTCACAGCTTTGATGACAAACAGAGTTTACTAGTGTGAACAAAACGTCAGTGTGGACATGAACTACAGGAAGCAGTGGTCTGTAGCAGAGGAAAACCTTCTCTACACTGAAACATAACAGCTACCCAGCTAACATGACCCAAGAAAAGAACATGTTATTTACCTTACAGCGATGGTACATGGCATTAGGAACACTGTGTTCAATTAAAAAATAAACCATACAAGAGCCAAACAGTTCTTTTAACATTCTGAAGTCAAACCAACTCCAACTAACTTGTGCCAGTGTAAAAAGACATAAGAGGACCACATCTGTGCATTACATCCCCGAGACAGGGTGGCCAAAAACTACACTGTATCAAGTTGTATACACAATTCTGTATATTTGCCTGTAACTACACACTCGTGCACGGTGGTGCAGTGGATAGCACTCGTGCCTCACAGCAAAAAGGTCCTGGATTCGATTCCAACAGGTGGGACCTTTCTGTGTGGAGTTTGCATGTTCTCCCCGTGTCTGCGTGGGTTCTCTCCGGGATTCCGGCTCCTCCCACCATCCAAACACATGTACTGATAGGTTAATGGATTCATCTAAATTGCCGACAGGTGTGAATGTGAGATTGTTTGTCTCTATATGTCAGCCCTGTGATGAACTGGAGACATGTCCAGGGCAAACCCTGCCTTCACCCATAAGTAGCTTGGATAGGCTCCGCCCCAGTGACCCTAGTGAGGATAAAGTGGGTTCAGAAAATGGATGAATAGATGAATACAAACTCATGGTAGTACTGAGTATCCTATTTCTACTCAGAGTATTTGACTTGAATGTACACATCCTGTCTTATATGTCATGTGTTCAACTCAGTTCAGTGCCTGAATGCCATGTCATTCGTTGATGCTCCTGGCACTGTGTGTTGGCCGTGAGAAGAGACAGACTGCTCATGAGACAGGGAACATTAGATCAGCTGTGTATTGCTTGCACTGGATTACATCAGGTTAGAGTCGAGGACACACACCAAGAACACTGTACAACTCACATCGATCCGTCTTCACAAAGGCTAAAGCAGTCACTTTGGTCAACAGGATCTTCATCCATATGCGACCAGACACTTGGAGACCTTGAAAACACAAAGCACTGCTCTACTGCATCCACTGTCCATACCATTACATATGGTCTATGGTTTAGGCCTCAGTATGAGGAATACAGATGAACCACATGCTCAACTGGGGATTTGACATCTACAACTCTGTATGGATTGCAAATTAAATGTCCTTAAGGCCCCCACAGAATCGGGCATACCTGACCCTGTGGACATCTTTGCATGCTTGATGCGGACTCAATGCAGATGTTCACCAGACAGTCCACGCAAAGCTCCATTTTTATAACCGTGTGGACTCCGCGTACGCGCACTCTGTGTTACACAATAGAGTGCTCGATGGGAATTCTTCACATCGACCGGCTTTAAATGTGACATTGAGCCGATATGACTTGATATGTTGCTTTCTTGTACACTCAACTATGAAACTTCAAACATTCGTGGATAGTGTGCGTGGAGTCCGCACAGCTCACAGTATGCCTGACTCTGTGGAAGCCTTTACTGTGATCAATAAAATAACATCAATGTTACATTTGACATTTGTGACACTGTAACTATGCTTGCTTCAATAATGTCTACTGATCAACAGGATGCTAGTAGCCAGTTTTGTTTTTAATGTTCATGTGCCAATAATGTGGCTTTTTGGTCCAAAAAAAGCCAAGTGTTCAATAGAAGCTTTACAAGTTAAACAATAAAATTGCGATTTTAAATAAACTACAGCACCATCAGTAAGGACTGACTCAAAAAAAAAAAAAAAGAAATTAAACAAGTTTTGCTAAGAATTTCTGTTGACCAAAAAGGGAAGTACCAATCTCATGTAGAGCTGAAACATTTAACTATCTATAGATATTTTTACATATACTTTTATTTGTATACTTTCTGTGGTGGTTGTTTCAGCTGGTTCTGGAGTAAAGGATAAGCCGTTTGTCATTTTCAGACATGGCTTTTTTACATTAACATTTTTTATTCTCAAATAATATTTTAATTGAATCAAAGAAAATAATCAATAGATTTATAAAGTACAAATAGAATATATCTATACCCATTATCTAAATTTAGGCAATTTTTCACAATTAAAAAAGGAGGGCTTAGGTAGTGTCTGTATTTTTTTTGTTAGTGGAAGATTTAGTCACACAGAGGGTCTGACCACAAGAAAATACTGTAATTCAAGTTCATATACATCTTAGAAAATTATCATATCTAGAAGTATTAAGAGCTTCAAATTTTGAGTAAAAGTCAAAACTTCTGATTCCATCTTCTAAAATGTAAAAATTTGTGACAGCTTCAATCCTAGTTTTGTTCATCCTCTTTGACCAACTGTTGATTGAAAGTACACATTCACCTAAGGGATTAATAGAGAACATAATAATCCCTAGTTGTGACCTAATTTTATTTGAATGTGTTAACTGATTTAAGTATTTGATGCAAATACTTCATATGTGATCACTATAATAATGAATTATGGTTCACTAGTACAGCAGTACAAATGCCTTTTAGATTACCAGCTTCTTTCTAGAGGCTAGAAAATCTAAATGTTTAACGTGACAGTGCGTGCTTTCACCGTCTACCAGACGAACTTTAACTGTGTGGTATAGGGGTGTAACGGTACAGAAAATTTCAGTTGGGTACGTTTTTGGTACAGGGGTCTTTGGTTCGATACATTTCCAATACAGTGAAGGAGAACAGTGGTGGGGGGGACTTAACCGAAAATGAAACTTCACATGCTCTGAATGTCTGACCTGACTTCTGGGCCTGTTAAACTCTGCTGTCATGTTTATCACCCCTTATCGGAGCCCCAGCCTCAGAATAAAGTGGTTTTTTTGGGTTTGTTTTTTTTTGTTTTTTCAGCAACGCTGCTGCTGAATGTATATAGAGAAAGCCCTGCACATGGGTTCTGCTTGGGTCCACAGGCCAAAACCAGCCTGCCAAAGGTTCTAATTTAGCCTACGGTATGGATTTGGAAAGTTCAAAAATTATACTAAAGTTATTAAGAGTCAAAGGTACCATACTTGCTTTAGTTCAGGTTCCACATTCAGCCCTATTGTAATCTCAAGTAAAATAGCATAATAACCTATAAATGACTCAAATTTAAATCAAAATTTCATTGTAAAAAGTTGGTACGTGATTATGGCAAAAAAAAACCTGTGGTAAAAAAAAAAAAAAAAAAAAATCGGAAGCAAAAAAAATCCCAATCGGGACATCACTAGTTCTAGCAGCAGGCTGTAGCTCGTCCCTTGGCTGGACATGCTGTAGAGGATGAGGTTTTCAGGTTTAATCTCAGAGCATCCCTGAGGCATGTGAATGAAAATAGAAAAGCTCATACAGTCAACCAACCTGTAGCATTTCACCTGACGCACTCTGTATGTGCGCTAGAAAAACCCTCTGTCCAATTCTTCCTGAACCCCCCACCCCCAAGTGAAACCTAAACCTACACATCAGCCTCTCTGTGGCGAGGGGAAAAAGAACTCATAAAAATCAAACGGCCTACAGCAAAACCTGACGGGCTCTAAATCTAATCAGGCAGTGTGTTTGTTTACTTTCCTGGCCATGGCTCTTTGCTTCAGAATAAATAGGCTTAGATTGAGGTAAGTCAATGAGAGTACAGCATGTTGGCTCGTACTCTCCCTCACACGCTTTTCCCCCCTCGGATCTCACATTGTCAGTCGTACACACAGGAGTCCAGAAATAGCTGTGTAAAATGACCACATCGATCACTGTCAGGCATGCCGAAGCAGCCCGAGACTCCTCCACCTTCTCCGGTCTGGCCTCTGACAGCTACTGTCCCAGACACTGTAAATGCCACTTAACATGATGGACAGCCACAGGAGATGGTCTGCTGCTGCTGTCGAGGGATGCACGCCTTACAGTACACAGCAGGTTTATGCACTGCATGGCAGAGGGGGTTTTAACACCAAGTGTGAGTATGGTGGGAAATTAACAACGGCCGTCATAGCTGTAGCTGAAGACTCTGACCCTGCCAGGCTTTTTGGAGAATAACTGACCATGAAAGAAGCCTCTTCCCACACTATAAATTAATACTGCCACTAAAATATAAGCCAACACTAAAGGCAAGCGGGACCGGCCAAGGGAAGGCTAACATCTAGATCCAAAAATACATTTTAAGTTCACCTTTTAAAGACTTCTATAGGTTCAAAGTACATTACTTCCAGTGTCCAGCTTATGTTTTATTTTTTAGAAAAATGGTTTAAAGATGCTTAGGTGTTATTATATTCAGTATGAATGCCTGTTGGCATTCTTTGTCCATCAGTTCAATTCAAAGAATAACTGTGATCCTCTTCTATTGGACCAATATTATACTTGTAAGTGCAAGGTCCATTTAAAAGCCTTTTGCTACTCTTTTTAAAGTGGTTAAAATATCTACTAACAAACTGAGATAAATATACATTAAAATGTATTAGTTTATTAAGGTATTTGACTTTGTGGATATTCTATATGTAATTAAATACTCATAAATCTGCTGAATAAACAATTGAAACTTGTAATTCTTCTCCCTTGTCCATCCCTTACCCACTTAGTAAAACTGTTGCTATTTTTTTTATGAAAAAATACAAACTGTTTACGGTTTTGCAAGACACCCTAGAGGACCAACAGTATAGATTTGACAGTTTTATGAAAATTGGAACTGCACTTTAAGGCAGGTTTTCTAAAGTGGTCAAAGATGTTCATTTTCTGTCCGTCACCAAAGGGTTTTTACAATTTTTAAGCCAGAAAATTAGATTAAAACATGTTTTTCAATCACACATTTAAAAGTGCTCATTATTCCCTGCAACATGAGGTATCATTCATCTTTCTGCCATAAATAGTTGTGGGCAAACACTAATATCGTATAGCTGTCCATCTGGAACCGCTGGGCTAGCTCCAAGAACACATTTCTTTCATTAAACTAGTTTAGCATTCATAAGCAGCATTTACACAGATTCAAATGGGTCACAACACCTTATAATGCAGCTGGAAGCAGATGTAAGAGTGTTCAGGAATATTTCTGTCAACAACTGATAGTCCTCGAGGTGAGAGTTAAGTACAAACTGCTGTAGACACTATGGCTGTCTATGACATCACAGTCAGATGAGGCAGCAGCCTGAGCCTGAATGATGCAACAC
This sequence comes from Apogon hyalosoma, assembly GCA_037367295.1. Taxonomy (NCBI): domain Eukaryota; kingdom Metazoa; phylum Chordata; class Actinopteri; order Kurtiformes; family Apogonidae; genus Apogon; species Apogon hyalosoma. The sequence goes on along the minus strand of JAPQRP010000011.1, from coordinate 25,306,361 downwards.
AAAACCACATCTAAAGCTGTGCGATTTCACAGACATGCACCTGCATGAATCACCATGTACCTGAACCATTTATGTTGTAGGTTTGACTTATTTAAGCTAACCGCTAACTACCCCCACAGCATCAGCTCCAGAAACAACACAGGTGTAGAGCATCTTTGGCTGTACTTGACAACTGGGCCTTGGTCTGTCATGCACATTGTCAATTTAACTGAAGTCAGCTACATTACTACCATTACCCAATTAAATCTTTATGTTAATGATGCACTGATGTAACAAACAACAGTGCAGCTTCTCACCTTTGTAATGATATATAGATGGAACCATTTATCAGTAAGGATAAACAGTGCTACGGTTGAGGTTTTTTTTTCAGCTGCACAGTACTACTGTTGACAAGCTCAAAATCAAGTGCACTTAGTGTTGGTTATAATCTACTGTGAGTATTATTATTCAGTTTGATGTGGGGAAAAGTAGAACCAAGTGTCAGTCTTTGCATGATGTCAGGTCTTCCCCCAGTGTTGAAATCAGGTATCCTACAAATAAATGTGAGTATAACTGACTCCTGTCAGCTGTCAGTGTCCATGGACCGCTGGCTTTGACTTAAACAGATAATTACTTGCTTTACTGCTGGTTTCATGGTTTTCATAATAAATAAAGCCGTGCTGTTACATGTTTGGGACTCATTTCTGAATGAGGGGATATGTTTCACTGGAGAAGTAACATCAATGCATAGATGTGAATCTTGGCCTAAAATTATTCAATAATTTATTCAATTATTTTTTAATGTAATGCACTCTATTTTGTTCCAGGTTAATCTGAACTCCCTTGTATTGACAATAGGGAAACAGCCTACAACATGCATGTGTACACAGTAACTCATCACAGCAGGTAAACCTTACAAACAGCAAGCATTTTAAATCACTGGTCTCAAATGGATTAGATCCACACTGTGATGCAACTTTAAACCAATAAAATTCCCACACCTCTGGGTTATACAAAAAAGTATTTAAAAAAAAAGATGGAATTGTAAGCTTTCCTTTTATGAATAAAATGCTGTCATACATATAACACCTGCTGAATCTCAACACAGATTACAATAGTTCTACCTTGGAGCTGCGGTTTTAAACAACACACAATATTTACAAAGCAACAGTGTTGAGAATCAATATATTACTGTAACTCTAAAGTGAATCAATAGTTATGAACAGATACAGAATAGCACAGTTGTCATGAAAGCAAGTAAGTTCTTTATTAATACACTAATCAGCATATATCAATTAAGAGCTTCACCTCCAAACTGCAAAGATACACAAAACGATGCCAATAATACCACTGTGTTCCCAAAGGTTGAGACCATCTTATAATCCAAACCAAAGCAGTCTAGCACATTACATTCTTCAAAGACAAATAATACCTACAACTTTCTGTCCCACATCAGAATATTTTTGAGTTTTGTGAGCCGTCGCACTTGGTGGATCTGGAGCAGAAAAGTTGCCTCAGGGCCAGTGTTGATTTCCCACGCTGGCCTCGCACACATCAACACAAAACTGTCAACAGTGAAAGGAAACGGGAACCACTGACACCGGCAACTTTCACTTTCACTGCATGGAGGCTGCACAGCTTTTGGACAGGTGACGTGCTCCACATGCCAAACAAAAGTCACCGTGTATGTGCTGGTGGTATGCCAGGGAGAGAGAGAATGTGTGTGAGATCAAGTACAAGAATTCTGTCTGGCAAACACACAAACACAACAGATGTCTGTGGGCTTCCAGCAGGGCCACAGACACTGACCTCACGTTCACCCAAACGTAAACAACACAAAGTGTCTGGTCCAAAACAAACAGGACAAAAGCACTAGAGGCACATTCAGCGGTGACATACACACATGTGTATACACAGCCTGCAAAAGACAAAACCACACACCGGCCTAACCTATAACCAACACAGGAGACTGGAGTGTAGACGACATCCTGGGCCTATTGCTTGTGTTGTGGTGTTATAATTTAACTGCTGTGATGAATTGGCAGGAAACCTGGATGTACCAGGATCTACTGGAGATGGTGTAGAGTCAATGAGGTTGAGCTGAACATCTAGGAAGAGCTGGGTGATTTAGTAAGAGGATCCTCTGATGATCTTTTAAGGTACAGTCACAATCCACCCAATATGAATTACACACTTTCATTCATCCCTTGTAAAATGTAGGCTATTTATAACCAAATAACATGTTTCCTGGAAGGCTTTGTGTTCATTGTGCACAAGAATAAAGAAGCTTCGCACAAAATTACACAAGTAGTAAACAATGGCTGTGCAACATTTTACCCTAGTTTTGTCCGTTTCTAAAAATCAAGGGTTTCCTCAGAATAGGAGAAAAAAGAAAAAAAAAATATAAAAAAAACCTGGTTTCTTAAAATAAAATTTAAACTACTTATTCAACGAAAAATTACAGAAAGCACAAGCCAAAAACAGAAACTAATGAAAAACTTCAAATAATAAAGAACTGATGTGATAATGGCCAGAAGAAACCCCAAACACATATGCTGACTGATGAAGTGAACACTATGTGAGCATTTTTCTAACTATGCGTCATAAAATATGACACTGATAGCAAAATTTGGACAGCTCTATTTAATGATGCAATTTATGCAATTCATGTGAAAAGCAGATCATATGCCAGATTAAGATCCGCCACATCCATGATCATCTACATTCAGATCAAATGACTGAGCTTTTGCACTTGAACACATTCCACTTCCATCTACTACTCTTGCAGCGCCAGGCACAGAACCTTGGATCTGATTCCCACCGGGGCCCCACTCAAGTAAAAATAACCGCCCTTTACAGCACAAACACCAGTGTATCTTTGGTGCTGACAGAGTTAAAGAGTGTGAGCTGCAGTACACATGCCAACAACAATTAAGAGATTTCTGTTTGTGCTATTCAACATCTGATTTTAAAATCCACCAGAGAGCGTTCCAACCGCTGAGTGCTTGGCATGCAGCAGACCTTGGCCTACCTCTTATGATAATATGACTGTTACATAACCCAACGCTCCAGCTGAGCCCAGCACAG
>JAPQRP010000011.1:25203365-25216917 GCA_037367295.1 Apogon hyalosoma | reverse complement strand
TATACCAAAAAAAACCAATAATGGGTGGAGGGAGGTGTAATGGGTGGTGGCATGGCAGGCTGAATCTGGCCAGAGCACGAGGTCCCGACCAATGCTGCTTGCAGCTTTAATTATTTTTATTATTTATTTATTATTTATTTATTTTTCTTCTCCTGCTCTTTGAGCTCAAATTTCACCCCCTAAACATGTATGAAAACTCACCAAATTTTGCACAAAATTCAGAAGTGTGAAAAATTGCATTTACATATAGGTTTTGTAGATGTTGGTAAAGAAATGTTGTCACAGCGCCCCCTTGAAAAGTGAAAATACATTGCGTCAATGGGACCACATCCAACATGAAGTTTGTCGAACAGCTATGAAAATTGGTCCACAGACTGATTGTCAGGAGAGAAATAAAAAATATTATTATGGCCATGCCCTTAAAGAAGTCCGACATGTTGGATTGAAATTTCCAAAATGCTGAGTCAGCGTTTTTGCTGTCGTCATATTTTAACTATCTCCTCCTTGGCTGTTTGGCCAAACGAGCTCAAAATCGGTGTACAGTATCTACACAAGTGGGGGATCAAAAGGTATCTGATTTGTTGAGATTGGTGTAACTGTTTTCGTGTGAAGTGGTCGCAAAGTTTTTTCAAAAATGTACCATAACAAAATTTGGACATACGATTACCGATTTGGCTCAAATTTCACTCAGACATCTACCTCCCAGGTCTACACTGACTTATCAGAAGAAATTTAAATTTCGCACTATAGCGCCCCCTACACATACAAATTTGCTAGAATTGCTTCAGTTTGAACGTACGAACACCAATTTTGCTCAAATTTGAATATGTTGTCTATTTCCTGGGCCTACAACTATTTTTTTGAAAGAAATTTAGATTTCGCACTATAGCACCCCCTACAAAAATTGCATCAGTTCCAACATACCAACGCCGATTTGGCTCAAATTTGAATCAGTTGTCCATCTCCCACACCTACATTCATCCATCTGAAGAAATAAAAAAAATCTGCACTATAGCGTCCCCTACATATTAATGCAAAACTGTATGTATCATGCAGAATGTTGGATTCAGCCCACAAAATTGAGTCTTCTCACCGTCAGGTGGTGTCGGCGGTTGTGTGGGAAGGCAGTAGCGCGGGAGGGCAAGGGCCTTAACCCTGCTTGCGGTTATAATTTTTCTTTCTCCTGCTTTTTGAGCTCAAATTTCACCCCTTGAACATAACTGCAAACTCACCAAATTTTGCAAAAAAATTCAGAAGTGTGAAAAACTGTATTTACATATAGGTTTTGTACATGTTAGTAAAGAAATGTTGCGACAGCGCCCCCTTGAAAAGTGAAAATACATTGCGCCAACGGGAGCATGTCCGACACAAAGTTTGTTGTACAGCCGCAAAAATTGGTACACAGATTCATCGTCAGGAGACAAACTAAAAATATTATTATGGCCACACTCCTAAACAAACCAGAAGTCTGCCATGTTGGATTGAAATTTCAAAAATGCTGAATCAGCATTTTCACTGTCGTCGTACTTTAACTATCTCCTCCTTGGCCGTTTGGCCAAATGAGCTCAAAACCGGTGTACAGTATCTGCACAAGTGGTGGATCAAAAGTTATCCAATTTGTTGGGAATGGTGAAACTGTTTTTGTGTAACGCGGTTGCAAATTTTGCTAAGTTTTTAAAAAAAAATGAACCATCGCAAAATTTACTTCAGTTCAGACATACGATCACCGATTTGCCTCAAATTTCATTTAGACGTCTACCTCCCAGGTCTACACCGATTTATCAGAAGAAATTTAAATTTCACACTATAGCAGCCCCTACAAATACAAATTTACTAGAATTGCTTTAGTTTGAACAAACGAACACTGATTTGGCTCAAATTTGAATATGTTGTCAATTTCCCGGGTCTACACCTATTTATCGAAAGAAATTTAGATTTTGCACTATAGCGCCCCCTACAAATTTACCTAAACAAAAATGGCATCAGTTCAAACATACCAATATCGATTTGTCTCAAATTTGAATCAGTTGTCCATGTCATAGGCCTACACCCATTCATCAGATGAAATTGAGAAAATTTCACACTATAGCACCCCCTACAAATTTACCATTACAAAAATTGCTTCAGTTCGGCCATACAAACACTGATTTTGCTCAAATTTGAATCAGTTGTCCATCTCCCACACCTACACTCATTTATCTGACGAAATCAAAAATATTTGCACAATAGTGCCCCCTACATATTAATGTAAAAGTGTATGTATCTTGCAGAATGTTGGATCCAGCCCACAAAATTGAGTCTTCTCACCGTCAGGTGGTGTCGGCGGTTGTGTGGGGAGGTGGTAGCGTGAGAGGACGAGGGCCTTAACACCACTTGCGGTTTTAATTTTTATTATTGTTAATTATTTTTCTTCTCCTGCTCTTTGAGCTCAAATTTGACCCCCTAAACATGCATGAAAACTCACCAAATTTTGCACAAAATTCAGAAGTGTGAAAAATTGAATTTACATATAGGTTTCATAGATGTTGGTAACGAAATGTTGCAACAGCGCCCCCTTGAATAGTGAACGTACATCGCGCCAATTGATGCACGTCTGACAAAGTTTGTCGTACCGCTATGAAAATCGGTACACAGATTGATCATCAGGAGACAAGCAAAAAATATTAGTATGGCCACACCCTTAAACAAACCGGAAGCCCGCCATGTTGGATTCAAATATCCAAAATGCTGAGTCTGTGTTTTCGCTGTTGGCATATTTTAACTATCTCCTCCTACGCCGTTTGGCCAAATGAGCTCAAAATCGGTGTACAGTATCTACACAAGTGGGGGATCAAAAGTTATCCAATTTGTTGGGATTGGTGTAACCGTTTTTGTGTGACGTGGTCACAAAATTTGCGAAGTTTTTTTCAAAAATATACCATTGCAAAATTTGCTTCAGTTTGGACATACAATCACTGATTTGGCTCAAATTTCACTCAGATGTCTACCTCCCAGGTCTAGACCAATTTATCAGAGGAAATTTAAATTTCACACTATAGCGCCCCCTACAAATACAAATTTACTAGAATTGCTACAGTTTGAACATATGAACACCAACTTGGCTCAAATTTGAATATGTTGTCAATCTTCCGGGCCTACACCTATTTATCAAAACAAATTTACATTTCGCTCTGTAGCGCCCCCTACAAAATTACCTATACAAAAATGACATGAGTTCCAACATACGAACACTGATTTGGCTCAAATTTGAATCACTTGTCAATCTCAAAGGCCTACACCCAATTATCAGATGAAATTGAAAAAATTTTGCACTATAGCGCCCCCTTCAAATTTACCATTACAAAAATTGCTGCAGTTCGGACTTCCAAACACCGATTTGGCTCAAATTTGAATCAGTTGTCCATCTCCCACATCTACACTCATTCACCTGATGAAATCAAAAATATTTGCACAATAGTGCCCCCTACATATTAATGTAAAAGTGTATGTATCTTGCAGAATGTTGGATCCAGCCCACAAAATGGAGTCTTCTCACTGTCAGGTGGTGTCAGCGGTTGTGTGGGGAGGCGGTAGCACGGGAGGGCGAGGGCCTTAACACCGCTTGCGGTCTTAATTTATTTAGCTTCTCCTGCTCTTTGAGCTCAAATTTGACCCCCCAAACATGCACAGAACTCACCAAATTTTGTACAAAATTCAGAAGTGTGAAAAATTGAATTTACATATAGGTTTCGTAGATGTCCGTAAAGAAATGTTGCAACAGCGCCCCCTTGAAAAGTGGAAATACATTGCGCCAATGGGAGCATGCGGTACACAAATTGGTCGTCAGGAGACAAACAAAAACTATTATTATGGCCATGCCCCTAAACAAACCGGAAGTCCACCATGTTGGACTGAAATTTCAAAAATGCTGAGTCAGTATTTTCGCTATCATTGTATTTTAACTATCTCCTCCTTGGCCGTTTGGGCAAATGACCTCAAAATCGGTGTACAGTATGTAGACAAGTGGGGGATCAAAAGTTATCCGATTTGTTGGGATTGGTGAAACCGTTTTTGTGTGACGTGGTCGCAAAGTTTTTTCAAAAGTATACCATTGCAAAAACTGCTTCAGTTCGGACATACGATCACCAATTTGGCTCAAATTTGACTCAGACATCTACCTCCCAGGTTTACACCGATTTATTGGAAGAAATTAAAATTTCGCACTATAGCGCCCCCTACAAATACAAATTTACTAGAATTGCTTCAGTTTGAACATACGAACACCGATTTGGCTCAAATTTGAATGCGTTGTCAATATCCCGGGCCTACACCTATTCATCAGACAAAATTGAAAAAAAAAAAAAAAAATCGCACTATAGTGCCCCCTACAAATTTACCATTACAAAAATTGCTTCAGTTCAGACATACGAACACCAATTTGGCTCAAATTTGAATCAGTTATCCATCTCCCACACTTGCACCGATTCATTAGAAGAAACTGAAATTTCAAACTATAGCGCTCCCTAGAAATGTAAATTTACTAGAATTGCTTCAGTTCGACATACGATCACCAATTTGGCTCAAATTTGAATCTGCTGTCAATCTCCTGGGCCTACACCTCTTTATTGGAAGAAATTGAGATTTTGCACTCTAGCACCCCCTTAGAAAATTTACCTTTACGAAAATGGCATTAGTTCGAACATACCAACACTTATTTGGCTCAAATTTTCATGGCTTGTCCATCTCCCAGACCTACACCCATTTATCAAAAGACATTTACATTTTGCACTATAGCGCTCCCTACAAATTTACCTATACAAAAATGGCATCAGTTCAAACATACCAACACTTATTTGGCTCAAATTTGAATCAGTTTTCAATCTCACTGACCTACGCCCATTCATTAGACAAAATTGAAAAAATCCCACTATAGTGCCCTCTATATATTTATGTAAAAGTGTGTGTATCTCGCAGAATGTTGGGTCCAGCTGACCAAACTGTGTCCTCTTGCTGTCAGGTGGTGTTGGCGGTAGCTAGGGAGGGCGAGGGCCTTAACACCACTTGCGATTTTAATAATTTTTATTTTTTATTATTTATTTTTCTTCTCCTGCTCTTTGAGCTCTAATTTGAACCCCTAAACATGCACGAAAACTCACCAAATTTTGCACAAAATTCACAAGTGTGAAAAATTGAATTTACATATAGGTTTTGTAGATGTCGGTAAAGAAATGTTGCGACAGCGCCCCCTTGAAAAGTGGAAATACATTGTGCCAATGGGAGCATGTCCAACAAAGTTTGTCGTACAGCTATGAAAATCAGTACACAGATTGGTCGTCAGGAAACAAACAAAAAATATTATTATGGCCATGCCCCTAAACAAACCGGAAGTCCACCATGTTAGATTGAAATTTCAAAAATGCTGAGTCAGCGTTTTCACAGTCGTCGTATTTTAACTATCTCCTCCTTGGCCGTTTGGGCAAATGAGCTCAAAATCGGTGTACAGTATGTAGACAAGTGGGGGATCGAAAGTTATCTGATTTGTTGGGATTGGTGAAACCGTTTTTGTGTGCTGTGGTTGCAAAAGTCGCAAAGTTTTTTCAAAAATGTACCATTGCAAAAATTGCTTCAGTTCGGACATACGATCACTGATTTGCCTCAAATTTGACTCAGACATCTACCTCCCAGGTCTACACCGATTTATCAGTACAAATACAAATTTCGCACTATAGCACCCCCCTAGAAATACAAACTTACTAGAATTGCTTCAGTTTGAACATACGAACACTGACTTGGCTCAAATTTGAATATGTTGTCAATTTCCCAGGCCTACACCTATTTATGAGACGAAAATGAAAAAAATTCACACTATAGCGCCCCCTAAAAATTTACCATTGCAAAAATGGCATCAGTTCGGACATACGAACACCGATTTGGCTCAAATTTGAATCAGTTTTCCATCTCCCAAGCCTACACCCAATCATTAAAAGAAATTAATATTTCACACTATAGTGCCCCCTACAAATTTACCCTTACAAACATTGCATCAGTTCGGTCATACAAACACTGATTTTGTTCAAATTGGACTCAGTTGTCCATCTCCCAGACCTACACCCATTTATCGAAAGAAATTTACATTTCACACTATAGCGCCCTCTACAAATTTAGCTATACAAAAATAGCATCAGTTCAAACATACCAACACTGAATTGGCTTAAATTTGAATCAGCTGTCAATCTCACAGGCCTACACCCATTCATCAGAAGAAATTGAAATAAATTTGCACTATACCCCCCCTACAAATTTACCGTTATAAAAATTGCTGCAGTTCAGACATACGAACACCGATTTGGCTAAAATTTGACTACGTTGTCAATCTCCCAGACCCACACCCATTTATCAAAACAAAATGCAATTTTGCACAATAGCGCCCTCTACAAATTTATCTTTACGAAAGTTGGTTCAGTTTGGACATACAAACACCAATTTAGCTCAAATTTCAATTAGTTTTCAAACTCACATGCCTACACACATTCATTTGACGAAATTGAAAACAATTCACACTATAGCACCCCCTGTCTATTTATGTAAAAGTGCGTGTATCTTGCAGAATGTGGGATCCAGCCCACGAAACAGTGTCATCTCGCTGTCAGATGGTGTGGGCAGTCCCGTGGGGAGGTGGTAGCTAGGGAGGGCGAGGGCCTTAACACCACTTGCAGTGTTAATTTTCATTACTACTGCATGTGTAACTTATGAAGGTATGGTAGAGCCACAGTGGTAAAACTAAAAAAGAAATCTAACATTCTGAGAATAATAAAATTTGGAGAAGTCAAGACTGAAGTTACAGTACTTGTACTTTTAAAGTTATAATAGTATTAAAATGTTTTGTGTAAGAACAAGGTTCAATATTCTACAAGGCTGATGATAAAACAACCATTGTTATTGCAATATATCATGATAGTTATACTTATCAAACACATTATTTTAATAAGTTTTGTTGTCAGCTATGACAACATCTTCATTTTGTGTCTGCACAAAATAGTTTCTCCACCTTTCACTACAAGTAATCAGCATTTTAACTCAAACAAAATAGTGATTCCATGTAAATTGTGGTAATTATCAGTGTTGAATGATATAAAAAAAGACTTATGAGAACATTTTTTGTCATGTTGTCTAAGTCAAATAGTGGGAGAGCTGTCAAAATTCCCAGTATGCTAGAGTCTGTATCAGTTTTCATTAACTGTTCCAATATGATACATGTTGAATCAAGTTTTCTGTTGTCAATATGTTATTTCTTTTAATATTGTGATTTTTCTCATAATCTTATTAATGGATTGGATTTCTATAGCGCTTTTCAAGGCACCCAAAGTGCTTTCCATTATTCATTCCTTTTCACACACTGGTGGTGGTAAGCTACATTGGTAGCCACAGCTACCCTGGGGAAGGCTGATGGAAGCATGGCTGCCGATCTGCACGAAACAGCCCCTCCAACCACCACCAAAAATTCATACATACATACACTGGAAGTGAGGTGAGTGAAGTCTTGCCCAAGGACACTACAGCACGTAACTAGGACAGAACAGGATTTGAACAGCCAACCCTTTGGTTATTGGATGATCTACTCTACCTCTTGAGCTATGGCCGGCCAGCCCAGTACAACTCTTAGGATTACAGTGTAAACTGCCTCATACTGTATTGTTTCTCAGTATAGTCTGATAATTCCATCATAGAAATCTGGCAACAGCATCTTGGGTAAACACGAGTCGTTCTGAAGTCTGTATTTTTTGGGGGAACACTTTAGAGACTGTTTTCATGTAAACCAGTTACTGTATAAGGCCACAAGGGGGCTCCAATGAAAAAAATCAGACCAGTGAGGGAAACAGAATACTGCAGTCATGACACATTTTTGCAGCCCTCAAGTTAGCGTCTCTTGATGCCTATCCTGTCAGCTTTTTGGCTTCTGTATTATTACAGAAAATAAACTGTGGTGCAAACTGAAGGTGTGTAGATGATTTGTTCAGCAATATGCAAGACGAACTGTTATGATTTCACAAGTGCCAAAAGTAAAATGTTACCACTAGGCTATACACAAACAGCCATGTGGTCACATGATTAAAAAATAGCTTTTAACATGGAATGTGATCAAAAGGTGTTGTTGTTGACTACAATACACATGGCTCATCAGTCCACATTACCTGTTGGACTGTCAACCATTTTCACACATTTTTACTGATCTACAGAGTCCTTAATTTCAATCAATCAATCAATCCACCCATCAATCAATCAAATTTTATTTATACAGCCCCACATCATAACAAAAGTTATCTCATGACATTGTATATTTAAAGCTGGTCTAAACCAGACTCTAAAGCCAATTTACAGACACCCAATAGAATCCTCCAAGAACAAACAGTGACAGTGGCGAGGAAAAACTTTTTAACAGGCAAAAACCTTGGGCAGACATCAGGTCTTGGAGGATGGTCGTTTGTATGTTTGTAATTCTTTTGTGAGTTGTGTGTATGGAATTTTTCTTCGTAAGATGAAGGTCATGTGGACATGACTCTTTTTGAGATGTCCATGATGCAACTCTGGAAGAATGACTGCAGGAGGGAACTAGGAGTGATTGAGAGGGTTGGGGGTGAGAGCAAAAGGGCCACTGACGTAGGAAACTGGCAAGAATCGCAACAGCTCGTGTTGATGCGTGTTTATGGTCATAGGAATCAAACAACAAATTTACCGGACCTTTTTTTTTCATCTTCTAAAACGTTCCCCTTGATCGACAACGCCATTTTTGAGGTTATATAGAGCGAAAAAAGTATAATAGTTGGGTTTTAAGTGAAACATTTTGGTGTCCAAAGGTTATGACACAAGGAGAGTAGATGTGTCCGACTGAACAGCTGGTTCTGTTTCAGTGGAGATGAAAAATGTGTTTCCCTTTTAAGGTTCTTTAAAAATAAAAGCTAAAACCACCCGAGCTTAAATTACTAATCATAATTTTTTCTCCCATACCAACTGTCTTGTGATCCTTAAAAAATGTGAATAAAACCACTAGTAAGTTCTTGCCATTTTTGAGACTCGAAAATCTTCAAAATTCCCATATAGGGTGGTATTAATGTAAGAGAACAAAATGTGAACACCTCAGGCATGTACTCAAAACTGAAAAAAAAAAAAGTCTATGGCAAGAGAGACGGAACTTTGAAATGTTATCTCATTTGTTTTTTGGGCTCATTACTGCTGCACTCTATAGGTGAACCAACTGTCACCTCATCAAAACATGCACTTGAAAACCCTCTGCCTGACTTATCAGGTGTACTATTGCCCCCAGTGGCCTGACTTATCAGTGCATGCCAAAGTTTTTGTACAGACGGAAGATCAACTGATTAAAATATCCTGTGGCTGAGGGTAAAAATGACCACAAAAAAACAAAAACGCCCCCCAAAACTCGATTTAATGCATGCCTTAAAAACAGACATTTTCAATACTTAACTAATTTTCTATTTATTTGGTCTAAGAGTTCCTGGTAGAAGGGACATTTTGACCAACACAGCGTAACTAAGAGTCCACATGATCCTGAAACATATGTAAATATTTAAAGCATTTAAAAAACAAACATTTGACACTTTTCATCTACATTATTTCAATGTTATTCCACCTGTAATGTATAGAAAAGACCTCATACAGATTTTAACACCATATGTATCCATAATTCCCTTCTTTAACTTTACAGTGAAATAAATCTGTTACCAAAGCTCATGAGGGTGAAAAAATTAAATACTTATTTCTTTGGTGGCATCTTTCCAGTTTATCTATTTGGTTTCACACAATTAATCCATAATGTTTTTCATTTAAAAAAAAAAAAAAAAAATATATATATAATTACAAACAATCATTTGGCCAACAAAGAGAATACATCTCTGCCTCATTTCTAAAATACACTGTTTTATATCCAGCATCATTGTACGTATTTACAAAGTTGTACACTGGTGGTCTTTATACACAAACTCGAGGCAGAAAACTAGTGCAACTAAAAAAAAAAAAAAAGACTTTATATTTGTCAGAATGACCGGTATAAATATGGAATATAGAGCTAAACTTCCATAGTAAACTACTAATATCTAAAATACTCTACATGATGAATATAGTCCCTTTAGTTCATCACCCTGTCTCTGGTTAAAGGGGATGTTTGCCTTGCGACTGCTAAATGTATGTCAAAAGCTGATTTCTGTTTTTTTCCTACAATCACAACATATCAAAATACAAAATAAAGTGGAAGTATGGTGATATAATAATATAGTGATGATGATACTGAGAATGATGAGGATGGTGATTGTCTTCGCCATCTATAGTTAATGTGGCTTTCTCATGCCATCTTCACTCAGCTCAAACCTGCAGGAAGAGAAACACCACTTTATTTTGGACTCTTAAAGCACTGACATTGGTATGAGTCATCCAATTAAAACCTGATGCAAAATGTGTGTTTTTATATTTATTTGTTGATCTGGCAATAGAGCTGCAGAAGGCATGTATTTTCAGACTATGGAAAAGTGAAGCCATGTTGAGGCACACAATAGATCAATAGAATCGCATCAAGGTCACAAATCTGATGAGTGACCTGTAATTACAGGCGTCAATCATATATTTAACCCTGCATCTGACTGAAAATGTGTCTTGGAGTACATTTTTTATGCCCCTGAAAACATAGGCAAAGAGTAGATTCAGATGTCTAGTGTCCTCTCAGACAGCTTGAATTACCAACACCACCAGTGAGTTTAAAGACTATCAAGCACATCAGCTTTAACATTAGCTGTGACATTTGCATGTTGTTACTTTTAGGACCAAGTATGATGTTTGGATTTTTACCATTGAGACTGGGTCAGTGTTCGTCTGGTGTTCCTTTTAATTTTTTTTTTTTTTACCTTTGAGACTAGGTATGTGTTAGTGTATTTTTACCTGAAGGGGTAATTGCTGACTGTATTGAACACTGGCAAATCTGTGAAAGTTATCAACCAATCTCTGGTCTTAATTAGTTAATGTTTCTACACAGTTTTCCAAAACAGGATTCTAAAGTAACTAAACCCCAAAAACACTGATATATATGGATATTTGATATCGTTGTTGATCAGTTGAGGTCCAAACCTTAGTATTTTAGTGCACCCTATTTGAATTCTACAGACTGTTTTGTCCTCTACTGGTTGAAACCTGCAGGCAGCAGTTGAATTTTCCTATTGTTTCATCTGGTGGCAGGTGGCATATGCAGCCTTCATCAAAAACCAACCACCTCTTCCTTCCTCCTTAAAGGTATTTAACTGCTGACATGTGGACATCATCAGCAAAGAAGTAACAAAAGCTTTAAAGCTACATCTGATAGAAGGAACACTATGGCTTTGAAGTTCAAATGGTAAAGGTGGAAGATTCTCTCCAAGATTCTCTCCTCTCTTCTCTACAGACCTGGTTCTCACTGAATTGGCAGCCTATGCTAACCTACAAAATCCTAGCTCATGCAATTACTGCATGTCAGTGTGTTTTTGTGTGTAACTAGGTGTCTTAATCTCCTTCCAACTCTGTACTAGAGCACATTTTTCAGGTTCTCAAACCTTTTTTAGTTTCCAGAATAGAAGCAATTCAGCCAAAACTCGGGTTTATTTACTCTTTAAAATCAGTGTTCATAATAAAATAACACGCACATTTCAGCAATCAGCCTTTTGAATGAATACTGTTACCAATCAAAAATAAACACCTTGTGTGCGTTGACAATTGGATCATGCACTAACCATTGTGTCCAGCCCTTAGTAATGTCCTCATGAGTCAAATCCACCAGCACCTAATGACACAAAATATTTAAATCCAGGAGAAAACACACAATTGCAGATTTAGAAATCTAATTATTTTTCTATTTTACATTTTGAAATCTAACAATGAAATTTCACAATTTTAAAACAAGCTGTAAATAAAACCCACACAACCTGTGCATATAAATTTCTTACCCCACATTTTTAAAATTGGCCAAATTATCTCCATGTTGAAAAGCTTAATTTGCCTGGTTTTGGTTTTAATTTGCAAACCAAATAAAAAGGAGTTACAAATGTGTCAAGTGAATACCTTTCCTAGAAGCCCTTTGTGTTTTGAGAGCAGACCTCCTCCATTCTTCACAGCAACGTCCAGCGTTCGCCTGTGAAGCTCCACGATGGAAACACTGAACTCAAACCTTAGCCGACAAAAACAAAAAGGGAGGTGTTAAAACAAAAGGAGTGCACTGCAGTACTACTCAGCTCATCTACTATGAGTTCTAACTTACGTCTGATCATAAACTGGGTTGAGGGTTTTCTTGAATGTTTGTGTCTTCCTCCGACCAGATCTCCTTTTGTCAGGGAGCAGGTAGAGGCGAACATAAGGGTCTGATCCATGATCAGTGAATGCAATCAAGTTCCTGTGGATGAAAACAAAAGAAAATTATCTTACACATGGAAACATTGTGCTCTGTGATGAATTGGCAAAACATCCAGTGTGTACCCCACCACTGCCCATTGGTAGCCAGGATAGGCTTGTGACGACCTCCTGTTGTGAGGGAAATAGCTCTGGTTAGGCTCCAATCATGGTCATAGATAAAGTTGGCATCGACATTACAGCCGGGGGCAGGGAAACCCGAGGGGGGAAAAGAATCCATCCCCCCATCTGCTATAATGTAAAATGCGGAATTTCAACTTGTTTTGCTAACGCTAACAAGTTGTCATGACGTACTCTGAGTTGCTATTACCTTCTGACAAGGATCGATACATTTAAAAAATCAAATCCACTGCAGTTGGATTGTTGTCCATATGTTTTAAAAGACTAGGCTGACTCAGTGGAATGAAGTGTCATTTCCAGACATCTGCTGCTATTTAGAGTCACCTGGTAAGGGATTATATCACTTTTGCTACAGATATGATTAATTAAACTTATCATAATGACATTAAATAGACAAATTAAGGTTAATTAATGTTGTTGTTGGTCCACTATGACGTGAGGTTCAATAGAAATGTCCTTCAGAGGGGTAGATTTGATTTTATGCTTGGAGTACATTTCAGAGCCAGCACTTTTTTTTTTTTTTTTTTTTTTTAATACATATACCGTACTCAGTAAAGAACTTTAATCCATACTTGTACTTTTACCAGACTTATGTACACAAGTATCTGTTCTTTTACTTTTGTACGTGCTCCGAGGAAATCAACACAAATTGCAAATGTAGTACAAAGTTTGCTAGGATGTAAACAATTAATCTAATATTCCTGATACCCCTGACATAGTCTACGATTGTTTGGGAATGGTTACATTAAGCTCACCTGAAATGAAGTGCTGACTGTAGATATATACGTTTTGTTGTTGGGTCCATAATCTGCCAAACTCCTCTCTTCTAATAGCTTGAAGCCATTTTGTCCTCTTTAATGGTTCAGTTTTATTATTTGGTAAAATATAAAACTTTACTTGGTGATTTTTTTGTTTTCCCTGCGGCTCTAACCGGATGGGACATTTGTGGGCATTCCCGTTGTTGCTGACTATATCTATAGGTGACACCTGGGCCTGGTGTCACCAACCTATA
>JAPQRP010000011.1:25188452-25203265 GCA_037367295.1 Apogon hyalosoma | reverse complement strand
TGAATAATGGATCTACTGTACGCGCTTTGAGTATGCGTTCATAGAAAAGCGCTATATAAATCTAATCCATTATTATATATATATATATATATATATATAAAACAAGTCCTGCAGAGAATGTGTTACCTTCCTGATGTGCACTGTGTGGAGTTTCCCTTGTTAGGCTTATGGCATTTCCCCTTTGGGTTGTGACAGTTTGTTGTTTTTTGGTAGTGCTGTGGTGACATGGTTAGCGTCAGTTGTCTTTTGGCAATTGTCTCGGGAACGTCCGCAGGATATTAGGGGTTGCCTTTATGCAGGTCACTTCTAAATCCCGCTGGTTTACAGTTTGTAAGTACCCACCGCAAGCCGCATGAAGCCCAGAGTTAAGTTTAAGGTAGCTTTGGCAAGCAGTGAAGAAAAAAACTCCTGGGTGTAAGTTTGCCTCTTTGCACATCTGGGGAAGGTAAACATACATGCTGTTCACTTGATAGGCTGTCATGGCTTCTCTGTCAGAGTTTTTGCATGCGCCTTCAGAGTTGTTTCTGCATAGCTGTCACATCTCTATCTGTGATCTGGCTTTTCTCTCTCACTCTCTCTCTCCCTCCCTGACCTCTGACCCAGTTCTCAGTCCAGTCCTCTAATCAGTCAATCCTCACCTGTGTGAGCAGCTGCTGCTCATCAGGTGAGGGGTTTTTATTCACCACTCGGGTCTTTTGCCATTTGCCAGATTGTTCTTCAACCTAGTGAGACTTTCCAGCATTTTTCCTGCCTGATACCCTGATCTGCTCTACCTTCTGCCTGAACCTTTGCCTGCCTGACTACGTTTGCTTTGCCTGCCTATGGTAACAACCTGCCTTTGTCTGACTTTGCCTCCTTGTCTGCTTCCTGGCTATCCACCTGCTTTCCTACCCCGACCACATCTACTGCCTTTGCCTCTGATGTACCTGGTTCACCTGTCTTTAACCCTCGCCTGTCCCCGACTCACCCTTTGCGAGCCCCCCCCGGTTGTTTATTGGTTAGCCCAGACCGCTAACCTGCACACAGTCTGTTCCCATGCTTCCATTAGCTCTGGTGAGCTACAGCACGTCAGTGCTTTAAAGACTATTGAACTGTTTTTCCCTGTGTACATTGAACTTAATAAAGACTGTTTTAATTAAAGTTCATCTGCCTGTGATCTGCATTTGGGTCTGTACTGCACTCATTACAATAGCTGTACAAAGGATCAGCTGCTGCAAATTGCCAACCACTATGGTATTGATACTGTGGATTACAAAAAAACGTAACGGTGAGATTAAAGACTTCGTTTTGGCTGCTTTATTAGAGCAGAGTGTTCTGAAGGGAGAGCTTGTTTTTGGATGAGGTCACATCTGTGCCTGTATCTGTGGCAGGATCTGATTTTTGACATTTGAGCAGTGGAGAGAATTAATGCTTTTGCAATTTGAACAGAAGATAACACTTCAGGTAGAAACAGAGTGGCAGTTACAGGTGGAGAAAATATGTTCAGAAACTGAAAAAATGAAGCTTGAGTTGGATTTCATTTATCTATGAAAAATTAGGACAAATGTATCACAGAATAATGCAAACACACCCACAGATTACAGCATAGCACTTCATTAGCATGACAAACTGGAGTTACAATGTTCATTCAGGCAATTCTCAACTTTCTCTTGCGTCTTGGTCACAAATGCTGTTACGAACGGCAACAAACACTGCAAGAAATTTATGGACCATTATGTATGACCTTCTCAAGGCGGACTTATGGAGTGTTCATAGCCAGGTGGATGATTCTGTGCAAGATTTTCTACAAATGCGCTATGACACCCTTTCATAGGGCACCCTAACTAATGCCTTAGATACAACCTAAGAACGACGCATGATATTTATGGATCAGGAGGCCATTCCAGAACCCACATGTTCCTGCGGTGGCTGCAAGTCGATCACAAGAACACATTACATCGTATGTACAGACAGAGATTCCCACAGCTTTCTTAAGGTGGACATAAGACGTTCCTATAGGCAGTAGTGTGTCATTCATGTGGCATTCGTGGTGTTAGAAGGGGTCATATAAAAATTTTCAAGACCGAGTGAGTGATTGGACTCAAATGCATGATGCTGAAGGGAAAGTATTTTAATAGAAAGATAAACATGAAGAAATAGGGCCAAACCTGCAGAGAGATAATGCACAGTACCCAGGTGACAAGGATCAGGGTGATGGATGTGTCACAGAGTCAAGGCTTTTAACGTTCACTTCCCTCTATTATTCTTGTGTATCTTTGTTTTATTCTTATACCTTCTACTACAAATTTCTTCATTTGATGTCTTATTATGACTCAATTTCTAACAGTGCAGGTCAGTTTTCCTGCATACTTTACAGTAATACATGATTCTGCACCATGGACAGCGCACAATCCCAAACGCACATTCACGTTCTAAAATGCCAAATGTATAAAAGGTTAACAGTTTAATGTCTGAAAAGAACATCAATCATTGCATAATTATGCGTGGATATCTCTAATGCTAGGATAGGCTCCAGCACCCCTGCGACTGGAGGATAAAGTGGTTCAGAAAATGAATGAAATAATAAATGAACAGTACTCTGAGGTTAAACTATATTAAGTTTTTTTGTAGAGGTGAAAGTGGACATGACTACAGATGTCCACACAAACTTTCGTGGTGATTGATCACTGTTCTAGGGCATTAAACTACGTTAAGCTTTTTAAAATATTAAGTTCCTCTTCTTCTGCTATTGTTGGACCAAAACAGAGGCCACAACCGCTTGATCTTCCTTTTCTTTTTCTTGCAGCTGTAGAAGTTTCAGTCTTGTGGGCATTATTGCCATCTTGAATGCGATGATCATGACGCCAGATTTTTAGTACAAAGCCACTGTTTATATACTGATCTAAATATTCTGAAATGGCGTAAGCTCTTCCTACTATCGACTTGAGAGTGTCTAAGTTGTACATAGGAGTGACATACAGCCACCTTATAACAAAAAAATTCCTGAAGTGTCTAAAAGTCTGATGTAGGGAGATCCCAAGGCACCCTTACAAAGACTGTACAGTTGTCACGGTCTTCATATGACACAAAATCACGTCATTTTCTCATGGAGGCTTCAAGTTGCTCTTGCATTTTGAACGGCAGCCATACCGACTTCATAAGGTGGCCGTAAGAAACTACTGCTCCCTCCACTAATGTCTACGAACTCCAGATCTCGTACAAACCCATCATTCATAAGAACCTTTGACTGGCTTTACTTTCTCTCCTGCACTTCCTCTAAAAATATTTGTACATTTTCAATAAATCACTGAAAAACTATTTCCTTTGTTTCATCTCAGTTTAGGCACACAAGGTCACAAGGCAGGGTGAGGATAAATCATTTTCCAGGATACCTTAACTGTTTCCAGGACATTTGACCTTTTTTCTCATTTTCCATGACTGGAAAATTGGTCAATCATCTTCTAGGTTTTCCAGGATGTGTGGGAACCCTGAATTAGTTTGTTTAATGTTTTATTCCACTGCTTTACTATTGAATGGTCAACCTTTAAATATAACTACAACATTTTGATATTTCTTTCAAAATAATGACATGACATGATTTTTGGCAAACAGTAATGAGTGTTATGAATAATTGTATTAAGTATGTTTCTGACACTTACCTGCAGGCATGAACAACTACAATGAGCTTGTTCCTCTGGGAGCTTTGTCTGATTGTCAGCTGGATCTCACCCAGTGGAAGATAACTGGGACCTGACCCACTACAAACAGAAAAAAGGAGGGAAGCATTCAGATAAGTAGTTCACATTTTACACAAAGATACAAAATGTGAAAAAAAAGGTTGTTTTTTTCCCCCAGTGTTTCATAAGAGAATCAGAAAGATTCTTTTCTGTTTTTTTTTCCTCAGTGAGGAAATACACTTCACATAATCCAGTAGAAATTCATAAACACTTAATGACTGAATCATCACTAAACCACATTTTATGACGATGACAAAATGAAGATGTCAAAGTTATTGTATGGATATTTAAAGCTGCAGTGCTTAATGATTTTTTTTTTTTTTTCCAGAATTTTTAAATCAAGATGGTGTAATAGAAAACCACACTTACATCTGGACAGTTGAGATCAGATAATCCAGATGGACTGCTCTTTTTGGTAGTTCTACTCGGTTCAACTGGACTAGTTTAGCTCTTTTGAAAATGTTTTGGCTGTCATCCAAGAGACTTCTTCAGTTCTAATAACTGGTGGGAGAAACTGGACTTCTAAACCTGCAGGGGGAGTGGTCCACTCTCCCTCCAGTCCAGTTGAAGCAAGAAGAACTACCAAGAAGAACGATGACCTGGGCAAATGAGAACCTACACAGACAAATGTTAAATGGAAAGTCTAAACAAGACCAGAGTGATTGCCATTTTCAGTAAATTAGCAGTGCTGTAAGCCAAGTGGTCTTTCTTTAAAAAAGTCCAAACTTAGTATCATAGTATTGAGGTGTACAGTTTGTAATATGTTACAGAATTATTGTTTCAAGTCAACTACTACTTTGGTCAAGAAAAATGTCTACAGGACTGATTGGTAGATACTTCTGCAGCTGTTGTAGTCTGTGCTGGAGCTCCTGGGTCGCATAGGGATTCGAGATGTCAGATGCGATGCTTGGTGTTGGCTCCTTGGCTCCAGCCAAGTACTGCTGGGAACCTGAGATGGCCAGATTGGAGGTGCTCCGACCACCTTCATCCATGCCTCCTTCTTCAACCTCACCCACCTCTGAGCTCCGTAGAGACCTGGCTGGGTCTTCGGTATCCCTGTGCCTGTGTACCTGGTCCTGAGCTAACACAGAGGTGGAGTGTGGGACCTCTGAGGTGGAATAGAGAAATCTGGGAGTGTCAGAGGACACGGAAGGCTGTGGAGTCTGACTGGTAGAGCTGGACCTGCAGACCTGCACTGAAGATGGAGTGGAGCCTGAGGACAAAGAAGAGTCCTTTTGCAGACATAAGACCTGAAAAACAAAAGATGAGAAAAAAAGCTACACATGTTTATCTGAAAAACCAAGCAAGAAGAAATATAAAACTGTATAAGTTGTTGACATACAACTAAAGAAAGTCCATTCTTAAGAATGGCCAAAGTTAAGAAATTAAAATGCACAAAAAAGAATCAGAGCTCGAGTTCCTCTTTTAGTTTTTTTTTTTTTCAAATAAATGTTAACAGAAATTGTACAACAGGAATACAAAAGATCTTCCACTAATTACAATTTGAATTCTTGCTAGTTCTTATGGAAATGCAATGTGGAGTCATTTCTATGATAAGAAGTACAAGTGGTTTTAGAGAATTTGTTGATTGGCATGTACATGTTTTAGGGTCAGTAGGGATGTGCATTGCATCAGCCTCACTGATGGAAATGCACATCTGATGCAGAATAAAACTTAATTTGTTTTACTGTAATATATAAATTGTCTTTTTCTCGCCCACCTGGGCAGTGTCTCCTTCAGACTCAGGTCCTCTACCAGAGGCCTGGGAGCCTGAGGGTTCTGCGCAGGATCTTAGCTGTTCCTAGGACTGCACTCTTTTGGACAGAAAACTGATGTTGTTCCTGGCAGAGGTGGGTAATCCCAGGTTCATCAAGTCAAAGTCCTGCCATCTACTGGTTCCAACCTGTTCACTGAACCAGCCCATTTTGATGAGCATAACTCCTCATCCAGGTAGATGGGTAATTAATGGAATCACCTGTGTTAAGTGAACTGGTTGGAACTAATATATGGCAGGACTTTGACTTGATGAACCTGGGATTACCCATCTCTGGTTCCTGGTATCTGCTGGAGCCATCCTCTCATCTTGGGGGTCACTGTCCGTAGTGCCCCGATCACTACTGGTACCATTATTGCCTTCACACCCCACATTTTCTCTGTCTCCTCTTTCAGCCCTTGGTATTTCTCCAGCTTCTCGTGTTCTTTCTTTCTGATGTTGCTATCACTTGGGATTGCTACGTCTATCACTACCACTGTCTTCTGATGTTTATCCACCACCACTATGTCAGGCTGATTGGCCATCACCATCTTGTCAGTCTGGATCTGGAAGTCCCACAGGATCTTGGCCTGTTTGTTCTCTATCACCTTTGGGGGTGTCGCCCATCTTGACCCTGGGACCTCCAGTCTATACTCGGTAAAGATGTTCCTGTACACTATGCCCGCCACCTGGTTATGCTGTTCCATGTATGCCTTACCTGCAAGCATCTTATTACCCTGCTGTGATGCGCTGGACTGTCTCTGGGGCTTCTCTACAAAGCCCACACCTGGAGTCTTGTCTGGAGTGGTAGACCCCGGCCTCTATTGCTCTGGTATTCAGGGCCTGTTCTTCTGAAGCCACGAGTAGTGCCTCTGTGCTGTCATTCAGTCCACCCTTTTCCAGCCATTGGTATGTTTTCTCAATATCACCCACTTTCTCAATTTGCCAGTGGTACATGCCATGTAGGGGTTTGTTCTTCTATAATAGCCCCTCAGGCTCCTCCTCCTTACTGGGCCTTTGTTGCCTAAGGCATTCACTTAGCAGTTGATCACTGGGGGTCATCTTCTTGATATATTCCTGGAGATTTGCTGTTTCCTCCTGGACAGTAGCTCTCACTTACTGGTCCTCACCCTCCCTCCTTTCTTTTTGTGCAAAGCCTCAGGATGCTGGACTTAGGGTAAAATCTTCCATGCATGGTAAGTAGCTCTCTTGTCTTAATATCAATATCTTGTATCTCTTCTAGTGGCCAGGATATTATGCCAGCAGGGTATTTGATTACTGGCAGCTGACTTCAGGACCCCATCTTACCCTCTGTAGGTATTTGGTTGTAGCTGACCTCTGAGCTGCCTCCTCAGGATTGCCATTTGCCTGCAGGATCCCCAGGTATTTGTAACTGTCCTGCACATCTGCAATGTTCCCTTCAGGTAGTTCAACCCCTTCAGTTGTAATCACCTTTCCTCTTCTAGATACCATCTGCCCACATTTATCTACTCCACATGACATCCCAATGTCTTTGCTGTCGATCTGAGTGAAGTGAATCAGTCAATGTTACACTCATTTTTGGCATACAGCGTGATGTCATCCATGTAGAGGAGGTGGCTGATGGTTGTTCGACTTCAGAATTGGTACCCAAAGCCATTCTTTGTGATGATCTGGTTGAGGGGGTTTAGGCCTATGCAGAACAGGAGGGGGGGACAGAGCATCTCCTTGATATATGCTGCATCTGATACTCACCTGCACAAATGGTATTGAGTTGGCTTCCAGAGTCGTGTTTCATAGCCTCATCGAGTTCTGGATGAACTGTCTTAGTGTCCTGTTGACGTTATACAGCTTTTGAAATCCCAGTATCCATGTGTGGCATTGAGTCATAGGCTTTCTTGTAGTCAATACAGGCAGTGCACAGGTTGGTGTTCCTTGTTTTACAGTCTCAGGCAATTTCCCTATCAACCAGTAGCTGGTGTTTGGCTCCTCTGGTGTTTCTCCACTTCTACATCATCTGCATTACCCTCTCTCACTGGGGTTGGTACCATAGTAACACTCCATCAGTACCATGTTCTCTGCTCTGCTCCATGTCTTGTTCCAGTAGCTGATTTGACATCAGGATGTCCTGGTTTCCCAACACCTGATGCAGACCTTGTTATCCTGGGTGATACATTGCAGGTGAGCATCAGATGTGGCCTCTACCAAGGAGATGCTCTGTTCCCCTTGATGTTCTCCATGGGCCTAAACCCCCTTAGCCGGATCATCACAAAGAGTGGCTTTGGGTACTGGTTCCGAAATGAAACAACCATCAGCCACCTCCTCTACATGGATGACATCAACTTGTATGTCAAGAATGACTGTCACATGGACTCCCTGCTTTACCTCACTCAGATATACATCAAAGACACTGGGATGTCATATGGACTAGATAAATGTGGGAGGATGGTATATAGAAGAGAAAAGGTGATCACACCTGAAGGGGTTGAACTACCTGAAGGGAACACTACAGATGTGCAGGACAGTTAAAAATACCTGGGGATCCTGCAGGCAAATGGCAATCCTGAGGAGGCAGCTCAGAGGTCAGCTACAGCCAAATACCTACAGAGGGTAAGGCAGGTCCTGAAAAGTCAGCTGAACAGCAAAAAAGATCCCGACCATTAACACCTACGCCCTGCCAGTAATCGGATACCCCAGGATAGACATCGTACCGGATCATAGTGTTGATGAGTTAGAATAGCTTTAGGGGCATGGTGGAGCGAAACTGCACCCCTGCCCAAATACACACATATGTGGGGCCAGTATAGGTCCAGTCTCAGAGTGTTTTCCCTTGAGGTTGGTCCCTGGTAAAGTCAGAAATGCCCATTTCTTCTAAACTGTCCCTCTTCAGATCCATTTCTTTTATTGAATTTCTCTGCAAAATTGATTTTGTTATCTACATAAATGTCATTACCTGTACTGTATTCCTAATGGTACAATAAATCAATCAATAAGGAATATGACACGCTTTTTTCATGAAGTATATAAACAATATTTAGCTTTTATTCTTATAGACCCTATTGAAAGAGAAATTCGGGTTCTCAGGAAAATTGCTGATTATCAAACTAGTCGTCGGAAGCGATGGCTAGGGGTATATCCCCAAATGCCCCCAAACCTTAACCAGACAGCTATGATGTCATGACATGAGGCATTCCCAGGCCATGACCTTTCATTTGCACTTGATTTGAAGTCAATCAGACAAATAGTTCCAGAGATATGAACAAAAGAGTGTTTAGTGATTTTAAACTTTTGAGCGGCCCCTTGTGGGCAATCTAGAAACGGTAAATTGTCCAAAATTGAATCAGTTCTTCCTCTCCATGATATTTATTGATATGGAAAACATGGAATTTCTAAACCAAATATCTTTCAAGTTATTGCGTTAACATGAAGGATGGCACAAACGATGATTTTTAAGTCATGAAGCTCCACCTAGTGGCAAAATTTTGTACCTTACAGGCATAGCATCATGACATAAACACATGCTTACCTTTCATTTGCACTTGATTTGAGGTCATTCGGACAAATAGTTCCAAAGATTTGGTGAAAATGGTGATTTTTCATTAATGAAGCGCTACCTGGTGGCAGACGTGGAACCACACAGGTATCACATCATCACATAACACATGTTGAGATGATTACCTTTCATTTGCACTTAGTTTGAGATGAACTGGACAAATAGTTCCAAAGATATGGCTAAAACGGTGAATTTTCAGTCATGAAGTGCCACCTGGTGGCAAAATTTTAAACCAGACAGCAATGATGTCATGACGTGAAGCATTCCCAGGTCATGACCTTTCATTTGCACTTGATTTGAAGTCAATCAGATAAATAGTTCCAGAGATATGAAAAAAAAGTGTTGAGTGATTTTAAACTTTTGAGCAGCCCCTTGTGGGCAATCTAGGAATGGTAAATTGTCCAAAATCAAATCAGTTCTTCCTCTCCATGATATTCATTGATATGGAAAATTTGGACTTTCTAAACCCAATATTTTTCAAGTTATCATGTTAACACGTAGGATATCCAGCGGCGGCGGAGCCAGCAAGGCCAGCAACATTGGTCAGACCAAAAACATAATATTCCCAAAACTGCGTTCAGGATGTAATTAATCGATAAGGTCACCCAACTCATGATTAATGAATTAATTGATAATTTGCATCCCTAGTATGGACTGGAGGGCCCAGGGTCAAGATGGGAGATACTCCTGAAGGTGATAGAGAACAAACAAGCCAAGATTCTGTGGGACTTCCAGATCCAGACAGACAACATGGTGATGACCAATCAGCCTGACATAGTGGTGGTTGATAAACATCAGAAGACAGTGGTAGTGATAGATGTAAGAATCCCAAGTGATAGCAACATCAGGAAGAAAGAACCTGAGAAGCTCGAGAAATACCAAAGGTTGAAAGAGGAGCTGGAGAAAATGTGGGGCGTGAAGGCAACAGTGATGCCAGTAGTAATCGGGACACTAGGGGCAGGAACCCCCAAGTTGTGTGGATGGCTACAGCACATACCAGGAACAACATCAGAGATCTTTGTCCAAAAGAGCATAGTCCTAGGAACAGCTAAGATCCTGTGCAGATCCCACAGGCTACCAGGCCCCTGGTAGAGGACCCGAGCCTGAAGGAGATACAATGCTGCCCAGCTGGGCAAGAACACAGTTCAGGTAGTTTTTCTATATACAGCATAAAAAAACAATGGCATAAAAAGGACACAGAATGAAAAAAAAAAGATACATGAAAATGGTAGAAAAGACATAACAAAAGTGATAATAAAGCATTAAAATGATGAATAAAATCATCATTATCCCAAAAATAATAAAAAACACACAACAAAATGACACAAAAGATTAAACAAGATGAAAATAATTAAATAAGACAATATGCAAAACACAAGATGAACCTGAGAAGACACATAAAAAAGGAAGAAACATACTGTGCAAAAGACGGTAAAGGGAGCCTAGACTACAGAGAAAAGGAATCATAATGTTTTGAGTTCTGTTGCTGACACTGAAAAGTGAGTTTTTATATTTTAATGGTCTTTGCATTAACTTACCTTTTAAGCTGTGAGGTTTAGTTCACTTTGCACTCAAACAGCCACTCCAAAGGTTGATTTCAATATTTCAAGGACATCTCAAAACCTGGAGTTTTTTCACTATTTTTTGCAGTTAATACATGTGTTTTTTTTTTGTTTTTTTTACAAGTATTCTTTCCTTCAGTAGAAGGAATGTGTTGCCTCCTGCATCTTACCCGCAGAGCCATCTTCATCTTGAGGGTGCAGCTGGGCCCAGAGCTCCTCAGGGGAAAACGTTGGTTCAGCGTCATGTCCTTGGCCTCCAGCAGGCTTCCTAAAGGTATTGTCAATGTTCCCAGTGAACACTCATGCTTCTCATCTTTCACCTAAAGAAGAAAATAATGTTCAGTGACATTCTAACCAACCTACAATTAATTAAAGGCTTACTATCAGATCAGGAAAAGCCCTCTGTACCTCAACCTCCAGCTCTTGAGTTTTGGGGTTGTGGACAAGAAAGGTGAAGGCCTCTTCCCACACAGGTTCATTAGTCTTGTATCTAGTCTAGAAGATAAATCGGGGGCAAAAGAAACAAGCAGGATATGTGAAGAATATTAAGCAGATTTGTACTAAATTCATGACCAGTGGTTCCGGGTTTCAATGCAGATTCAACTTTTTCTCACCTTGCTCTCATAGGACTTATGTCCAACAGTGAACTGGACAAATGGACTGGGATCACTGGTCACTTTTTTACCGGACTGCGGAAGAAGAAAACAGGTTTTACACACATAATGTCACCCTAAACAGGGTGTTTATTGTCATAAAAAAACAGAGAGTTCAGAATAAAGTTACTTAAAATGTGCCATATAATGTAAAATGTTTTTACAACATAGACATTAATTAATAATGTAGCTTTACATTCATCTCAAAATGGAGATTTTGAGTATTCAAAAAAGCAGCTGACGGTACAGATTTCACATCTTAAGTGTCTACCAGATGCTACCTGATCACATTTCAGACTACACGGAAAAATGTGTAACTTTGAGTGGGTGGAAATTACAAAAGAAAACTGAATCAAGTACAGATCTTTAAAGCCTCAAACATGCAGGTCTGGAAACCACATCTGACCAGATCAGGATGAAAGATTAACAGGTTCAGAATCAACAGGGTGAGTGAACATTTACCTTTGGCGACAATGTTGTTATTCACAACACACATTGTTAGACAGTGTACAGATTTAGTCAGCAAAGATGTATGCAAGTTTATTAATAAATTCCCTACAATCAACATGAACTCGGCTCCATAGTGGTTTTGAATGCTGCAAAAGCACCCCATGCTGGGTTTTAACAGTGTTTCATTTAAAATGTTTGATGTGTAAGGCTGGATACCAAAAGAATTTCCCTGAGATATATTACCGCACACATTACGACTATATGGCCAAAGGTATGTGGACAGTCAAAACAACCCATTTTCTCTTGTGGAAGAATATCTTATGGTGCAATATAAAATTATATAATATATATCTGTGATGCTTTATTGTTTCAGCATGAAAATGCTTCAGTGCAAAACCAAGTTCAAAATGCATGTTTTTCTGCATTCAGTATGAAAGACCTTGGCATGATGGCCTACACAGAACTCCAACTACAACAAAGGTAGACTGATATATGGGTACCATATACAGGAAATACATATTTGAATTTGTTCATTTTAACCTTACAACAGCCATAAAATGTACAGTTACAGTTTAGTGAGAAGCCCTGAATGTGTATATCTACATCTTTCTGTTACCATAAGTTACGCACTTTGGCTGATATTTTTTTCAGTGTATCATTATGTGGACTGTTAGCTATCCTGTGAATTAGGCCAGTTAGCGCTACCTAGTGAGTTTAAACTAGGGTGACCAAACGTCCTCTTTTGCACAGACATGTCCTCTTTTCACGTCTGGGTTGTCAAGGGGTGATTTGAGTTTCTGTACAATGTGAGTTGCGAATGCATAGAAGCATTTATCTTGGTCGGCCATCTTTTACGACTCACTACGGCAACCTTGCTTGGACAAATCACTGTTGTATGAGTCAAAGTACAGAGACTTGACTTTACCTTTAAGGAGTATCTTTCTAGTGATCAGAAGTGATTTCGAGAGTCAATTTATGTGCCTGCTTTTGTTTTTTTTTTTTTTCTTTCACAGCTGAGACATGAACCCCCTGGCCATCGAGGTGGACAGGTCACATTGACACACTGGCTGTTGGTGCAGGGACTGGTGGTCTGAGGCTCCATCTGCAGGCATTAGTACCATGCCGCTAACGTTAGCCTGAGAACTTAACCAGCTGACATATGTTTTAATCTAAATGTGGGGGAAGCTGAGCAGTGGCGGGTAATTGTGGTGCCATAGTCGTTTTTCCTAGTGAGGTTGCTGTAGCAAGTCATAAAAGTTGGCCAACAGAGATAAATGCTTCTACACATGTGCGACTCAATTGTCCCTTGACAGTGGGGTGAAATTAGTTTAAATGTGTTTTCATTGTTTTTCACAAGACAAACTCTTTAAAACCAGATGTGCGCTGGATGACACAGTGGCACAAGCTCAGTTTCGATGACAGTAACTTTGTCACTGTTTGTGCAATCACAAAAGTTCCAAATCCCACTGGATGAAAAGACTTTGTGCTTTCAGTGATATATGGGACATTATGATAGTGAAAGTTACTGATTCACAGCAGCCTGTGAGATTTGGGGATGGACAGAGGCAGTGGTGGCTTGTCAATAGAGGGTGCAAGGGCACTGCCCCACCTGTCTCATATGAAGAAGACGATAGGAATCATAAAATAATTTTACAAAAACATGAATAGTTAAATAAATAAGCTATACATGATACAGCCCGTGAGTACCATGTATAATCTGGATTCAAGAGTCGTTTAAAATATTTTTGGTCATTTATTGAGCAGTGTTTCCTGTTTGGGGCACAAAAATCTGTGCCCAAGGCTCTCCATTTACCATAATAGACTCATTAAAAATGGCGCGTGTGCAATAGACCCCCCTCCAACACACGAGATAGGACAGCCTCAGGGCGCAAAAATGTGCACCCAAACACCACCCACAGGAGTAAACGTCACATCCCGAAAAGAATCAAGACCTTCCTCAGAAATGCAATTAGAGAATAGCTCCGTAACTAATACTTCTAAAAAGCATGCTAGTGTGGATGGTTCAGTGGGTAACACCGCTGGCATCAATTCCCAGTGTGAGAAATGACATCTTTTAGGCATTCATTTCTGTTTTTAATGCCATGTGATATACCTGCACTACCTTCACCCCTGGTCTAAATGCATTGGCCATATCATCAGTGGAAAATAAACTTTAACAATAATCATGGAAAAATTTGCATGTTTGAATTAATAAATATCTTTTATTTCTGTTACATACAAAAACACATACACATAAAGAACATACAATTTACACAATTGGCTTCAGCTTCTTCCTTTTTCAGTTACCAGAGATTTATTTCTGCTTCTCCTATTCCTATCTTTGGAATTACCTGAAGTTGCAGCAAATAAAACATTAACACAAATTAATCTACATTCCGTTTCTAAAGTCACTTAGAGATCATTGTACTTTCATAGCCCTTGATAATTTGACAAATTAAAGCTTTTTTAAAACTCGCCAACAAGCTACACAATTTCAATTCATCCTCCAACTGGTTCCATAATTTGACACCAATAACAAAAACACAGCAGTATTTAACATTTGTTCTTACTTCACATGTTTCAAACACAAACAACCCTTAAATTATAATTCCCTTCTCTTAACTTAAAATTTCTTTGGATACAAACAGGAACACTTTTTCTCTTAGCACGAAACATAATTTCCATTGTTTTTAAATATGCAATATCAGGAAATTTTAATATACCAGATCCTACAAAAAATGGATTATTTGATTGAAGATAACCAGCTTTATTTTTTACTGATAGCTTTTTTTTTTGTTTGAAGGATAGATGGGTGAAATTTACATATTAAAAAAACAAATGACTGAAAACACATACTGTGTATTTTTATTTTAATTTAAAATAATATTTTAAAATAGTGGTGCATGTGTTTTGGCGTGCATGTGATTATAGTGCATTCAAAAACTGACTGCGCCCCACCAAGAAATTATTTCACCTGCCTCCACTGGACAGAGGAGATGGACCTTTCCATTAGTGGACTATAGCAACAGATGGTTTGGGCTTTACACACATCTATCTATCTATCTATAGATATCCATCCATTTTCTGAACCCACTTTATCCTCACTAGGGTCACGGGGGTCGCTGGAGCCTATCCCAGCCACTTAAG
>JAPQRP010000011.1:25159549-25172782 GCA_037367295.1 Apogon hyalosoma | reverse complement strand
TGTTTGTCACTCATTAAGTCCATGCCTCTGAGACTGCCAGCTGTTATAAAAGCCAGAGGTGGTGCAACAAAGTACTAATAGTGTGTTGAAGTGTTCTTTTGTTGTTTTTTTTTTTTTTCATGATTCCATAATTTTTTCCTTAAAATTGAGTGATTCCATATTTTTTTCCTTCTGCTTGGTCTAAAAAAGTAACTGTTACTACCACATATTTTTTTCTTCATTTCTTTTAGTGTTCCTTAAAGCCAGAAAGTTGCCATTTGAAATGACTTTAGTTTTGTGTCATGTCTATGATCTGCTTTTTTTCTATAAAATTAAACAACTGAATGACCATCCTCCGAGACTGGTGATTCCATAATTTTTGCCAGGGGTTGTATGCTGCAGTGGTGTCATAGTAATGTAGGAACAGTTTTGTCACCATAAACCAAAATGGATACAATGATGAATATGAGTTTTGTGGTTCTTGAAAATCACTCGACAACACCAGAAAAATATTCTAACCAATGTAGATTAAGCATTGCACACATTCTGAATCTGTCCTTGCTCTAATTTTGTTCCAGTGATGTACACAGTAAATGTATAGATATTGTACTGAAATGGACTTGAGATGTGTTGAGATGATATTATTCCTTTGTGAGTGTTTTTCCTTTTTTTCATTGTGTCAGTTAACAGTGAACCAGGAAAGTTTGTGACATGCAGTACTGTCTTATTCTAACATTAGGTTTGTTGGTTTAATAAAGTTCTAATGACCACACGTATATTTCTCTGTCTCTGTATTAAGATCCAATCTGGATATATGGGAAGCATGTACAGCATTAAAAAAAAGGTTTAAGAGAAAAATAGCTTCTATAAACCAAAGAAGTAGTATGTTACCTCCCTTTGCATTTAACATGTCTTTAACCCTTTTGTCTGGACAATATGAGATTTATTGCATGCATTTTCTAATGTGTTATACCAGGTTTCATTCAACACATGTCATGTGTTTCTAACTGTTTGCACTTCTTATCATGGGAACAAGGGTCAGAATAAATAGTGACTTTAATCTTTACAACCCATTTAGTTCACCTTTTCAGTTTGTGTCTTATAAGGCTGTGCACATATTTCCTGTATTTTCTTATTTTTCTGTTGTATGTGAAGAAAAGAGAATGAGAAACAAATATCTATGCTCATTTCAACCCTGCAAAAATAACAAACTTAGATTTGACCTATGGTGTTTGCACAGAGTTACTGTATATCCGGTACAAATGTAATGGATCATTGAGTGTTCATTTAAATGTAAACAAAACAAGTGATGCCATGCACAAAAAAACCCCACCCCTCACAAACATTTTACCTGATTTGCCCTATCTCTTATCATTACGAAAACACATTTTTGGTGACCTTGACCTTTGACCTACATTCACCAAAATTTAATGGGATCTATTCTGGACCACCTCGCACCCTTCCTGAAAATTTCATGGAAATTGTTTGTTTGTCAGCAAGTTTACACAAAAACTACTGGACCAAACAGACAAAAAAAAACCAAACCAAAAACAATACCCTTGCCTCCCCTTTGGGGGGCGGGGTAAAAATTCAAAACGAAGAAAACATAAGATGAAGGTGTTCTTGATTAGTAGCAAGGGTGAAATAGTTAAAGAACTAAAAATACAACTGCAAGCTACAATAAAGGGTTCAAACAGTGCTGATGCTTAAATGTGCACTTACAGAATTCTGAAAACAATGACTGAAATATATTAGGGAGTAATGAGGCAGAAGCGGGACTTGAACTTGCAATCTTTAGAATACATTTCAAGTCCCTCACCAATTAACTATTTGGAAACAATTTGAAGTCATGAGTAAAAGTAAAATATAGTCAAGGACCACAAAGTTTAAACAAAGACTAAAAATAACAACCTAAAATTTGACTATGCTGTCTTAAATATGTGCTTTTAAAAACACTTAGTAAATTAAGCTTTGCTACATTGTTGTTAAGTGGGACCCACAGGAGGATTTTAACCTGTGTCCTTTAAGTTGTTGAAAATCAATCTATGTCATCTATATCATTTGTGTAACCACAGAACATCCAGATTAGCTACACTGAAGCTTTTATCACAAAAAATTGAATTTGACAATGAATATGAAAATTTAACTCCAACAAAACATACTTTATCATGGAAAAAAGTCATTATCACCCACACTGTTGAAACAATAAAGAGTACAAAAGTAAAATAATGTGCAAATCTCTTAGATTACCAGTTTTGCATAATGTTGGACACTTCTGAGAGGAAAGTTTGTAAATTACCTCATCAGTCCTCTGGTCCCTCTGGAGCTCAGCCATGTCAATAGTCAGACTGAAAAACAATTCCACATTTTCATAAAGGGCCACTCACTGGGTGCTGCTGCAGAGTCCATCACTCATAGCAAACATTAGAATTTATGGAAAGCACAGGTAATCATATATAATATAATGTTTTAAAAGTAAATCTTGGTCAATTAATTTCTAGAATTATTAAATTAATTTATAAATTGACAGGTTATAGCTGGGGACAGAACAGACTGAAGAATGAATGAAAGATTAACTTTATTGATCCCCAAAGGTGAATTCACTGAGTATGAACCACAAAATGTTGCAACATAAATTGATTATCATTTCTACACTATGCACTTAAATTTCTATTTTATATTATGTAAAAGAGGCAAAAAGGCATTATGAAAGAAGGCAGATACAGTTCTTACAATAAGCAATAGTATTATAGAGGGGACCCATTAGCATTGCTTTCCCAGCATAATAAGCCCCCTCAGTCAAACTGAGCAGTAAAACACATAGAAACATGGCTGCACTTAAAAGAGGATAGTATGAACCTAGTATTAAAAGAAATAACTAAACTACTACACTTTATTTCCTGGCCAACAATACTTAACTTATATGAAGGTAGTTAAATGGCTAACATGGCATTGTTTTCCTGACTCCTGTGAGGACACATGCCAAGTTGGTACATTGGAAAGGTAAAGAGCTCCACTTTGTATGTAAATAACTGAAAACATCACAAAATCATATTTATCAGTAGATAAAGTAACTGCTTAATGGAATATTAGCTAAAGAACAAGTGAAAAAGTAAGCAGAGATTACTAATACCCCTGCCCAGTTGCACAACACTTGCCCCTCCCGCTCAGAGATCAACCTGTGCACTGCATCTCTCCTAGAGCTGCACAATATCGTTTGAGCATCATCATCATCGTAATGTACGTGTGTGCAATAGTCACATCGCAAGTCCTGCAATGTAGGAGGCAAATGAACTCAATGTGTTCTCCTCTAAGTTCAACCTGGGTACCTGACACACACTACGCGCAGTGATCCACCAATCACGATTGTTCTTAATCAGAATGCCGAAGCAGACCACACCTCTGCACATGGAGTGAGTTGCTGGTAACAACATTGAAAAATGAGCAACAAACAAGAGAAAATCACTGAAAACAAAAACTTGGCACCAAAAAGAAAAGCAACATCAGTTATCTGGAATTATTTCAGCTACAAGGAGGATGATATTGAAACACATGTTCTCTGTCGACAGTGCCTTGAATCTGTCGTCACGAGAGGAAACACAACTAATTTGTTTGACCATTTACGTCAGCACCACACAGCTATTATTTCCCCGAGTATTTTTTCATATCCCTATATATCGCAGGGTTAAAAAAAAATGCAATGTCGTTTTTTTCCAATACCGTGCAGCTCTAATCTCTCCTAGTGGTAAAAACTGTGTGTCCAATTTGACAGAGCACAAAGTCAACATTAGTGAGTAATGTGCAGCCAAAGATCAGCTACAGCTGTCAACGTGTTCCCCTGGTGCAGTCACTATTGTAAGTGTATTTAGATGTTAGCTGTTAATTTGCAGTGCATAAAACAGCTATTGTACAATGAAGTGTTATATTTAATTTTTTTTTTCTCTTCATATTCACATAATTGAAACTGAACATTGCCTCTCCGTTAGTGACACTGACTGACTGTGATGTCATGTAAAGCCAAGTAAAGTTTCTTCAAAAGCTGCACCTTCCAAGGAAGTCATCTTTATCAGTGTCTTCATCAAACAGCTCAATCTCCAGATTCTGTCCTGAGTGCTCATACACCAAAGCCTGAACACACAAAAACACAAAAAACAGATTGCACTACCTTTGTATTAGAATTACATCTATGCATTTAGCATTACTTTATGTAAAGAGACGTCAGTGGCTTTGCATATTAATATTTGATTGTCTATCTATAATCAGCTAGTATTGTACACCATCTAACAATGCACAAAATACACACAAATACTGTTCACAATTTAATTAAAGGATGAACACGTAAGATACACTGTGGGACTCAGAGTGTAGACTGTCTCTTACCTCATACACTTCATTCCATTTGGGGTTGACAGTCTCGTGGATGACTTTACTCTGGAACAGCTGTGTCCCCAATCGAATTACTCCATAAGGGTCTGATTTACCTTTGATCAGCCCACCAAGGAACTTATCTTTACCCAGCAGGTCCTGGGCTTCAATGAAGTGGATCCGCAAGACACCCTGAGGACATGGACAAAGGTGCAGACAGATATTAAAATGTGATCTATATTCAATTGCATTTGCTAAAACAGACAAAAATGTTTGTAAACACAAGATGGAAAAAGCGTACTGATCAGATTTTAATCATCTCAATAAGACCATATCTGTAAGTCTGGCTTGCATTATGTAGAGGTTTTAAGTCAGTGTCAACCAAGAGGCAATGACCTCAACTCCAAAATGAAACCAATGCAGAACCATTTTAAAGCCTTATTGTCACTGATGGCTGCTGTGGTTGGTTCTAAGAAGTTCTAGCTCCCATAGACTAACATTGAACTTCTCTCTAAAAATGCTAATAACTCAGTAAGTCATTAACTCATTCTGGTCTCATATATTTTATTTGGAGTCTCTAATAAGTGATCTATTCATCCATCTTAGAATTTTTCCTCCATTAATAAGATCGCTTGCCAACATTCTGAGTCACTTTTGGAGTTTTCATTTATGTAAACAGACTTCACTTCAGATTATACAAGTAGGTAACCCTATTACACCTAATGTTAAAAATGATATTTGGCATATGTTTATGTTGCCTTTGACATTGTAGTTTTAATTTGACTTTGCTGTTGTTAAGTTGTTAACAAGTTGTTAAGTGTTTGCTCCTGGAGGATTCTTGGGTTCTGTAAATTGACTTGAGAGTCTGGTTTCGACCAGCTCTATATGTAAAGAGTCATGAGACAACTTTTGTTATGAGTTAGCGCTATATGAATTAAATTTGATTGATTGATTTTTGTTCTCATTTGGAATTTGATGGAATATTAGCTTTACTGTTTTAAGTCTTTTTAAATGTAAAGCAACTCTTATATTGTTTGTATGTACAAATATGTTTGTACATATGTACATATGTTTGTTTGTTGTACAACTGCAGCAATGAATCAATTGAAGACATTTGAGGATGTCATCTTGGTCTGAGGGGAAAATTATACTTTTTACAATTTCAAGTTAACTATAACTACAGTTAACTATAAAAAACAACAAAAAAAAAAACACCGTGGACCAATAGTCAAATTCAATACATTACAGATAAATAAAGATAAAGGAGGTATGGCATTGCCAAATTTTAAGGAATATTTTCATGCAGCACAAATTAGACCCCTAATCTGCTGGTGTGACAAAGACTGTGTATCCAAATGGAAAAATTTAGAACAATTTGCACAAGGAAGGGAAATTCAAAGTCTTATCGGAGATAGAGAAGAAACAATGAGTGTAATAAACCAGATGGGCAGTGTCAACCGATTTACATTAAAGCTGTGGTTTAATATAGTACGCAAATATAAACTGGAGAAAGAGCTTGGGATACTTCAGTGGATAGCATATGAAAAACGCTTTACCTCAAGTTCCCATGACCAAAAATTTAAATAAGGAGTAGAAACGGCATAACAGCATTATGTACATTAACAAAAAAATGGGAATTTCTTTGGTTTCCAGGAGATTCAACAAAAATATAATTTAAGTAACTATGACAATTACAGGTACGGGTAGGGACTTTTTTGACAAAAAAGTAAAACGCAAGGTATACCTGGATAAAAAATGGCTTCATTAGAACCATAGTTGAAACCTACAATTCAAAGAAGTATAGAAACATATCTACAATGTACAGCCACCTAATGGAGAGAAAAGGGAATACAACCACATATATAAAACTGAAATGGGAAAGAGAACTGGGTATGAATATTTCAGAGGAAGATTGGTTAAATATTTGGCAAACACAGCAGACATCTACATCATCACAGATTTGGAGATTATATTGTTGGAAGAACTTGATTAGATTCTTTGTCACACCCAGGATTAGAAATAAACACACATCAGCACCACAGACATGTTGGAGAAAATGTGAAGATATGAATGTAAACCATATTTGTTGGTATTTGCTGAAAATTTTGTTAGCAGCTTGCAAAGAAACAATCACAAGAAAATGATACAAAGCAGATCCACCAACACAGCATGACTGGAAAAAAACTGTGAGTGAGGTACATGTAATGGAACAGTTGACCCATAAGATAAGGACTCAAGAAGAACAATGTTGAAAAAAGTGGGAGAAATGGTCTGTTTATTACAACAACAGGATAAGGACGATCTTATTGATAACAACACTGGCACATACTGTAGAGACATAGCAATCCACTATGTTCTTTTTCTTTTCACATTTATATTTCTTTTATTTTTTGTCTTCCATCTGTATGTCCATATCTGCTATATGTTCTTACAAAAGAGACAACAGAAAGAAAGTGTTAAAAAAATAAAATAGATTAATCAAGGAAATAACCAACGGATTAAAAACAATGAATAAATCCTTAATTGCAATTGTAGTTATGATTCATGTTTATCTATGGTTATTCTGAAGCATTTCATAGCTGAACAAACATTTGTTAATTTTCTATCCCTCCGTCACTCTAGAGTTGCATCAATAGTATATTAGACAGTGTTCATTTTAGAATACAGCTAATAAATCACATTACCATGGGCATGGGGAAGCGGACCTGGGCCAGCTGGGCCTCTCCAACCAGAGGGATGGTGATACGATTAGGTAGCACCAGGTGGCTGTGGATGATGTCCTGGATGATGCTGTCACTCAAACCACTGAGATGAATGAAACAGAGAAAGCAGAAAGAAAGAAAAGAGTGGGAGATGGGAGGGGCAACAGAGAAAACAAGGGGGAAGAGAAAGAGACAGGACAGTTAAAGAACAGATGAGAAAGAAAATGAACAAAAAGTGAATTTAAGAAATATGTATATTGGAAAGAAAAGGATGGGAAGGAAACAGAAAGTAGACAACAGGATGAGACAGGATAGGGAGATGTGAAAAAGAAAAAAAGACATTACAGTTTTACAGCAGGGTTCACAGCTGAGAACCAATTCAACACTTAACCGGTTATAATGTGTCTATCATCTCTCTGAAGGCTGAAGCAACCAAGCACCCTCTTTTAGAGTTAATTAAAAAAATTAAAACATCTGAATACCTCATCCTAATTCTCACACCCAAAAGACTAAACATACTGTCCATATATGTCTGTCTGAAACCTGGCCTATGATATGTACAACTTGCTTGTGATTGACAGATATCTGTTTTTTATTTCACTAATTTCTTTTCCTTGATGAGTCTATGTTCTTAGCTGTCAGATTAATTACAGATTGCACCTCATCTCCTCTAGAGGGCAGGAGCGCATAGCATTCAAATAACTGGCCTTCAAACAATCTAACTCTAAAGTCTGGGCTGGTTAAGCATGGACATTTTACATGAGATCAAACTTCATTTTTGTGCTCAAATGCTGATTCATCCTCTGCTCACTTTACTGTCAACATGTAACTATGTCCAGGTGGAAGCTGGATGATGATGTAATTCTATTTATAAACCCTTCTTTCAAATCTACAAAGAGCTAATCTAATTTTAAGGACTGAAATAATTCTTGTACACAACATATTTACACAGACAACTAGAAAAGCACTGATCTCCGCAAAGGCAGATCAGCCACTTAATGTCAACTATGAATGCATAAATATAAGGCATTAGATAATATTGTCATTATGTGACGTCATGTTTTCCTGAGGGCAAAACTATTTGTATGAGAGCTCTCTTTTCTCTGACATACAAACACACACTGAGTGAGAAGGGTGGCGTAATTGGCTAGTGCAGTTTGATCTCACACAGACACACACACATATGTAGACACAATAGTGTTTCCCTACAAACTTGTCAAACAAGGAAAACAACATTTCACAGGGTGGAGTCTCTTGAAAACCACAGAGTTTCTGAGGTGAAAACAAACAGTGAAGAGGCAGGAAACAGCACACAACACACTATTCTACAACATCTCTGCCATGGCCCTCTCTTGTTAAGTCAGTTCTGTTTTTACTGTTTTTTCCACATTTGCATGTCACACACCTAACAAGGGAACAAGGCTGCATTTCATAGAGGATGACAGTAAATACCACAGAAGAACTTAGAGCCACTTCCACATGCAAATCTATCCACACAGTAAGGTGATCTGATTTTGATATCAAAATGTTAACATTCCAGACAGCCATCACAGGATGTCGTATCACCCACCACAAGAATGAACAGGGGAAAAACAAGAAAATACTTGAAAAAAGTTGTGTTTTACGGAATTGAAGTTTTAAAAGATTAGACTTTCATTCAACACCCTCTGAGAAAATTTTTATTTATACAGCTTTCACCAGATATTGACTAAAAGGACATAATTCTGGCACACAAACATAAAGCCAGATGAAAGCACTTTACAGCACTTTCTGTAGTCTAGAGAGTGAGCAGGCTGATTGCTTGTCTGTAATTTGTACTTTCATGTGAAACAAAGCACTTGACAGAAGTACTGTCTGAAAATGCTTCATCCAAATCCAGCCAACATCACATTCATGTCTGCAGCAGCTCTCCTCACATAATCATGCTTCTATAAATACCAACACTTAACAAGGAAAATAAAGGTCATAATCCATTCTGTGACCCAGTGGTTAATGTAATGGATTCAGCAGCAGGGCCTCAGAAGCTGAGGGGCTGCTCTGACTGTGTGTCCTCTGGGAGCATCTCCTCTTACCACCTTCATCTTCTCATTTTATAACAGCAAAAAAAAAAAAAAAAAAAGCACAGAACACTGCTGTAGATTTGCTAAAAATTTGACATTTTATGAAAAATAATTAACTTTTTCTAAACAATGAAGGCTTTGTCATTTACTGTTCTCCACTGTCTTTAGCATTTACTATTCTTACATTTCTATAAGTAGCAAGTTATGATTTGTGATACTTCTACTTTACTTAACAAATGAACAAAAAAATGTGAATTTTAAAAAATCACCTGATTTTACAACAAAAATGTCAGTGTATTGTAATAAAGAAATTTCTATGATTGTGATGTTGTCAAGACCAGAGGTGTCTATGGCCGGATGTAAACAGAGGTGAAGCTCACTTCAACATAAAACAAACTGTGGATCAACCATGGTCAAATTAGATGATCATCATCAATAAATGTTCTGCACATTATTTAGATCCATGAATCTTCTTTTATTTTTTCTCTTCCTTGCCCGCTACCTGCCCCCATTTCATTTAATTTTACCCATGTCCATACCCGTGAAAATTCATATAATTTTTTTGTTTTTACCCGTCTGCTCGTGTTTTTGTGGGTTACTTGTTCGGTGCCCAACCCAGTGCCAAACTCTGGTCAGTGTCATTTACTGTGGAATTAGAAAACGGAAACTTTTATGATACTGCCTGGTTAAATAAGTATTGTTTCCTTCATGTCAAAAAATTCAGTTTTACTTTTTACTTTTGTACTTTATTACAATTGAGAAGTTGTACTTTTTTACTTTCACTTAAGTAAAGGAGTTGAATCCGTACTTCTACTTTTACAAAAGTATTTTTTCATACAAGTAGCTGTACTTGTACTTAAGTACAGAGTCTAAGTACTTTTGCCACCTCTGGCCAAGACCACCAAAACCAAGACCAACTCATGACAAACGTTGAAGGATCAATTTTTATTACTTATTGTTGCTTAAAAACAACGTGTCACCACATGCCCTAACCCACTTATCTGTCACAAAGGTTTCACTTGATTAGCTATATCCGTTATTGTACGCTGACTACAGGAGGTATTTTGCATGTCAAGTTAAAAAGCTGACAAACACCTGAAAGCATCTACCTGAAATACATGTGGTTATAGGAGAGGTGTAGAAAATTCTCAAAAGTTTTGAAAGATTAGTTAACTATTTTTGCGAGTACCGCTTCACCTACAATTTGTTATGATTCTTAAGGGCTAGTAAAAGTTGAAATGGTTTAAGCCATCTTGGTAAGTGCTGAACTTGATTTTTATGCCATTAACATCTTTTGTGTCATTTACCCTTTACTTTTTTTTGCATGGTTTGTCAGTCCAGCTTAACATGTCGTATACATTACTTTTATAAATTTCAGTATATTTCATAAATTGAATCCTGATCCACTATTAAAACCAAGGGTACCTGGGTACTTTGAAAGAATCTGGTACAAGCACAATAGTTGCACATGCATAAAATAAACTAGCGTGCTGACCCCAGAGAATCCATGGATTCTAGAAACTGTAGAGTTGAGAAAATGGGGAGCTGAGCTAAGCTTACTGGTGTAACACACAGATTAGGAAGATATATAATGGTCCTCATTTTGTTATATATTGAAATCCAAAGTAACAGAAAAGAATGCATTCATAGTGACCTTAAATATTTCTTTGAAAAGGCTTCACAGTAATGTTACTGTATGACTTCATCACATTCACATTTCTTGATGACTTGACTAAGTTTACTGGTGCAACACACAGATTAAACTAAATTTAGTGTTGTAAAACACAGATTGGGAAGAAATACAATGGCCCTCATTTTGTTTTGTACTGACATGGACATGGATGATAGACTTTAACACAGGACTGAAGATGACTGTTTATTGCGACTCAATCCCTTAATGGGCTGGGTCTGACCGGGGACCGGCAGAGTGGAACTTGAACCACAGTAAGAACCAGACCGACCTTGTTAGTGTGTGTAGTGTCTAGACCCGGTTCTCCCATTGTGTCCCAATGATCCAGATCCAGCCCCCCCGCCCCCCATGTGGCTTTGAATGGACTCATCCGCAGGCTGCCTGTAACCCATTGCAATTTTAGAAAGTAATAACTCCAAAAGTACTGGTTGTATCAATATACAGTTTTTGCCTGTCTGATCCTTGACCAAAATACATAATTACTCAAAAAGGCACAGGCTAGCTCTCTTCAGTTTTTCAGTTATAAAGCAGACACACATATACACACACACAGGGGTTACTTGGCTTTTATAATATAGATAAGATTTGCAGTACAGATTGGTAGTGGCAACATGATGACCATACTCCCTATGTTTGATTATGGTGATGTAATTTATAAAATGGCTCCCAATTGTGCCCTTAACTGCCTGGATGCTCTCCATCACTCAGCCATCCGTTTTGCCACTGGAGTACCTTTTTCCACCCACCATTGTGATCTGTATAAACTGATAGGCTGGCCCTCCCTCCACACCAGGCGACATCACCATTGGTTTCTACTCATCTACAAGACTCTTCTAAGGAAAATACCTAAATACCTCTCCAACCTTTTGCACCTTTCCCACAATAACTACCACTTGAGGTCCAGTGATTTCATTACTCTATCTCTTCCAAAAGCCTGCACTGTCTTTGGCCAGAATTCCTTTTGTTTTGCTGCAGCACGAGTGGAACTCCCTTCAAAACACTTTTAAACTTTCAGCTCTCCCATCATTCCATGTGTTTAAACAGAAACTACAACATTCCCTAGTTGACTGTTGCACATGTTGACTCCCCTTTTGCTCTCTCTCCATACACTCTAGTATTTATGCTATTTTTAACTTCATAGTCTCTTCACCTTTCCTCTGGATGGAGGTTTTTAATCCCAAGGTGCAGGACACAGTGTTACAAAAACAGCTTTGTTTCTGTCGCCCTCACTGAGCTCAATAATAGTGACATTGCACTTTATTTACTTATTTAGTTATTTATCCTATTTCTTTA
The DNA here is from genome assembly GCA_037367295.1 of Apogon hyalosoma. Lineage (NCBI taxonomy): Eukaryota > Metazoa > Chordata > Actinopteri > Kurtiformes > Apogonidae > Apogon > Apogon hyalosoma. The sequence goes on along the minus strand of JAPQRP010000011.1, from coordinate 25,160,693 downwards.
CTCTATTTATTATTATTGTGACTTCTAATAGAGGGTATGCGTTTATGTCACTTTCCCTCCAGGCCACACCCCTCTAAGTCGGACTGAGTGGCAAAAACCTCGTTCAACACGACGGAGTGTAGCAGTAAACACAGTGAGACTGGGAAAAATGTGGAATATGAAATTAAATTAAGGACAACTGAACTCGACATGGATCAGTACAAGCTACCAAAGAACAAGTGGTCCACAAACATTGACATGTGGCCCAAAATCATGTATCCTGACATCCATCATGGCTTATTTTACCTGAAACAAATATACATTGTTTCATCATTACTGATGTTGTGGTTCGAATCCCTTCCGGTGGAAGACTTTGATGTAGACCTCACTACTGGCACCACTGGACTCATTCCAATTTGTTCTCCACCTCTCTTACTTCTTCCTGCAAGTAGATAAACCTCTGCACCGCTGTTACTCAGGAGCCTCCCACACGCGGCATCAGTGCATTTGTGCAAATTAACATCTCGTGAAGTGTGAGATTCCATGCAACAGCCCATGCAAAGCATCCAATTCAGTTTTTGTGCTAGCACATATTTTGTTGATAAGCTTAGCTCAGCTTTGTTACATGCTCAAAATCCTCAAAAATTCTCAAATTTTGAATTTGTTAATTATTCAAATTATTATTTAACTCAACCTAACTTCCCCCCTTCCACAGTGTTTTCCATTGTGGACTGCATATATTAACTATCGTATAAAAATATTGTATCCACATCAAAACCCCATATTAATTCACGTTACCTTAGTAACGTATCACCCCAAAATAAAAATATTGAATATACAACACTTCAACAAATACATCTCACATTCACACAAATATCACAGACAGTAACACTACAAAAACAATATATCGCTAATAAGCAACTTTAACAGACACAGACATGATTTAGCATTAATTTATATATTGACAAAACAAGGTGTCCAAATTAGCCAAAATTATTCCCTTTTTAGAATTAATCAATCATATGTATCGGACACTTTCCTTTGAAGTAGGGGTTTCCCCACACAGGTTCGAATCCTGTTCATGACGTCAATTTATGTTGTGGAATTCAAATGACCTTCTAAGAGAGATTAAGTTTAGTACACATACATTTATTAAAGTAAGATA
>JAPQRP010000011.1:25133880-25150864 GCA_037367295.1 Apogon hyalosoma | reverse complement strand
GGTGAGCTCCCAAGGAGATATTTATTCACCACATCTCCTTGGGAGCTCACCGGTTGTGCGGATCTTATCTCTTTTCTTACTCATAAACTTTACTCTCACAGCTAAAGGGAAAATATTCTCAAATGCATAGTATGTTCTTATATGCGTATCACCCACCTCCAAGGCCTGTAATTGCTTTGGGTTGCTGTGGGTGTATTTACTCATAAATCTTAAACTGTTAATTATTTAGCTGACCACTTCAAAATGCTGTAGGCAAAACCCTTCATCTAGTCATCTCATCATCAAGCTTTAAGTTGTATTTCATTCACATAACCAAATATGATCCAGATTCAGATAACTTTGTAACATATACAACAGGTTTTGCTTTTTTAACTTTGTTGAATAAGATCTCTATATTTACAAATGTCAATGCCAATGACAAATGAAGCTATAAAAAAAATTGAGTAACAGTAGAAATTCAGGACATCTTTCTGAATTATTTTACCTAGAGACAGCATAGATAAAGAAAATAAAATTCAAGCCCTGATGATTCCTGCTTTTAATTATGGATGAAGAGGAGACCTCATTACCTAAAGCAACTGCAAAGGTCCTTTGAGATGAATCAGGTAAACCACTCTAGTACACGTCAAGTGGCCCCACCCATTGATTTAATCCACTGGTCTAGAAAACATAGTTGTCCCTGACAACTCCACTCTAATACAGAGGATATGAGAGAAAATACCTTAACTAAATCCACACTAGGTTTGTAATGAAGTAATGAACTTTATTTTTACTCACATTTTCACCTAAATGAGGACATTTTAAATTTCTTTTAAATTTAAATTTTCAATTCAACTCAATGTCTTTGAGAATTTTGATGTTTATTTGTCTACTGTGGGTGCCAGTAGCAAATGCTAATTTGGATGATGAAACATGAAGAAGCACAGGAAGGAAGATAGCCATCAGGGAGAAGGAATGTCCTGATAAATATGGAATTAACAGTGAGAGGACTTGCCCCAGTAGCAGAAGTTGGCAGTGGCCAAACTCAACAGTATATTTATGTTGTATGATATGGCATATCCTATTGCTATTTTAATTAAAGCATTTGTAAGACTAACAGCTTGTGTACTTACTGGTTTCTTGAGGAAAAAGACAGTAACTGCTCCAATCAGAGGCATGTCCCCCAGCAGTGGCTCCATCACTACTCTCATCACACCATGAAGCTGAATGGAAGACAAAAAAACATTATGAACCAGTTTGTCTGTTTTTCCAAGCTGATCCTAACATGGCAAATCCTACAGGTCTTTGTCCACTTGAGTCTGGCTCCATGAGCAAATTGATCCCTTTGGACCCCCATGTTAAAATGTCCAACTTTTCAGCAGAAACAAGTGAAAAAGTAAGCAGAGCTTACCAATACCCCTGCCCCTCTGCATAACACTTTGCCCCTCCTGTCACTGGTACCATGCCTAGTCTGAGATTAATTACCTCCACCAAGGAATGGCAGAGGTTATGTTTTCATCGGGGTTTGTCTGTTTGTTTATTTGTCTGTTAGCAAGATTATTCAAAAAGTTATGGACAGATTTTGATGAAATTTTCAGGAAATGTTGATACTGGCACAAGGAACAAATTATTAAATTTTGGTGGTGATTGGGAGTGGGGGACTGATCTGCCTTGGTGGAGGTCTGCGCTCTCTGAGCGCTTTTCTAGTTTTGCTATTAAATTAAAAATAATTGTAAACTAGATTAAACCATGCGTGTATTTAGACGTACTTTGTTTGGACAAACAGAATTCCTGGTACAAACCATAATCCTGTGGGTCTGGAACTTTTCTTACTCTACAGCTTCATACTCCAAGTTATCCTATACCTAATGCTATGTCCATGGGGTGTACAAGGGTGAACTGTCAATTAAAACTCCTTGTTTATGTAGGCTTAAAGTGATAAAAAAAATTAGTGTGGTCACTGTGAGCGGCAGACAAGTGCCATTCATGTCTGTGGCTAACTTGTATATTCATAGCTTCTGTTTATTAAATAAAACATGTTTTATTCCTGACAAGCCATTGTACTTTGTGGTTAAGGAGATGTTAAACTCCCTACAAATACAAATGAGAGAAATTAAAATTTTTTTCATGAGCTTTACTGGCACTAGCTTAGCTTCATTTGCTACACAATGCAACTCCTTCTGACCGTCTCTGTACTTCTCCATTAGCATCCTCATTGCAAATACTGCATCTGTTGTACTCTTTCTTGGCATGAAACCATACTGCTGTTCATAAACACTCGCTTCTGCCCTTAGCCTAGGTTCCACTACTCTTTCCCATATCTACAACATATGGCTCATCAACTTTACTCCCCTGTAGTTGCCGCTACTCTGCATGTCTCCCTTGTTCTTAAAGATGGACACCACCACACTTCTCCATTCCTCAGGCATCCTCTCACACTCTAAGATCTTGTTGAATAATCTCATGAAAAACTCTACTGCCACCTCTCCTGGACACTTCCATACCTCAAAAGGTACATCATCAGGACCAACTGCCTTTCCACTAGTATTGGGATGGGACCACCTATGTTGAGATTGAGTCAAGACGGAGTCTTTGAAGGGTCAAGACCAAGTCAAGACCGAGACCGTTGGTTTTCAAATGCAGGCAAGACCAAGTCAAGATCGAGTCTTTCAGGAGTTGAAACCAAGACCATAAAAACAAGTCAGTTTTCATAACCATGATTTAATATCACCCCAGTTAACAATCAACATCTAGACCTGCAGACTAAGCTAGACTGGTAATTGTTTATAGGAGCAGTCTTCGTTATATATCGTAACAAATTTTGAATATCATTTTTTTGAATGAATGCTTTGTTTTGAACATGCTAATTTAATTCATTCAACAAAACAATGTGTTACAAATCAACAATATTTAGTTAATGAACAAAAATATATGCATTTACAACACATCAAGAGTGATATACTCTCTCAACCCAGTACTGGGTTTCTAACCTTTGCTCAGACTACAGTATATTCCAGACAGATTTGCTATCTGCAGATTTCACACTGCACTGTCTAGAAAACACAGAAGAGGCAGCACCATGGCTCTTCAACCAGGTCCTTGTATACTTTCTAGGATTAAACGTGGAAGTAGGTGGGCCATTGATATGAATCATCATCAAGTTGAAAGATGTTTATTTTGCCTTTCTCATTTGCATTTCCATTAATCCCCCATCTTTCAATGAGACGTGCAGTGACCTGTCAATCAACTGGGGTGGCACTGGCACCTGAAGTGTCCAATCAGGTTCCAGAGGTGGTCAGTGTCAAGGGAGGATTTGAGTCTCTGGACAATATGAGTCTAGTCGTGCATGCATAGACATCGTCCGGAGACTCAGGCTCAGCTCTGAAGTAAAGTTGGCTCAGCACCAAGTTTAGCTCAGCCTAGCTTGGAACAGCGGGATCAGGCAGGTGGAGCGGAGCCAGTTCGGCTCCATCCAACCACTCCTCTCCGTCGGTCTGGATATGAACACTCACTGAATGGTGCACATCGAGGGAATTAGAAGCAGGTATAGAAGCAAAATGAGTAGGTACACCCTGGACTACACCAGTGGCTGAAATGGAATGGAAATCTGTTGGTCTTGAGAACTCACTCTTAAATTACGAGTCCTTCTCCTTCCACTGTGGTCTGAGACCAAGTCAAGACCAAGTCCTTGAAGGGTCAAGTCCAAGACGAGACTGAGACCGTAGAAAATGGTCTTGAGACCGGTCTCGAGTCAGAGACCAGACTCGAGTACTACAACACTACTTTCCACTCTTCATCCTCTTCAATGCCCTCCTCACTTCAGCCTTACTAATCTTTGCTACTTCCTGGTCCACAACCGACACCTCTTCTACTCTTTCATTTTCCTCATTCATCGGCTCTTCAAAGTATTCCTTCCATCTTTCCATCACACTTCTGGCATCTGTCAAAAGATTTCCATCTCTATGCTTAATGACCCTAACCTGCTGCACATCCTTCCCATCTCTATCTCTCTGCCTCTCCAACCTGTACAGGTCTTTATCTCACTCCCTAGTGTCCACCTTAGTATACAAATCATTATACGCCCTTTGCTTGGCCTTTGCCACCTCTGCCTTCATCATACACTGCATCTCCCTGTACTCCTATCTACTCTCTTCAGTCCTCTCAGTGTCCCACTTTTTTGCTAACCTCATTTAAAAACCAATTACTATAAACAGTATATTAGTGTTACAAAGCATATAGAAGCAATAGGAGATCTAAAAAGTAAATTAGGAAAAAAAAAAAAAAAAAAAGGAAGGAGGTAGGTCCACTACATACTAAGGGGGTCTGTGATTACTCATTAGATACATCCACTCACAGCTTGTTCAGCTTCTCTCCCTGGCTATTGGTTGATTTGCCCAAAAAGCAAAAGGTGTTACTTGGCACTGACTTTATATAAAGTAGCTTAAGGGGTTTCAGAAGTTACCAAATCACTAAAAAAAAACCACTGACAACAGCTGTTAGCTCCTATATTTTCTATGGTGGCCGGGTAGTACAAAACAATATTACATTTACCTGAAACACTTTTACAAGTGTACCAAAACACTTTTACAAACTTACTGAAACACTTTTACAAATTAACCGAGACACTTTTACAAATTAACCAAAACACTTTTACAAACTAACCAAAACTATTTTACAAGTTTATCAAAACACTTTTACAAGTTTACCGAAACACTTTTACAAGTTTACCAAAACACTTTTACAAATTAACCAAAACACTTTTACAAATTTACCGACACACTTTTACAGCTTTACAGAAACACTTTTACAAAGACACGACCTGGAACTGACACCGCAGGGTTGGGACAAGAAGTGCAAACAGGTAACCAGTAGCATAATCGATCCAGCCAGCAGCTTAGCCAACACCTGAACCAGCAGAGATGTTTTGCCTGTTTTGTGGAGCCTACTTCCAAGTTTTAGGGCCCTTTTGTGGTGATTGTGGACATAGCTTGGATTTTCTCACTGATGGTTGGTCCCGCCATCTCCTCGTCATTTAGAACATGAAGGGACCGTCCACACGATTCATAAAAAGGAGTTTTCCTGTTCAGAGAACTGCCACAAAATGGGCAATACATCTCTGCTGTTCAAAGTGCCAGCTGACCTGCTGGCTGGATCAATTCCGATACTTGGGCTTACCTGTTGGTGCTGTCTTGTCCCAACCCAGCGGTATCACTTCCAGGTCATGTCTTTGTAAAAGTGTTTTGGAAAAGTTGCAAAAGTGTATCGGTAAATTTGTAGAAGTGTTTTGGTAAACTTGTAAAAGTGTTTTGGTTAATATGTAAAAGTGTTTTGGTTAATTTGTAAAATTGCTTCAGTAAACCTGTAAAAGAGTTTTGGTAAACTTGTAAAAGTGTTTTTGTTCATTTGTAAAAGTGTTTCAATAAGTTTGTAAAAGTGTTTTGTTAAATTTGTATAAGTGTTTCGGTACACTTGTAAAAGTGTTTCAGGTAAATGTAATATTGCTTTGCACTTCCCGGCCACCGTAATTTCCTCTTGGCACTACAGCCAAATGCAAAACTCAAGGCATCTAAACAGAAGCCCGCAAACAGTCTAAATGTATAACATCATATGGTTCTTTTGTTCTATTTCATCTTTTTGCTCATTGATTTCAGTGACTTTTAGATGATGCCATTTTGTATGCCCATGATGCTTTTCAGGATAGCTTTTATGTTAGCTTTTCCTATATAACACTCCCATTATACGATGAGTCTTGAAATCTATATTATTAAATTGTGATAATTCACTTCATTTCTTTATCTTAAACCTCTGTCTTTGCCTGTTTTGTAAATTTTCACTCAACTTATCAATTTGACACCTAATAGCCTTGTGTTTTCTAAAAACAAAACAAAAAAACAAAGATAGTCTATTTTGTTTATACAGTATTTGACTGTCTTTGCCAACTCAAACCAAATAAATAAGTAAGCAAATATGCAACCAGCACATAAAATCAATTTTCTGGGCAAAAGTCTAATTACAGGAGGTAAGGATAAAGACTGGTTTATACTTTATTGTTGTTTTTAACTGTACAGCCTTTTATGTTTTTAATCTATTCTTGCATTTTATTCTTTTTATTTAGGTTTTATTTATGCTTCTGTACAGCACTGTTTTGTTTTGTTTGTTGTACAGTTGTTCTATGTCTTTTAATTTATTCTTGTATTTCACTCTGTTATTTTGGTTTTTATTTATTTTTTCTGTACAGCACTTTAAAACAACCAGAGTGGACCAAAGTGCTTTACAAATAAAGTTGGATTGGACTGGACACTTTATTGTTCCCTTGGACTCCAAGAGCTGCACAGGTGAAGTTGCCAACTAACAACAGAGAAGCAGGGATGAGAGGATTCCAGCACCATACCGGATTTCCAGCGTGCTGCGATCAGTAAGTTGAGGGAATTTAGGAAATATATCATGCGTGCAAAAGATCAGAGCAAGTACAATACCAAGGGAGCCGACCTGGGTTTTGATAAACCTCTCGCTCTCAACCAATGTCTTTCACTCCCAAGAAGTTCAATTATGGCTACTAGCCAATCAGTAGTAGAAAGGGGGCGGGTCTTGAGGAGACGAACAAACTGTTTTGGAGCCAACATCTTCAGAGTAATCAACTGTACGTGGTGAGATTCGTAGAGATGGAAGGTAAACAGATGAAGAGTGGTGAAGACGTCCTGCAGGTTGACAATGGACTGAAAAATAAATAGCTTTGAGCATGGATAGAGGAACTGGGAATAGATGGAAAGCCTTACGGCAGTTGGTGTACATTATGCTCACACACACTGAAATATGTAACAAGAGGTAAAAAAAAAGTATTTCCACCACATGAAGCTGACCCTAGCCATAGAGCTGCTGTGTGTGTCATATGGAGTATTATTGCCACCTTATGATCTGTTGTGATATGTCTGTAGTAGTGATGCACATCAGCGGGTTACCTATGGGACTCTCAATGAATTGAGAGAGTCGCAGCGGATGGGGGGTGAGGGGGGTTGTGGTTCTCACTGTACTGCAAGACTAGTACACAAAGACACTTATAAGATGGGGGTCATTGAATAGTAAGACGGGGGGGCTGGGGGGAGATAAGTATTACAACGTATCTCTCTTCTCTCTCTCAAAGTGATTCTAGATATAGAGTTAGGTGTACAATGTCAATTAAACAGTAGTGAAAAAACAAGATTATATATGGGTGCTTCTATGAAACTGGGTAAAATTTGGTACCTGGCATTTTGCCAGCTTTTTAGACCCAGTAATAAAAAAGAAATTTAGACATATTTCCCCCCAGGATGTACCTACTGGTGACCTCAGATAAATGCAAAAAAAAAAAAAAAAAATTATACTCTTGCTCTGAGCCATCCCAAAATTAATTAATTTTTAATAAAATATTGGGGCCAAAATATGACCAAAATTGGTAAATGAAAAGCTACTTTAGGTGTCAGTGCATTTGATCTGGAAAACATGGCTTGAAATGGTCTTATATACTGTTATAAATAAAGACGCTGTGTAAAATTCGACAATCCTAGTGGTTTTTCTTATCCAGACATGCAGGGTTTTCACGAATCAGCAGTCTCATTTCAGGTTTTGTGTGTAACCCATTGTGTCCACTTGCATTACATGCAGAACCTGCCCAATTAAACATATAAATCGTAAAATATTTTTGCAGCAGTGGTCATTTTTGTGAAACACAGTCTTATATTATAGTTCGATTCCAAAAATGTACCTGTGAGAAAACAAAGCGGTATTAAAAAAATAGTAATGCATAATTTTCGTGCCCTTTTTACCATGTGGATTTTTGTATTAAAAATAATGCAAAATATTATTAAAATGTGTTTTATCTATAAAATAGTTTCTCTTTTATCTCAGTAAGTATTTATTTATAAAATACTCCCAAAGTGCTTCCAAACTTGCCTCATAACATTAGACTACATCTAGTTTGAATTTTTAGCCCCCAGACCTGTGAATTGCTAGATGTAAGCCCATCATTGACCCATTCCTCATGACCTGACCTGAGGAAAAATTTTCAGGCTTGAGATTTTTTTTTTTTTTTGCAATCACCCCTGGAGAAGTATTAGACTAGAACAAAGATGCAATCACATAACCCACACATATTGCACATACCCATATTGCACAAGACTCTTATAGTTAAAAAAAAAACATGCTCGCAATAAATAACAATGACGAAGGATACAATAAAGCAGATAACATAAGGTCAAAGATAAGAGATAACATCATGACATTATTGCACATTCTGGCTACTTCTCCATGAAACATTATTCAAAACACTGATTGAGGTGGGTAATAATGGGTTTTTAAAGTATTTCAGTTTAGATCTGGGGACTCTGTATTGTCTACCAGATGGTAGGAGTTCATACTTAGGGTAAAGAATGTAGGAAGGGTCAGATAAAGCATGCTGCACCTGCCAGAGAACTGACTGTTCATACATGGACTGCAGGGAAGCGTTTTCAGTCCCCCCTACAACCTTCATGGTGGTCTGCACCAGATGAGCAAGTCTACATTTAATCTTGACAGAGAGATTACTGTACCAGGCTGACATCCCATACCAAATAATGCTGTCTAAAAAAGCCTGATAAAACAAAAATATGATCTTCTGATCAGCATCAAACACTGAGTCAGCGTAAAAAATACACCCTTTGCTGTAAACAAGATTACAAATTTGTAATATGTATTTCACAGCTAAGATGGTTATCTAGTGAAGACCTAGATGTAAGAACTGACCTGGTTGATTTTTTCATCATGAATTAGCAGTGGGTTATGATCAAGGGCGTCGCTAGCAATTGTGGGCCCCATGAAAAGTTAGTGTTGTGGGTCCTTCAAAAAATAGAAGTATCTGAAAATTTGTTGTGTGTGTGTGTGTGTGTGTGTGGGGGGTATGTACGTGGGAGTGTATTCCATAAGTGCCGTAACTGGCATGAAACCAAGAGTGAAATTTAACTTTAGACATCTGACTCCTGGCTTCTATGCCTCTCTTTTACTCTGGAGCTTACTTCACAACTTCTAACCTATATCCTGAGCCCTCTGGGAATGCTGGGCCCCGTGAATTTGTCATGTTTATCCCCCTTTACAGTGCCCTAGCCTTTAGGGGTCCAGCGGCCCCATACCCCACACCATGATCGCTGCACTACATGCAAAAAGGAAAAGAAGTGCTTTACTAAAAACAAAAAACATACACAGCACACAAATCCAAACTAGGGGACCAGTGGGGCCTCCCAAGATCTTAGTGGGAAAAATGAAAACAGTAAAAAAAAAAAAAAGACAACTAGGAAAACAATTTAGTGGGGAAAAAAACAGGAAAAGATTTAGTGGGAAAAAACAGGAAAAAAATTGTGGGGAAAAAATTGGCAGGAAAAAAAATTGGGGAGGGAAATTGTGTGAAAAAACAGGAAAAAAATGTTGTGGGGGGGAAAAAACAGGGAAAAAATGTGTGGGAAAAAAAAAGTGGGGAAAAAACAGGAAAAGATTTAGTGGGAAAAAAACAAACAAAAAAATTGTGGGGAAAAAACAAGGAAAACATTTGAGGGGAAAAAAACAAAGAAAAAAAAATTGTGGGGAAAAAAAGGAAAAAAAATAGTGGGGTATATAAAGCCAGGAAAAAATTCTGTAGGGAAAAAAAACTGGAAAAAATTTTGTGGGGGAAAAAAAACCCAGGAACATTTTTTTGTTGGTTTTAAACAGTCCTAAATACCTCTGTGCTTTATTGCCTCACATATTTTCCGTGGATACCACATCCCTACCAATTTCCAGCCACTACTGTGTAGTCACTATCAATGCGACCAGTGTCCGTAGTGTTTAGCCAATGATCATGGCACACAAAGGGTTAACAGTCAGTCTCTGCTAGAAGACCTGCCTCTAACCTAAATATCGCTCTCTGATTGGCTCTGCCGGTTTCTTGCTAATACACATGTGATTGACCGTCAACGCTGTCACTCCATCTGCTTGTAAAAGCTACTTGCCACCTGCTAGTTTGACAGAGCAGGAGGCAGTGTATCTGCAACTGCAAGTGTAAGATGTCAACACGTTTGGCATTTGTTCTGCCTGGTTACGTCAGGTAGACAGATTTTAATATCAGTGGTGTCATTTACATTTGTATTTGTGTCTGTGTGTTTGTGTGTCTGTGTGTGCTTGGTAATTAGGATTTCAAGGATGTCAAAGAAAAGAAAACTGGACATAAGATACTTCTTTAGTAGTCAAAGTGTAAGTTACTTCAGGATATAGAGGGTATGCATGTGACATCACACTAGCGGAAGTCACTGCGGTTACGCCTACTGAGTGGCAGAAAGAGGGAGATGAGTGGCAGCGCTGGCTTCAATACCGTCTAAACTTAAGAACAATATTTAAATAAAATGGGGAAGAGCTGATGTGCGATTCATTGTACAAACAGGTTTGAAAAGCAGTCGGAGCTATCATTTTACAGGCTACCAAAAGAAAAAGAAAAGAGAAATAGATGGCTCAACAAATCCAGGCAATGAAACCTAGATTTTTGGATCCCGTTTCCTGTCAGGTAACATTCATTTATGCTGTGTTTTTGGGTAAAATCATACCTTAAATTACGTATTGTTTCGGCTAACATTCTTAGTAAAGCTCTTGTTAGCATCTTTCAGATTTAGAATCAGAATACACTTTGTCATTTGACATGTCACAGCAAACGAAATTACGATGCACAGATTCTCCCAAAGACCTGTGCGGCCGCTGCCATGGTACGGCGCCGCTTTCATGGTTTTTGTCTTAATTTTGTTATTCTGAACCTTGTGCTCTACATGATTTGTAAACTACCTTAAACTGAGGCTAACCCAGTTTTTCAGATATGGGGGTACTCGAGCACAAAACCACGATGGCGTATTAGGGCCACATAAGAAAATAAAAACACTGTCATTACGACAATAAAGTCATAAAGTATCGAGATAAAACCCGTAATTTTATGAGGATAAAGTCAAATACAAAAACAATCAGAATATTTATAAGTTGTAATTGGGTAAATAACTTCTAATGTCCTGATGTTTTCTTTTCTTGCCCGATGCCGACATCCTCCACTGGAACCAAGCTTGCACTGCCGAGTCGAACTATGACAAATGCAGTTTTACTGCTTACCGATTAAACAACCAATGGTCGCTAACGAATACACAACCATGACAACATACAGGAAGGTGAGCCAATCACAAATCAAGGTTTTCCCTGTCTCCACAAATAGGCTCGTTCTTGATGGAGCAGTGATGCACAGCAGCACTGATCTCTAAACTATACACTTCAGTATTATCATGTAGCTGTTCTATCCAGGTATTCTAGAGATTAGTACTGCTGCGCCAGACACTCAGCAATGGTCATCTTGAATGCGCCTAATGACACCAGAATCACTGTTTCAGCTGCTTGAGACTGTTTTTTGTGAAGTGGTGGGAAAAAGCTAGGCCTATTGCGATTTGTGAAAAAGTGGTGGGGACAATTTAAGGTCATCTCAAAAGTGGTATTGACATATCCCCACCGTCCACACCATAAACTACGCCCATGCAGAGAGGTGTGGCCCAGGGGGGAAGTGATGTAAACGTATACCCTCTATAGAACTGTAGAGGCTTAACAAAACAGTATTGGTTCAATCCCAATTCACCCCTTTGCCCTACCCCTTACCCCTTACCTCTTAGCCCTTGCACTTGGCACTACCCCTTGAAACGGAGCTGCAAGGGTTAGGGGTTGAAACATTCCCCTATGAAATGGGACAACCCATCGCAACCTGTTACATCATCAGCAGTCATCGATGGCGTTATTAATAGATGTGACAATGTTGTTTCCGCAAGTATTTAACATGCCATCAGCAGCTGTAACTATCTCTGTTGCATGGGCTTTGGTCATGTTTTTGCTGCTATCAACTATAAACTGCAAAAATGGGATCTATAACACATTGAAATGGCATTAAACAGTTGATCAAATGATTAAGTTGTTTACGAAGAAAATATGTACATTTGTGTTTCTTTGATCACCCTGCTGCACTTTTTGGCTGTGTTTACCTCCATCCTGCCAATGATTCAAACAGAATTATGGGAAATTTCTCCTACCCCTCTATTCATAGTGTGGTCCTGAAAAATCTCTGTTCTGAGGGCTATACAGCCCTCCTCCTTAGCCACAGAAACTCATAAAAACCCACAGAGTCCACAGCAGCACAACTGTGTGTGTGTGTATGTGTCAGTTCTACTACTACTATTAGACAAACTACACCTGCACCTCCTCCTGCTACTATTACTTGTACTTCTCCTACTGCTCCTCTGACTACTACTATTACTCATTCTCTTCCTACTACTCCTGTAACTCCTACTACTACTACAACTATTACTCTTACTCCTCCTTCTCTTACTCTTACTACTACTCCTATTACTCCTCTTACTACTTCTACTACTACTTTTACTCCTAATCGTCATTCTACTACTACTGTTACTCCTACTACTCCTCCTCCTACTACTACTACTATGATTATTACTCCTCCTACTCCTCCTCCTCCTACTACTACTTCTACCATTACTTACACCTCATTCTACAACAACTACTACTACTACTACTACTACTACTCCTTTTACTCCTCCTTCTCGTCCTCCTGCTATTTCTTTTACTTCTGCTACTACTCCTTTTAATACTACTCTTACTCTTACTACTACTCCAATTACTACTACTACTACTCCTACTACTATGTCAAAGGCCCTTTTTTACAATAGGTGCCACTTGTCATTGGGTTATGTCAGAGTCCAGGCTGGAGACGCATGTAGCTGGACAATGACAGTGAAATGTGGAGAAACACAGCAGACATGACAGGAGACTGGATTCATTTGATTTAGTCATGTTTGTCCTGATTCGCTGATGCTGATCACCTGACACCTGAGCTTCATCTGTCTTTGTTATATACTCTGTTTTCATCTTATAATTGAAGAGCTTTGTCTGTGTGTGTGTATGAAAGAAAATCAGTTTAAATAAGTTTTTTCTATCAGTAATATTAGTAATAATAGTAGTAGGATGAGTAGGACATGGAGGGGTAGGAGTATTAGGAGTAATAGTAATAGGAGGAGGAGTAGAAGGAGGAGGAGAGGTAGGAGTAGTAGGATGAGGAGGAGGAGTAATAGGAGTAATGGTACTAGGAGGAGGGTGAGGAGTAGTAGGAGTAATAGTAGTAGTGGTAGTAAGAGGAGGAGGACTAGAAGGAGTAATAGTAGTAGTATTAGTGGTAGGAGGAGGATGAGAAGGAGGAGTAAGAGTAGTAGTAAGAGTAATAGTAGTCGTAGTAGGAGTAATACTAGTAGTAGTAGGAGGGGGAGTAACAGGAGTAGTAGGAGTAATAGTTGTAGTAATAGTAGGAGGAGGAGTAATAGGAGTAGGAGGAGTAGAAGTAATAGTAGTAATAGGAGGAGCAGTAGGAGAAGTAAGCGTAATAGTAGTAGGATGAGGAGGTGCAGGAGGAGGAGGAGGAGTAGCGGTAGTAGGAGGTGTAAGAGTAATAGTAGTAGTAGTAGGTGGAGGAGTAATAGTACAAGTATTAGTAGAAGGAGGAGGAGAAGGAGGAGTAGTAAGAATAATAGTAGTAATAGGAGAACAAGTAGAAGTAGTAATAGTAGCAGGAGGAGGAGTAATAAGAGTATAGTAGGAGGAGTAGGAGTAGGAGTAATAGTAGTAGTAGAAGTAGGGGAAGGAGTAATAGGAGTAGTAGTAAGAGTAATTAGTAGTAGTAAAAGGAGCAGTAGCTGAAGTAAAAGTAATAGTAGCAGGAGGAGGTGCAGGAGGACGAGGAGGAAAAGGAGGAGTAAAAGGAGTAGTAGTAGTAGGATGAGGTGTAAGTAATGGTAGAAGTAGTAGTAGTAGGAGGAGGAGTAATAATCATAGTATTAGTAGTAGTAGGAGGAGTAGGAGAAGGAGGAGGAGTAGGAGTAATAGTAGTAGTAGGATGACGAGTAGGAGTAATAGTAGAAGTAGTAGAGGAGTGATAAGAGTAGTAGTAAGAGTGGGAGAAGGAGGAGTAAGAGTAATAGTTGTAGAAGTAGTAGTAGTAGTAGGAGTTATAGGAGTAGTAGTAGAAGGAGGAGCAGCAGAAAGAAGAGTAGGAGTAATAGTAGTAGTCGGAGGAGTAGTAGAAGTACAAGTAATAGTAACAGGAGGAGGTGCAGGAGTAGTTGGTCTAATAGTAGTAGAACTGACACACATACACACACACATCCAGACACAGAAACACACACACACACAGAGACACACAGATGGGAGGATAAACATGGCAGATGCATGTCATGGCAGATTGATTAGGTTTATTGGACACACAAGACACATGCCCTGTTACCGTGGCAACTGATCTGCACTGTTCACAGACACAGACTTAGGAGGGATTTGGAGGGAAAAATCAGCCTCCAAACAAATGTTTTTTTGGGAAAACCATAAATACTGAAAAGTAAGACTACCGTGAGCATCAGAAAGACTTGCGGAACACACAGATGTGAGAGCGGCTGGTGGCGAACTTTCACCCATTGGCTTGTGTTGATGCCCGAGCCCCTAATAACTAGACTCTCCTACATTTCCTAAAGGAAACGTAACCTGTGTGCTTGCCTCTCGCCGGATTGGTGGAATCCCGGCTAGGTGCGATGTAAAAGCAAGAAATAGCTCCTGTTCACTTCATATGTTGATTCTGTACGTCAGTGTTTGTGGACTGACGTCACCACAAACTTTCTGTGGACCCAGCACACAGGGAAGTAGACAATTTCCACATACGGAAATTGTGATAGGGGCTTGTGGGTCGTGGGGGGTGGCATGTCCAAGGCCATTTTTGTATATAGCTGCAATGTGTCATGGGTTATGTCAGAGTCCAGGCTGGAGCCGCATATAGCTGGACAATGACACAGTAAAATGGTGGAGAAATGCAGCAGACATGACAGGAGACTGGATTCATTTCCTTTAGTCATGTTTGTCTTGATTCGCTGATGCTGATCACCTGACACCTGAGCTTCATCTGTCTTTGTTATATACACTGTTTTCAGTTTATAACTGAAGAGCTTTGTCTGTGTGTGTATGAAAAATTAGTTAGTAATTAGATAGTTTTTTTTTCTGTTATTTAACAGTATTTTTTGGCACCCCGGCTGCAGGAATATTACTGTTTTTTCCACGGTTTTTTTTTTTTTTTTTTAACAGTGTACCCCGTCATGTGCATGCGCAAAATGGAGGGGGAAGGCCAAGGGGGAGGGCCAAGGGGTGAATTGGGATTGGGCCATTGAATAAGACAATATTTAATGCCAAAGAGATATACTTAGTTTTTTTTACTTATTATTTTCATGCATTTGTGTGGAAGACAGCCAATGTTTAAAAACACAAATAAAGAAAATTTGTGGGGAAAATAATATAAAACCTCTGATTCTAGATGTGATTTCATACATCCATATTTTTGGAAAATAAATAACATGTAATAATTGAAAGTGAAAGCTTTTTTTGCTCACGCAATAACTGTACCATCAAACTATGATTATTGTATCCTGTTCTGTTCATATGTCATGCATCAACATATTTTTGTCAGGTGACAGAGAGTAGAGAGGCTGGAGGAGATGAAGGAGGAGAGGCAGGAGGTAGGAGGAGAGGCTGGAGGAGGTAGAGAAGGAGAAGCTGAAGGAGAGGCTGGAAATTCACAGGTGAGGTTAAATAATGATGGATATGTTAGTCATGAGATTGAGCATTGTGACAAATGTTAGTATGATGATGATCTGAATAACAATGCTTCACCCATGAGGCTTTAAAATCAGAGCTTTACATCAAATCTGGTGGCCTCATCATGTGAGCACTTTTGTGTCTCCAATGTCAAAATCACACCTACTCCCTTGCCTGGATCACCTCTGGACCTGCTGCTGTGGTCCTCCCTCTCTCCTGCCTGCATTGTCATCACTCACTTATCCATATAGGGGGTGTGTTCCATAAGTGCCCTAACGGTTGTGAAACCGAAAGTGAAACTTAATTTCGGATGTCCGACTCCGGGCTTCTATGCTTCTCTTTTACTCTGGAGCTTACACGAAATTTTCACAACTTCTAACCTATATCCACTGTGCCCCCTGGGAATGGTGGGCCTGATGAATTTGTCATGTTTACACACCCTTTACAGTGCCTCAGGGTATGATCACCAGCAGACAAAAGACTGCACCTCATTAAAGTACAATGAGAGATTTCAGCCTTTGTGCAGAAGGTCAAGAATGGCAGCATCATCTGAGAATCAATCCACACTGAAAGACTCAATCCATTATTCATTCACACTGCTGCCCTCATTCATACACCAGTGTGAGTAGCAGGGGGTGAAGTGTCTTGCCCAACACAACAGGACATGACTAGGACAGAGCTGGATTCGAACCACCAACCCTTTGGTTATTGGGCGACCCACTCTACTTCCTGAGCTGTGCTGATAGTTTTTGAGTCAGAGATGGTGATATTAACTCGGACATTTTGAATTCTTTTAGTTAAAAAAGAATAAAACAAACTTCAGAGGATGTAGGTCAGAATTATCTCTAAATTTATCTCTGATTTTAAAATGGGCACAATACATTTTTCAAAGCGTTTCATTACTACCAAAGTTAAAGCCACCCATCTAAAATCATTGTTAACAGATGGGCAGGGTTTACCTGGGACTGGAACAATAGTTGATTTTTTCCAGAGTGAAGGGACTGTGTGCTGATCTACAGACTGCTGGAAGACAGGGCACCAGGTTGGAATGAGTTCCTCTGAAAAAGTCTTCAAAAGAAAAGCAGAGATGCCATCTGGGCCAGATTTATTTTTGTGAACCCCACTGAAGAAAGACCTGATTTTGAAGGGATCAACTATTAACGTAGTGCACAAATCCATCCATCCATCCATTTTCTGAACCCGCTTTATCCTCACTAATCAAATCAAATCAAATTTTATTAATATAGTGCCAAATCATAACAGAAGTTATCTCATGACACTTTACATATAGAGCCAGTCGGAACCAGACTCTAATTAA
>JAPQRP010000011.1:25123645-25133780 GCA_037367295.1 Apogon hyalosoma | reverse complement strand
TTAAACTTTTGAGCAGCCCCTTGTGGCCAATCTAGAAATGGTAAATCATCCAAAATCAAATCAGTTCTTCCTCTCCAAGGTATTGATTGATATGAAAAATTTTGAATTTCTAAACCCAATATATTTCAAGTTATCGCGTTAACACATAGGATATCCAGCGGTGGCAGCCAAAACCAAAAACATAATATCCCCGAAACTGCATTTTGGGATATAATAACTAAATATTTGGCTCATTGTTTATAATCTATCAACATATTTTAGTATGTGAACCATCATTCCTTTGACGGCCTATGAAAAGTTAACACAGAGCTATAAAATACAAGCCATACACAAAGGCAAATACTGTGCTGTGTACATAAAGCTTTTTGTCTTTACAAATGTTATAAATCTCATCTACCTCACTTTCTCCCCTTATCTGATCTCTGAACAGCAAATATGGTCTGATCCTCTGCCAACAGCTGAGTGGATAATATCTCAACGCTGTGTCAATATGTTATGTAAAAGGGTCTCCATGGAGAGGTCAAGGGTTAATACTGCGGTCATGGCCAAAGGAGTGGCATCTAACATCAGGCCAGTGTCATTAATGAGTAGCTCTGTCATGTTTTTTTGTGCTTTTAACTCAATTAAATGAGACTTATTCCTGATGGGCACTGATACAACATGTCAGTTTATGCTGTAAAGAGTGGCCTAGCATGTTGACTGATCTGAATACAATCCATCAGTTGTGAGGCAGTTGTGAGATATATCAATTAGAATAGAATAGAATAGAATAGAAGAAGAATAGCCTTTATTGTCATTGTGTGTACATGGAGTGCTACTCCAGTCAGTATAACAATATTAACAAAACACCACTGCTACAAAAATAAAAATAGAGCAAATCTAAAATTACAAAAATCTAAAAATAAGATAATAAAATAAAATATAAATTTTACAGTTTAACAAGTAACATAAGAACAGAGCTAAGTAGAGTAAAAATAAAATGGACAATAAGAACAGACAGAAATTTACAGTATTAACAGCATGTAACGGTATGTATAGCTATGAACAATATTAACAGTATGTACAGTATTACACATGAAGGCAGTTACGTATATCTATGAAACAGTATGTATACCTATGAACAATATAAACAGGATGCATTGCCTATGAAAACAGTATGTATCTCTATGTAACAGTATGTATACCTCTGGAATTCAATTTAATTCAAGCTGGAGGGATGTCAGGTGTCAGGTTATCACCAAAGAGTGGAAGAACATCCTAGCAAAGACCTATGTGAACTCAGTGTCTACCAAATTCACAGTGGTTTTCACACTAAACACTTTTGTTCCCCACAATGTTTAAGACAGTGTGGGTCAGCAAACTTGACTACTCCTTTTCTACAAGATTCACTTCAGTTGTGTTTTGATAAGTGCTGTACAGTAAAATAAACACAATAAAAACATAAGGAGATAAAATACTGAAATAAAAACACAATAAATAAATAGATTGACCACCCCAGATAAAATATCCATGCACATAAAATCAACAACCTACACGGTGTGAAAAGCCAAAGAACAGAGGTGGGTTTTAAGAATTGTTTTAAAATTAGTGAGGAGGCCTGTCCAGTGTGCAGCAGCAGTTCATTCCACAGTTTTGGAGCTGCAACAGAAAACACTTGGTCCCCTCTGAGCTTCAGCCTAGTTTTGGGAATCCTCAGGAGCAGCTGATCAGCTGACCAGAGAGACAGGCTGGGTGCAGAAGCTCAGAGAGGTATGATGGGGCAAGACCATTTAGAGATTTAAAAGCAAATAAAATAATTTTGAAATGAATTCTAAAATGGATGGGTAGCCAGTGGAGTTAAGCTAAAATCTGTGAAATGTGCTCAAATGTTCTTGTGCCAGTTAAAAGATGTGCTGCTGTGTTCTGTACCAGTTGAAGAGGTGCGACGGAGGACCCGCTAACCCCCATATAAAATGCATTACAGTAATCCAGCTGAGTGGTCACAAAGGCATAGATTACTGTTTCAAAGTGCTCTCTCTGGAGAAAAGGTTTAATTTTTGCCAGCTGCCTTAACTGGAGGAAGCTCATTTTCACCACAATCTGGCTGTCAAACTTAAGATCCGTGTCCACCTTTATACCCAGATCACTTACAAGAGGTCTGGCGTACTGTGCCAAGGAACCCAGATCGACTGGGGGGGTGGGGGGTGTCACAGAGGTGCCACCAATATTCTGTCTGTCCACCCGATACAGCTTAAATAATAAGCCTGGATGTCATTGAACATATAACATATTTCTTTTTTTTTTTTTGGCTCCATTTTCCAAATGAATACACTCTTGAGTGTATTTTACTCAAGCTAGTGTAACAGAATAACTTCCCCTTCTGGATAACTTCTCTGGACAACACCCCTCCCCCCCAACACACACACACACACACCATAGCATGGTGCCATAGTGCGCTGTCTTTTACTGAGAAGATTCTGGAAGTACAAAACTACTTGTCATGATCATACCCCGATGGACTAAAAGCACCTTTTATTTATTATTTCCTCTGGAGGTATGTCTTTATGTATGTAATATACACTGTAATCAGTATAATATAATTTTGATGTAATATCTACATTCTATCTGGGGGGAACAGTTGACCGGGGGGAGGGAA
This sequence comes from Apogon hyalosoma, assembly GCA_037367295.1. Lineage (NCBI taxonomy): Eukaryota > Metazoa > Chordata > Actinopteri > Kurtiformes > Apogonidae > Apogon > Apogon hyalosoma. Next base: position 25,131,145 of record JAPQRP010000011.1, on the reverse strand, counting down.
ACTTATCGTAGTACAACTTCCCCTGGGGGTGACAGTTATCCCTACGATAAGTTTTTCCCAAGGGAGGTTGTCCAGGGGGGAAGTTACCCTGTTACACCAGGCCGAGCGTGTCTGAGTGGAGCCAAACTGAGCCAAGCAGAGCATATCCAGCTCGTACAAGTGCATCTTTTGTCTGTCTATCCAAATACATTACAGAGCATATTCAGTGAATACACTCAAAACAGCCCAGATCTCGTCGAACATTTGCTGAATATGCTCAACAGAAATTCAGTGGGACTTCCAACAGTCAGCAACTTGTAACAACTAAGCCTCATTTGAACACATTTTCAAGAACTTTGAAGTCCAGTCAAGATTACCAGGAATTATTTTATCCAGGTAAATAAATTCCTGGTAATAAAAGTTCCTCTAAATCTGGTGGAAAACGGGCTTATGATGCTTAAAAAAAACCATGCTTGTGTGCCTCTCTTTTACCTGTATGCTTTTAATTCCAGCTCTGCAGTAGTATTTCTTGATATCCACACCAATCTCTGTATTCCCAACAAAACTGAAAAGAGAAGAAGCAGCATAATGTGGAGATTATTATGTTGTGACAGCAAATTATAACCATAGGTAATAAAGACACAGGACATCCATCTATCTGTGGCACTAAGCACTTCATATTTAAGTGTTAAAAGTAAGACACCTATTATTTGTATCAGCTCTGTACCACAATTTTTATTATGAATTTCATTCACTATCTGCTTCTTACGCATTCTCAGATTTTTTGAATTTGTTATTAATATCACCAGTTTTAAGAAGTTAATCCAATGTTTGAATATGTCCTAGTTCAGTGAATACCTGATCTCCATGTCCATGATGACCTGTCGTTTGTCCACATTCTCTGTGTAAACTTTCACCCCATTCACTCTCAGTGGCTGCAAAGGCAAACACAATGAAAGTTAGCAATTTGTTCTCAAAATTAAGCAAACTTCACACAAAACAGCTTTTAAATCTGCAAATCCAATTTAGTTGGATATGAGGACCAATGCATTCACAGGTTGGGAGCAGTGCTGCAGTAGCATGATCAAAGTACTATATTACTCTCATTATCTGCTGGCTTCTGATAGTAGGGCAAAGCTTTACACTTCAACATTCTGTTTAAACAGAGTCTTAAAATAAAATATTGTCCCCCTCCTAAAATAATTGTCCAATTCAATTTTTCAAAATTTTCAGGAAATACAAAGTCTTATCCAGAAATTGAGTATTTGATGATTTAGGCAAAAAAGTCATGTTTGTCCAAAAAAAAAAAAAAAAAGACTAAGGTAATTATTTTAGGAAGGTAACTATATTCAACATTGAGGTGTTAAATTCAAATGTAATGAGATATGGTCATAGATTTGAACACATTTGCACATTTTTTATGGCAATTCCATTGTGTTCTTCCTACAATACTGATTGTTAAATACCTGTCACTAGATTATGCAACCTCTCTTACTCCTTGTAGTGCAAACAATCCAAAATAAAGAGTTTCTAGACAGATACAGTATAATGTGCAGCAGCTTATCAAGTCTTGTAACATAAATCACCTCAAACAAATGGGATTTTGTGGGAGCTTTACATATGGTGTCTAATGAAACTATAAATCATAACAGCAGCCTTAACTATGATGATCAGCATCAGCTATGGTCTGCTACACCCCTACCACAAACAGAACACAACTTACATTTGAGTAAATATGAGACTTTTCAAGACATATTTTATGCAATGAATAAATCAACTAAATTTAATCAACAAAAACATGACAATATGGCATGGTGGCAAACACAGACAAAAGGCACAACACATAACTTAGAAATGGTTGAATATTCAGGGGAAGAATACTGAATAGTTTTCCAGTTCTGCTGGAGACACAAAATGATGACAGAGATAGACAAACAGACAGACAGACATGGTGATGGCTATATGCTAGGCTACACTGCATTACACACATATACCTCTTTCTGTTATTATATACATTAAAATAAATTTTGTAGTGTCTCCTATTGGTGTATTTATAACCATTGCTATATATAGAAGTTATGTTGAACAAAGGTCTAAAAATCTTTTTTCTGCTGATTCTGCTTTTCTGGCTGATTTAGTTGTGTGCTATTAAAAATGACACTAAGTGATCATATACTGTAGGCTAATAAGAAATGATGAAATTAAAAATCAACTATGCTGTTCCAAAAAATCGTTTGATTCTTGTTTGAAGCTCTAGTTAAAAAACGTGAACTATTTTGAAAAAAGCACTTTCAGATATCTTGCAATTTTGAGAGGAAAATATAGACATAAAGCATTTCAGTATTTGATGTCCAGTTGATAAGTTATTCAACCAAAGATGCTTATTTTTAGTGGAATACCCCCTTTCAGTTTGCTGGTTGCTAAATAGGAAAAGAAACCACGTCAACACTTAAATGATTATTGTAGCAAGATAAAACAGAAACAATGACAGAAAGACAGAGAAATGGATGGAAAGATGTAATGAATGCTATATCAACCCAATACATATGCTAATGGGATTTAAAAAAATGCATATATAATAAAAAGGAGCAAAGAGAAAAATTACAGCCTTAAGATCCTACTGTATGTTTTCTCTTTCTGTGAGGTAATTTCCTTTACTCTACTTGGTTACATAATACATCATCCACGATTATGGATAGTTTTCATTGTTGGCAATAAAATATATGTGAGCAAGGATCATCTTCTTCAAAAGAAATTGTCTCTGTTTTTTGAAATGGGAAAGCTGCATCCTTAAGGGACAAACTATCAATCATTTTCTATAACTTTCAACTGTGTGAAGAGTGATACAATCCCATAAACAATCTGACTCTTAAGTGATTGTTGTGATGTGGTAACCTTGTCACCCATGTCGATCTTGGTGAAAGAGAAGGAGCTCAGGTAAGGGCTAGCAGTCTTCACAGCTGGCTCAATGGTCTCTCTGAACAACTTGTCAATAAACTGGCAAATGAACGGCCACATCTGCTTCACTGTCTGAGGAAGGAGAGGTAAAGACACAAAGAGAAATGCATCATCATGTCAAAATCCACCTGAGAAGAAAACCTTTTTTAGATCATTTACCAAAATGGTACAAAACATCTTTTGTAGACATGCACTGGGCCAGAAAATGTTTCACATGATAAATTGGCAGATATATAAATGCTGACATTTTGATTGTTTATTTTGATGACGTTTTGCTCTATCCACTAGCTCACTCACTGCTAGTATGTTAACTGCTGCTGAGAAAACTCGCAAGTTAAGTTAATAAATGACTGTTCAGTGTCCAGACATGTATTAATCTGTTTTAACCAGTGATAAGAATCACAAAAATATTGCTAGGTCATGAGTTAATGAGGCATTGTTGCAAGATTGATGTTTAACCTTGGCCCCTATCATGCCTTTGCACTAAGTCTCATGCAGATCATTGCAGTAGGTTTGTGTAATCCTGCTGAAAGACAAATGCAAGTGATACTTTTCTCATGGCTAGAAGATAATAAGACATAATAAGAATACAAGAATATATATCTGGCCTCTTCTTATACATCGACAGTACAGATGTGTATAAATTTATTAGTGCTCTTAAAGTTCTTTGAAATATTTTTTCATAGCTCCTGAAAAGTGGTTAAATTAAAAGCAGTTGTATCATAAATAACTGTCCATCATACATGAAAGAGTAAACTGATAAAATTGCAAAAAGAATAAAGACAATAAAAAGATACGTTAAAATAGCCTACACAAATATCTTTGTAACCCTAAGAAAAGAAATACTTAATTTTAATTAAATTTAGGGCAGTGGGTAGCACTGTTGCTTCTGAGCAAGAGGGTTGTGGGTTAACAATACAGTACATAATTATAGAATTATAATTAATTAAAGTTAATTGGTCAACCTACAAAAAAAAAAAAAGAGTGCAAATGGTAGACAAAAAAGTCAAAGAGAACATCTAAAACCACTCAAGCTGAATTCCAAGGTCCAAACATACCTGGAGTATTTTAGTAAATCATTAGTGTCATGCTTCTTTTCATGAAGGGGTACCAATCAATCTTTCCATATCTGTATATGTTGTTGATTAAGAAACCAAGGCAACAAAGCATAAATGTTGATTTTTTAAAACTTATTTATTTCTATTTTTTTTTCAATGCTATGGACAATTTACAATTTTAATTACTCTCTTCTTTATATATCACATAAGTTGCAATGCCATTACGTCCCACTATGTAAAAACTGAAGCCAAAATCAGTCATTACAAAGGTGGCTGTATTGCTTTTGTGATGCAATTAGAAGCCATACTCTGGAGTAGAGATGTGGGTCACATGAAGCTGCCAACTTGATTGGTTTGTGGCCACCTGTCTGATCACATCAGAACTGCATTTGGTCAGAAAATGTCATTTACAGAAACTGTCAAGAAAATCTACAAAATGACCAAGAATCAGAACCGAGAACCATCATGTCGCTTACAATGACTCATTTATGTCCATGAGACAAAATTGGCTTTTCACATCAGGGTTGATCAATATTCCACCTAGCTGATGAAGCCCATGGGATCTAACTTTGGAAAAATATATGAATGGCTAGATACACTCTTTGCTGCAGTCTGAGTTGCAGTTTGTTGTGGATAACATCTAGTTTTGAGGAAAATATTTCAGTGGATTGCATCTCATGTCTTGCAAGATACACGTAACCAATATAAAAAAAATCTATTCTCTCAACACATTTCATCTCATTCTTCAAGACTGAGGTGAAGAATTCTAAAAGAACAAGGTGAAATAGTGATAGTAATAAAAGGAGACAGTCACTACTAGTCTCATCATGTTGATACATATTGGACATTGTCTGTGGCTCTGAGCAGCTATAACATTATTTATTGTCTTTGTTAAAACTTTGTATACCTTGACTATATTTTATATTTTCCACACTTTCTGTCACTCATATCCACATAGTTTCCAAAATAGTTCAGTAGTAAGAGGTTTGAATTGTATTTTAAAGACTGCATGTTCAAGTCACACTTCTGCCTCACTACTCCTTACTAGTAACATTACAGTCATTGTTTTCAGCAATTCCAAAAGTGCACATTTAATCTGAGCATCACCACTGCTTGAACCCTTTATTGTTGCTTGCAGCTGTAATTATAAATCTTTAACTATGCTGGTCTTGTTACTAATTGAGAAACCCTTTATCTCGTGTTTTGTTTGTTTTGCATTTTTCTTAATTGCAAAAATCTTATGCCACTTCGAGGTTTGTTGTTTTGACAGGGTTGAAATGAGCAAATATATTTAATTCTCATTCTCTTTTCTTCTTATACCACAAGAACATATAAAAATATATAACTGCCTTCAGAGACACACAAAGTCACGATTTTAAAGTTTACAGTCACTATTTATTGTGACCCCTGTACCCATGATAAGAAGAACCACAATCAAATAGAAACATGTGGAGCAAGCCCAGCACTGCAGTTGTCACATATAACAAGTCTTGTATGAACCTGGTATAAAACATCAGAAAATTAATGAAATAAATGTCATATTCCTGTATTCAGATGAGAAGCCTCCCACAGTCTGTCACTCCTGTTAAAGCACTGTTTAAATAGGCTCCTTTAATTGAATAATTCCATGTGTCTGTGTATGTGATCCTAGCTGAGCTCATTCAGTTCATAGAGAGAATTTCTGGGAAGTTTTTGAGCTGTATTATGTTTATTTTTTAAAATATATTTATTTTTAGTGTGTTCATTATTTATTATTTCCATTTTATTTTTCATTTTACTGTACCTGTATTTTTTAATCTTTTTGTTTTTGTTGTGGAGCCTTAATTATATTAATTGTCTGCAGCTGTGTCACACACACCACAGGTGTCGTTACCATGACAACAGAGCCGCAGGGAGTAAGAGACAGAGACATGCTGAGTCAGGCTGTGAAAAGCTGTATAAGTGCTCTCGAACTCCTGCAAATTTTGTGAAAACCGTAAATGATAAATGAAAAATAACGTGATCATGAGCGGCAAAAGGACCAGGGGAATACACAGATGTAGTTTTTTTGTCTGTACTGTGAGAAATGACTGACTTAGGGCAGTGTAAAAAAAAGTCAACTCACCAAGAGCAAGCAGATCCGTTTGGTTCAAATTTGTATTGATTTGAATAGGAGCTAAGGAGGGAGTTGGCCCTAAACTACTGCCTGCCATTTCACTTTAAAAAGAGTTAGGTCTTCAAATAAGGGTTCATTTGAATCCTAGGAACCGTGGCTACATTTTTGGAAAAGATCATTTGCCTGCTATGAATCATTTGGCTGGGAGGGTGAGTTTTCCAGAAGATTTTGTGATGATTATTTGCTCGTCTCACACTGTTGAGAAAGGAATTCGACGAATGCTAACTGATCTTTAGTGAAATTCATGCTCTTCAGGGAGGTTTTGAAGACTCACCTATCGAAAACCGCAAACCCCATCCTCATTCCAAAGACATTCTTGTAGAGATGACAAAAATGCCTGCGTTTTAAAGTTTAAACGAAGTCTGTAGGTCAAAGTATGGAGAAACAGGAACAGTGCCAAAAAGGGAAACTTTTTGTAACTCCCATTAAGAATGAATGGGGTTTTTATCACAATTTTGTGTGAAAACCATGAGTGATAACATTACCACGATAATCACCGATAATGTTTGAGCCAAGCCGAACATTTCTGTCAACAAGATTAATTTTATGACGAATCGTTTGGAAATGGTAGCCACTTGAAAATGGCCCAATTCATTTCAGATGGAGATTTTTGAGTGGTTTTTTTTGCATTTTTTATGAAACCTGTGCATTGGAATGTCAATAAAAATAATAGCACATCTTTCGAGACCAAACTGCTCATTTTTTCAATTACATGTGTTATATTTCAAACAGTGTGGGCCGCTTTTTTTTTTTTTTTCAAAGTTTTTTGTATAATAATAATAATAATAATAACTAGACAACTTCCACACGTGGAAATCGTGAGAGGGGGTCGGGGGGGGGGCGGCATGTCCAAGGCAATTTTTGAAAATGGGTGCAAGTTATCATTGTGTTATGTCTGAGTCAAGGCTGAAGCAGCATGTAGCTGGATGACGACACAGTGAAATGGTGGAGAAACACAGCAGTCATGACAGGAGACTGGAAAAATTTGACGAGTTAGCTGGCAAAATTTTGTACGGAAGATGAAGAATAATAATAATAATTAAAGCTACAAGCAGCATTGGTCGGGACCTTGCGCACTGGCCGGTTTCCACCTCCCATGCCACCACCTGTTACCCGTCATGCCTCCCTATACCCGTTATTGTTTTGTTTTGGCAGTTTTATGTATATGTTTTGGTTTTATTACCAAAGCTTTTATTTTGAAAAGACCTACTCTATGTGTATGTGTGTGTCTTTGAGTGAGTGAGATAGAGAGATAAATATATGGACAGAGAGAGAGCGACAGACAGACAGAGAGAGAGAGAGAGAGAGAGAGAGAGAGAGAGAGAGAGAGAGAGAGAATATCAGTTTTAA
>JAPQRP010000011.1:25076706-25093318 GCA_037367295.1 Apogon hyalosoma | reverse complement strand
TATCCCAGAAGTTTGACTGATAGGTTGCTATACTCTGATTAAAAAGTGTTCCTCTAATTTTTTTGAGCAGTGTATGTTCTCTATGATTCAAACTTAACCACCTCTTTCTTGGTTTCAAACAATTGATTCCAACGTTTCAAAATTTCCCCCCTTGTATATCGTTTAAGATTTAGCAAAAATGAAAAAAAACAAAAGAAACAAAAAAAAAAACTGTAGTGGTTTAGAACTACCATTCTATAACATCCATTTATATAATTACTATCTCACCAGTTGATTAAATACTGCATTAAAATGGTACAAACCCAATCCTCTGGACCATTCATGAATCGATATAGAACAAACATTCTGCAAAATGTCTTCTAACCTCCCTTTTCTCAACATGACTGTTTAAAAAGTATCAACATAAGATCAACTCTGACAGCCAATCCAGACCTCTTGCTGAATAAAAAAATGCTTAATATTTCTTCCTGGCATGATAAAAGGGTGACATGCCAAGAAAAGATCATTCAAACTAACAATTTATTCCCATTTCACAATTTAGTCATACAGTATGGCATCAGTAATAATAAATACTTTGAACATCTCCAATTAAAGTCTACCATCAGAGCTAAATTTAATCTCCGATCTAGATATACCCGGGTCAGTTGCATATTTTCTAAACATTTCACAGAGTAGAACCTTATCTAGCCCTGCGATGTACTGGCGACATGTCCAGGGTGTACCCCGCCTTCGCCCTTAAGTGGCTGGGATAGGCTCCAGCGACCCCCGTGACCCTAGTGAGGATAAAGCGGGCTCAGAAAATGGATGGATGGATGGAGAACCTTATCTAAAATGTGTGTTCTACTTGCCAGAGCAGCCTCTAAATGTCTCTTCTGACATCCAGGTGGGAGAAAGACCTATCAGTCAGTCAAGATCTATCATTCTTATAGCCAAATCTGCAATAGCACTTTCAGTATGACCAAATGCTTTAACTTGCAACTTGTACAGTTTAGAGTTCTACATAGAACTCATTACACCGGACACAGTGTATAGAATGGGACTCATCCGCTACAGCAGTTGTCCAAACTACACAGACAACAAAATAGATGATTACATACATGCCTTCTGGCACTGCACCCCTGAAAAAAAAATTCTGGCAAGGGATATGTGAAGAACTATCCTCTATACTGGGCTGCATGGCTCCAACTTGCCCTTCACTTGTTTGAAACGACCGCCCCTGCTAATCCTAACAAAAGTAAGGGTGAGATGATCAGAAGATTTTATATTAATGATAACACCTGCACATTATTCATCCATAGTTTGGTACCATCACTGATGTTGCCCTCAGCTCCTGTTGATGACCTTGTAAATAATTTCAGTTCCAAAGTTATAACTGTCCTTGATTCCATTGCTCCGATTAGGACCAAAGTTTTATCAGGAAAGTCACCTTGGAGAAATGTCACACTAATCAAAGCTCAAAAAAGAGTCTGCAGGCAGGCAGAACACAGGTGGCGAAAAAACAAACTCCAGGTAAATTATGACATCTACAAAGAAAGTCTTCACATCTATAACCAGGAAGGGAAAAATGCAAGGCAGTCCTTTTTCTCAGAGATGATCAATAGTACGCACATTGTTTTCTGTTGTAGACAGATTGACAAACCCAGCATCAGACCCACTTGAACTGCTGTCCAAAAAGTCATGCTTTGCAGCTTTTTTTTACAGATAAAATATCAAAGATAAGACAGACAGTTTGTAGCTCTAGTTTGGGCACAATTGTTATGTTACTTGTGTCTTCCTGTCCACCAGTTAATCTGGCAAATTTTAACCTCCTAGATTATACAGCGCTGACAGAAACGATTAAACAGTTAAAGTCCACAACATGCTGCCTTGATAATCTGCCTACCAATTTTTAAAAAAATGTTTTTAACTGCATAGCTTCAGATGTATTGCAGATAGTAGGCAGTTCTCTTCAGTCAGGGCAGTTTCCCCAGGCCTTGAAAACTGCAGTAATTAAACCTCTTCTAAGAAAATCTAATCTGGATGTTTCAGCAATAAGTACCTACAGGCCCATATAAAACCTTCCATTTTTGGGAAAAATCATTGTTTTTAAAAAAAAAAAAAAATTAATGCTTTTTAGGTGCAAAACAAACTTCTTAATGAAATTCAGTCTGGATTTTGAGCACATCACAGCACTGAGACTGCACTTATTAAAGTTTTACATGATATACATCTGAATAATGATGCATCCAGAACCTCTGTATTGGCATTACTGGACCTCAGTGCCACATTTGATACAGCTAACCACAACATACTGCTGGGCAGACTGGAAAAGTGGGTGGGACTTACTGGCACTGTATTAAACTGGTTCAATTCCTACTTACAAGGTAGGGACTACCAGGAGGTAGTGCGGGTTGTCCAATAACCAAAGGGTTGGTGGTTCGAATCCCGCTCTGTCCTAGTCTGTCCATTGTGTCCTTGGGCAAGACATTTCACTCTCCTTGCCTCTAGTACCACTCACACTGGTGTATGAATGCGTATGAATGTTCAGTGGTGGTTGGAGGGGCCGTTTGACACGAATTGGCAGCTATGCTTCTGTCAGCCTGCCCCAGGGCAGCTATGGCTACAGATGTAGTTTGCCACCACCAGAGGGAGAATGTGAGAGTGAATGAATAATGGATCAATAATGTAAAGCGCTTTGGGTAGCTTGAAAAGCACTATAGAAATGTAATCCATCATTAATATTATTATTAGGTAGTCACAGTAATTACAAGTTGGAGAAAACAAAGGTGACCTGTGGGGTTCCCCAAGGGTCCATTATTGGACCAATTCTGTTCAACATCTACATGCTGCCCCTAGCTCAAAGTGTAGAGCATTTCAACATTTCTTAGCACACCAATGCAGATGATACACAACTTTATATTTCAGTGTCATCACATGACTGCAGTCCCTTACTTTCACTGAGTAAATGTATTCATCAAATCAATGAGTGGATGTGACAGAACTTTCTCCAGCTCAATGCAAACAAGACAGAAGTGATTATTTTTGGCCCCAAAAAAGAAAGGTCAAAGGTCAGTGCTCATCTCGACTCCATGTCATTGAACTGTACAAATCAAGCCAGAAATCTTGGTGTAGTTATTGACTCAGACCTGAATTTTAACAACCACTTAAAAGCTTTTACTAGGTCTGCCTATTACCACCTGAAGAATATCGCTAGAATCAAGGGTTTTCTGTCCAAACAAGGCAAGAAAAACTTGCTCATGCATTCATTTTCAGTAGGTTAGATCATTGTAATGGTGTCTTCACAGGTCTAAACAAAAAATCAATCGGGCAGCTGTAGCTGATCCAGAGTGCTGCTGCCAGAGTCCTGACTAATACCAAGAAACTAGACTACATCACGCTGGTCCTCAAATCACTACATTGGCTTCCTGTGAGTCAAAGGATAGAGTTCAAAATCTTACTCCTGGTCTACAAAGCACTGAGTGACCTTGGACCAAAATACATCCTAGACTTGTTAGTTCCTTATGAAGCATCAAGGCCCCTGAGGTCATTAGGGACAGGCTTACTATGTGTTCCCAAAATCAGAACCAAACAAAGTGAAGCAGCATTCAGTTACTCTGCTCCTCACTTGTGGAACAAACTTCCTGAATACCTGAGGTCTACTAAAACTGTCACCTCATTTAAATCAGGCCTGAAAACATTATTGTTTACTGTCGCTTTACTCTTAAACTCTAAGATAACGTCTTTTAAATTAACTTTAAAATCACATTTTATCGCTGATGGTTTTAATGTCTATTTTCATTTTAATGTCAACATTTTTAATATAATTGTCTTTTATTTGAACTTCCTCTCATTTTTAAATATATTTTTATGCCTCTCCTGTGATGCTTTTATTTTTTATGTAAAGCACTTTGAATTGTCCTGTACATGAAATGTACTATACAAATAAACTTGCCTTGCCTTCACTGTACCTGCTGGGTGATCTTTCATATATTAATATTTAAGGTAACAAACCACCTCTACTCCTCAGTGCCTTATGCATTGCCAAAAAAACTATCCTTATGACCTGGAAGTCGAGAGAAAATTTGAGTATCCAACTTCAGAAGTCTACTGATGGAGCGAATGTCTGCCGCTTAAAAAAAAACAAAAAACAATTGGCTACCTTTGAACTGATCTGGGTCCCAGTAGTCAACCTTCTCACTTGAGCACCAGTGGTTAGCCATGACTACACTATTTTGTATTGGTAGGAGAGAGGATGACTGGTTGTGGGGCAGTTCATGATCCATGCGGGCTGGGTGGTACTGGGGACTGGGGCATCGAGACCATGTGGGTTTTTTTCCTTTGTGGGAGGGGGGTAATTAGGGTGAGCCTGGGGTATGTAGTCTGGGCCCCTGGCCCTGGTTGGGGCCTGCCCTGGGGCGTGGGTGTGTTTGTGGGCCTTGCCACGTGGTGGTGGTGGTGGTGGGGGGTGAGGCTGGTGGTGTGGGTCTTGCTCACACGCTGGGAAACCTGGCCTGTAGCCCCCCTCTGGTTCCTTGCCTGGTGGCTGGTGTGGTCAGTTTAGGCCCCTGTGTGTCCCCTGGGTTGGTGGGCTGCCTGGGGTTGGGGCTTGTGGCGTGCTCTCCTGTACCCTGGCCTGTGGCCCCCAGGGGATGTCGCTTTGCAGAGGCAAGGGGGCACTGGGGGTGGGGCTCTGTTGCGGTCCCTACTCCTCCCAGTCTCACATTAACCCATCACCATACACACACTCACATTCACACACGTCACTAGGCTGGCTACCCCGTGGATGGCAACCCCAGGTCTGTCAGCCTGAATCACAGCCTTTGGTCATTTGGGCTGGGGCCTGCTGGATTCTCGGGTCAGCTAGTCCCAGAGTAACCTAGGGCCTGGGGGGAGGGGTATCCCCCCCAATTTCAACTGCACATTAGACACTCATCACATTTACAGACCACAGTACACATACACAGCTAGGGATGGGTGGGGGGGGACACAGCAGTCGGGCTGGGGGTGGGGTTGTTTTTCCATGGCCATGGCCCCTCCCCCACAAGTGGCTGCATTTGGTCATCACCTCCCTCACTTTTTTTAAAAAACACACATTAGATACTTGCCCTGCATGTGGATATCTCATAGCGGTTCAATGATTGTAGTTCTGGTTCTGGCCATGGAGCTGCACCATGAGGCATGGTTTTGGGTCCTTTTGCCTCTGCGGTTGGGTGGTTGCCTGTGCCCTCCAGGCTGTCCCTGTCCCTCTGCTGGTGCTGATGGGGTGGGTGCGGTTGTGACTTCCCATGCACTTACCTGCACAAATTGGTATGACTGAGTCCAGGGACTCATCTCACCAAAAAAGACTGAGTCCTGATTTTTTGTTGATTCCCACTGCTATACTATTGAGTCCTGAAACAAAACTTTAATTTTAAAAAGTACATTGATTGTTTCATCATCTTCATTTTCCATATCAGATCATTAACATTGTCACACATATACACCATTGTACACACATAAACAGAAAGTGAAACACAATCAAATTTTCCTTAACTCTTTAGTGAACAAATTTAGATATTATGAAAGAATGATGATTTTAAAACATGTTAGGGTGATTTGATCCAGACTGGTCAGTGGTGAGTGACAGACAAATCACAATACTGGCATATGGTCAAGTTACTCTGGAGGTCAGTCACTGAATTTCTTTTTAATTTCCTTCATTTCATAAAGCCTTCTCTCTTTTTGTTTTTTCCAGATATCAAGTGCCTTTTGTAAAGTTGAAGTTCAGTCGTTTGGGCCCCATTTTAACTGGCATGAGTTTGTCCTGAGTATCTATATTGAGTAGGGTGACCATATTTTGATTTCCAAAAGAGGACACTCAGCTCCGCCTAGAGATATTTGATCACACGCTATGTAAGTACCGTAGTACTCAGTGCAAAGTGCCCATAACCCCGGAGAAAATATTTCAGTGAAAAGGGCTGTTTGGAATTATTTTATTATTCTAGCTGTAGAAGTGTCATAAAAGCTATTGTGTGCATGTAATTGAGTGCCTTTTTTCCGTTCTTATTTGTTCGGATTATTCACATTTAATTTTTAAAGGATAATTTGTTAATGTAAATATTTTCACAATTGAACGTTTTTTTTTTTTTAAATTATTATTATTTTTAGGCGTACTATATAGATATTTCTTCCCACAATAAACCAAGAAGAACATCTGGAGTCATTATTTATAGGTTACGATGATATTGTTTTACTTGAGATTGCAATTGGTCTCTATGTGGAACCTGGACTAAAACAAGTTTGACACTTTTGACTCTTAATAACTTCATAATTTTTGCACTTTGTAAATTCATACTGTGGGACAGATTGGAACCTTTGCCCGCGGGCCGCATGTTTGTCATCCTGGCTATAGTAGGTCTATTGACAGGACTGTCCATCCCCTCATCCACAGGCTAGTGTGGATCAGTGCCTTCACTGCTGTAATGTCCCATATATCACTGGAAAGCACAAAGTAATTTCTTCCAGCGGGATCTGGAACTTTTCTGAATGTACAAACAGTGACAATGACATCAAACTTGCACTTGCACCTATACATTTAAAGAGTTTTTCCTGTGAAAAACAATGAAAACCAGACATTTTTGCTAATATATAAAAACTGCCCGGATGGTCCGAACAGGACGTGAAAAGAGGCCATGTCCAGGCAAAAGAGAATGTTTGGTCACCCTAATATTGAGACCATTTCTCTGCCAGGTGAGGATCTAAAGAAGAGGAGGCTGGGGAAAATTCACAACACAATATTACGGAGAGAGAGAGAATGCATGGACTGCACTGCTAACCGTGTACTAAATGGCTGGCTCATAGGAAAATGTGAACAATGCATTTTTACTGACTGCTTGTGGGGAAAAAAATACTTTAAATTTTTTTTATCTTTGCATCACATGGGACTCATTTGTTCATATTTTTTTGCATCCTTTTCTCATGTTTTGTGTATAGGACACAGGGATAGATGAAACACTGCTACATCTGACTATTGTTACCTTCGGTTTACACTGCATTTTGCTTTAAAGTCACCAATGTTCTTCGGTTTCTCTTTTTATTTTTTTGTTTCATTTGTTGTTTGCTACTGGTTATTTTTATATCAGACTATTCTGTTATTCAATTCACTGATGTTTTATTGTTCGTTACCCTTTTGTTTTTGCCCGTTTGTTTCTGTTTTAGGGTATTAATGTTTGTTTGTGTTTAACCTTGTGCTGCTCTCTCATCAGGTAACATCTGAACAGTAATACAACAATTAAATCCAACCAACATGGAGAATTGATCTATGGTTCAATACCCTCTTAGTTTAAAACTGTCAAGCAACTTGCTATACCCAGTTCACTTGTACTGGAAACCAAATTTCTGAACAGAACAGGTAAAAAAAAAACAACAACAACAAAAATCTCTCATATTAACACTCAAGTTTTTGTAAACTCTACAAACAACTCTTTATATCTCTCAGCAACAATTTATACATCAGACTGTTGGAAAAACTCTTTTCTTTCAAAATTAATTAACATGTTAGTCTTAAAGTTTTCGTTTTCAATCTACTGGCCTCTAAGCGCACAAAGTGCTGATTTTCATGTTAAATTCCAGTCACTAACATGTTTGACAAAACTCAAAAGTTCCCATAATCACTGCTACCTCAGTAATGGACCCCCCCCACACACACACACACACATACACACACACACACACACACACATAATATTATACATCAATACGTTCAAAAGACTCACCAGAAGTCTCACTTGAAAGATAGGATGTATGATTATGGATTGAAAGCAGTTTGTTTGAGAGGTGGTTCCTTAGGGACTTTAACATAGACACCCATGTCTCCTCTATACAGAGGCTGTAAAAGTCAACGTTTCCCTCGACTGCTTCCTCAGTTCTCATTCATTCTTCACATTTTATAGCCCCTTGGGAATTGTTTGTATCTGGATGTTTAAGCAGTGCAATGAGGGACTCTGTCTTCAACTAGACAAAAAATGCTACAGAGACTATCACACAGGTTAAAAATGCCAAAACAAAAGGGATATAGCTATACCAGGAATTCCATCTGTCCTCCCAGCCATCTGTCCGAGATTTTTGTCCAACTGATTTCTCAGATACTATTCACCCGATTCTTTTCAACTTTGACACACATTATTTACCACTAGGAGAGGTCCAGTGTACAGTTTGTTGGTGGAATTTCAATTGTGGGATTTTTTTTTTCATTAATTTTTGAAAATTGAAATTTAGAAAATTTCTCAAACAGATTTCTTGAACGCTGTTCACCCAATTCTTTTCAAATTTCACACACATATGCTGTTCTCTCAATTTTTTATTTATTTAATTTATTTTAATTTTTTAAAGAAATTTGTAAAAGTTTTTCAAAAGATTGAAAGTTAAGACTTTAAATTAATCCCTGGGTAGGCAGGGTGAGTAGGAGGGACAAAGTGTTGTGCGACTGGGTGGGGCTATTAGTAAGTTCTGCTTACTTTTCCCTTTTTTTTGTTAGTTTTGGTACAATCAATCAATTGATCAGTCAATCAATCAAATTGTATTTATATAGCGCCAAATCATAAAAAAAGTTATCACGTGACACTTTACATGTAGAGCTGGTCGAAACCAGGCTCTACAAACCTAAAGATTTTGTCTGGACACAACAAAGGTTAAAAATTAGGTGAATTGACAACATGTTGATGTGAAATGCTGTTGTATGGAATTAAAACTAATTAGACCAAGTGTACACAGTGTAACAAAAACATGAACCTTGGTTTGGGCCTTGGTTCAAAATTTCAGATGTGAAAACACCCTTAGTTTCAACAAATGGACAGTAGTAATACAATATTTGGTCCCTATTTGGTTATGAAAATGTCTAATTGTGTAAGTTGCCTCATATTGACACCGACGTGTCTATGAAGTTCGTCACTTATTTCTAATCATCAAACACTGGGCAAAAGTTCCATATTCGTCCTCTAAGGTTTAAGGTCCATGAAAAAGGTGGATATTAGTGGTGTAATGGTACAGAAAAGTTTCGGTTCAGTATGTTTTCATTACAGAGGTCTTCGGTTCAATACATTTTCAGTACAGTGTGTGCATGTGTGTGTGTGTGTGTGTTGGGGGGGACGCTCCGTTACTACTAGGACATTTCTACAAAATATCGTTGGGTCACTTGTGCATTAACAGGCACCCCACGTTATGTATTTTTGAATGTTCAATGTTCGTGTATGGGAAACACTGTAATTTACTAAGTGTCTTTGAACGCCTCATAGTATTCCCTGAGGTGCTGTGAATGTGACCTCATAGTAACAGAAGCACGGTGAAGGAGAAGAGGAGCAGGTTCACTTGATTTTGTCAACTTGAGTTAAAAAATAAAAGCCTTTTTACTATAGAGGAACCTGTGGACTTTTTTGTGCCACAAAGCGACAACAAACGGAAAAAGAAAGTTACACTGAACATGCTTCGGACGTCTGACCCGGCGTCTGTGCCTCTGTTGTACTCTCTTTCTGTTGTCATGTTTTGTTTGGTTTTTACAGTGGTGCTGAGAATTCGTCGCTGCTGAATGTATAGGAAACCCTGCACATGGGTTCTGCTTGTGTCCATCCTGCCTCCCGAGTGTTTGCGTTCTTCACATCGGCTACATGGATCCCTTCGGTCCACCTCCGTATTGTTTGGAAGGCCCCGAACTGAAACGGTTCGGTACAAACGAGTACACCCCTACACCCCTTGTGGATATTAAACAACTAAGTCATTCCTTTAGAGGAGGTATAAGGAACTAGCTTCAACAGGCTTTTTTACTGAAACAAATTTGTTTTCTGTACTGAGGTGGATATTTTGAACCTTCTTACGGAGCCTGACCTTTATTGGTGCCTAAAGGTGTTATACATGTATATCACCACTAGAGGGAGACAGAGACCGGTGCAGACCCTTTAGTGAGCATTTGTCAACATGGCGTCCTCCTTCCATGTTACTTTAAAAGATCACTCAACTACATAGGAAGACACCCTGTTGTTTAGTGGTATTTCCTCACCTACACTTGTTGTATACTGATACAGACTGATGTCAAAAAACTATTGACCTGTTTTGAAAATGGTTATATAGTTAACACACACATCCAAAATGTTTTCCTCACTCGCCCCCATAGGATCTCCTCATATTTTGTAGGTTGTGAATATTTTCTTTTGAGATTGACACTGGTCCCTCTTGGGCCTCACAGAAAGACCACACCCCTTACAGGTTTTATTTTAGCAAAACATTCTACAGGAAGGAGACTGGGGAATATTGTGATTTTACAGGGAGGCAATAATTTTAGAGGCATTTGTCAAGCACTCTGAACTGAGAAGAATAATGCAAATGAAATGTTTGGTCCCAGCTGTCTGCAGAAGCCATTAGAGGATAAAACTTAGTACCTACTTACTTATCCTCTTTAGAGGATAAAACTCTAAAGACACTGAAGCATCTGTATTACAGCCCTTTGCCAGTCCACTTAGAAGATATTAGTCCTAGTTTTTTTTTTTTTTTTTTTTTTCTTTTTAGGTTGTTATAAACCCCAAGCTAACCACATAAACTAGAAGATGTACCCTTTCAAATGAAATCTATATTAATAATTTTGTCCTTTTACTTAATAAAAAAGCTCCTAAAATATTGGCTAGGGTTACACTTCCATGAAAATGGTGGGTGTCAAAAGTACAATTCTGTCAGTGCAGTCTTATTGGAAAACAAACATTAAAATTAGACCCAAATTGTTGTATAATACAGTAGAATTAGCTTGTAACATACTAGCTCTGTCTCTTGGAAATGATTTTAAATTTGTCAGACCACCATATTGTGCTTATCTCTATCCACCTACACATATATAAACCATCTTCCTCCCACTCCGGCATCACATAAGGCCCTGCAGGTGTGAAAGCATTTAGAAACCTGTCACCAAGGTCAGAGCTGCAGTGAACCTATAGTGAGGCTTACCCACTTTTAGTTCCACCTATCCACCTTTGAGAGAACCTTTAAAACAACTCTCTTGTTGTGGTATAAATGTTTTTTGGCTTGTAGGTTTCAGTAGTTGAGTAATGACAAGTGTGCTGACATTCCCAAATGGTCACTTCAGCAAAGTTTACAAAAACACTGCACATATTCTTAGTTTCTCTTGGATAGGTTTTGTGAGATTATTATAAAATATATTTACACTTACTACAGATACTGTGTTGAGCTTTCAGTTTTCAGACTGTTGACGTAACGTTTGGCTTTTGTCTTTGTGGTGAAAGGTAGATTCATCAACATAATGCATTCATTCCTGGGCCAAATGACTTCAGTAGTTATTTCCTTCACAGCTCTAGTTACTATCAATAATCACTAGTGGTGAACGAAACACATCTGGTGTACCCACTATTTTCACCTGTTTCAAGCAAGATACTATGACACATAACATATGCCATAGATATTGAGGCAGGAACAATTATTTATTGTAAGATACAGAATGGTCGTCTAGCTTACAGGACGTAATTTGCTGGAATTACCGTGCCATTGGGCAAATATTTTAGGAAGCATCCTCTTCCATGGTATTGGCAAAGTCAAAGAATTCCATTGCTTTCCAAATTATTTAAAATTAGAAGCAACAGAATTAAGTGGAGGATAGAATATAGACCAATGTTTGACAACTTTGGGTGTGATTCACTCAATTGCTGGCTGTGTTCCACGGCAACTCAGAGATATTTAATATTCAGGCCATGCAGTAATATAGTTACAACTGTATAAATAAATCATATACCCTCTTTGGCAGCCGGTTTGTTTTTCTGGCATGCATACCAAAGGCTACTTGCATATACAGTTGTCTCTTCATGTTTAGACTTAAGTCTAGTTTAGCTTTAACTCCCTTCACATATAGAGTCTTGTCATAAATGCTGCATGTGTAGAAGACACCCCCCCTCCCCCCTCCAATACAAGAAATAGGAGAGCCTTGGAGTGCATAAATTTGTACCCCAAAGTACATGTGGACAAACAGGTCAGTCAGTAAGGCTACGCTCTAAGATGTGGGAGACCGGGTTTCGAATCCTGGCAAGAGCAGGTATAGTATTTTCAATATTTTATGTTTTAAGTTATTTAAGTTCAAATGGGGGGGTGTCGGTAGGTAAATCTGCCATTGCAATAATATAATTAGGTATATTAGAAACTTACAAGGGAAATGCAGAGAGTTACCATAACATGAACTGGAGCACTTCCAAAATTGTTTTTGATCTCTGGCAAACAATTAAAAAAAAAAAGTCTCCAGCTGTTGTGCACATGAATCTACATTTTCAATTAAATCAACACAGAATAGGGGATTGTCCTACCTTTTCCCTGTCATTGTTGGAATAACCTTCTAAGGACAAAAGATTAAGTTCAGTATATATAAATTTATTATTCAGATAAACATTACAGACAGGACTGAATACACTTCTCTGCCTTCTTCCAAACAGCTGTCGGATGTCTCACACATACACGCATGCACACACACACACATAGTTAGACAGAGAGGGGAAACAGGAAAAGGGAAAGCCAAAAGCAGAAGCAAAAAGCCCGACCCAAAAGTCCTCTTAAAGGAGAGAATTAGAAGTGGGAAGAGAGAAGTATATGATCTTAAATGTCACATATCAAAAAAGCAAAGAACTAAGAGCTCACACATCAAAAAAAGGAAATAACTAGGAGGGATACTCCCCTCTCCAGTGGATCACATGCAACCACATCCCCCCTCTGAATCTCTTTGTACCTTTTTAAATGTGGAAGTATCTTTCTAAAACTGGCCTTTGCTAGTAGCCCCCTGCTCACATCTCTGAGCTCACTTCAGTGCTTGAGAATCGTAGAGTTGCACTGAATATCCTGGCAGGGTCTCCAACATTTATTAACATGTTGTCAGAAGCTGTCTGTTCACCTGCCACTAACACCCGTTTTCTCAGCCACCATTACTGCCATTAGAGGCTCCATGTTATGGCTCTTTGATGGCAAAAGCTGGCTTGACATGCCGTGCAGCTGTTAGAGAGAGGCTTGTGCCTGATTTGTGGCAGTTGGGGTGGTAAGTAATTTCACATGAGTCCAAAGAAGGTGTCTGGTACTGAAGTGTTTGGTAATGATTCAAGCAACAAGCTGATTTAAGTGGTAAGTTACCTGTTTATCTTCAATTCATGCTAGTAAACTGACATTATGAAGTGGACTGAGTATTACTATAGTGGCTGTGGCTCAGTAGGTAGAGCAGTGTTAAGTTAATGCGGTGGTTTTCAATCTTTTTTTTGTCGGGCCCCCCCTTTGGAGGACATAAAAATGCCCAGGCCCCCCTCAACCCCAACAACATTGTAATGGTGGTATATACAGGGGCGTAGAATTGGGTAGAGACACTAGGGACACGTCCCTACCAATATCCAGCCACTACTGTGTAGTCACTACTGCTGTCTGTAGTGTTTAGTCAATGATTATGGCACACAAAGGGTTAACAATCGGTCTTGGCTAGAAGTCCTGCCTCTAACCTAAATGTCGCTCTCTGACTGGCTCTGCGGTTTTGCTAACGTACATGTGATTGGCCATCAACACTGTCATTCCAACCTGCTTGTTGGACAGTTGGACCATTAGCGTAAGTTGTCAACACGTTTGACATATGTTGTTCTGCCTGGGTCACATCAGCTAGACGGTATTGTCATCACTTGATTGTCCGTCTGTCCAAAAACTTTGCCATGCACTGATAAGTCTCTCCACCAGGTGCAGATCCTCACAGACTTGGCTGGAGTCAGCCATATACATTCCATGGATATCTGTGCATACTCGGACTGTACTAAGTGTGGACCCAAATTGGATGTGACAGTGACAGCATGGTTAAGAAAAAAAGAGGGATGAATGAAAATGCCTGTGTAAACCAGCATTTGGAATAATTTGAATAATCAAACATTGGAGTCTCCACCTCCTGCCCAGCCTCACTGACAGTGGAGATGATAGAGCGGAGGAATGGGTGAGCAAAATGGAACTAAATGACAACTGTCACCAATATTTATCACAAGCTTGTGAAAATGACCCCAATGTTAAACGCCAAAGTGTGTGTGTGTGTGTGTGTGTGTGTGTATGTATATATCCTTTCTTTAACCAGGTAAAAAAAGCCTCATTGAAATGGCAAATCTCTTTTCCAAGAGCGACCTGGCCAAGAAAAGCAGCAAAATACAGTTTCTGACAAGACATAATCAACACATAATACAAAAACTTACAATCGATAGTTACAAAACAATCATTTGTGCATGTTTAAAAACAGTTTCATTGATCAAACTTATATATATCTTTTTCTCGCCCACCTCTTTGTGATGACCTGGCTGAGCAGGTTTAGGCCTATGCAGAATAGCATGGGGGACAGGGCATCTCCTTGATATATGCGACATCTAATGCTCACATGTGCAGTTGGCCTTGAGTTGGCCTTCAGAGTCATGTTCCATAGCCTCATTTAGTTCTGGATAACTCTCTTAGTGTCCTGTTGATGTTATACAGCTTTAGGCACTCCAGTATCCATGTGTGTGGCATTGAGTCATAGGCTTTCTTGTTGTCAATCCAGACAATGCACAGGTTGGTGTGCCTCGTCTTACTGCCTTGGGCAATTTCCCTGTCAACCAGTAGCTGGTGCTTGGCTACCCTGGTGTTAGTGCCAATTCCTTTCTGTGCCCTGCTCATGAATGGCTCCATGTGCCTACTCATCTTAAGTGCTATGATGACTGAGGGAGCTTCCATGTCGTGCTGAGGCAGGTTACAGGCTGGTAGTTGGATGGTATTGTTATTTTCTGAGGGTCCTTCATTATGAGGACTGTCCGGCCTTGGGTTAGCCACTCTGGGTGGTTTCCCAACATTAGCAGCTGGTTCATCTGTGCTGCTAGGTGTTCATGGAGTGCAGTCAGCTTCTTAAGCCAGTAGGCTTGAATCATGTCAGGCCCTGGTGCTGTCTAGCTCTTCATATTGAACACTCTTGTTTGGATGTCTGCTAGGGTGATGACTACTGGGTGTTATTCTGGAAGTTGACATTGCTCTGCCTATAAGTCTATCAGCCATTGGGCATTTGTGTTATGCGTTGCCTCTTTCTCCCACGTACTCTTCCAGTATTGCTCAGTCTCAGCCCTGGGTGGATCTATTGTCACCTTGTTACCCTGCCATTGAGAGTAGACCTTAGCTGTGTTGGTGAACATCTTGTTTATTCCCCTTGCCTCTATTTCTCTTGTATACCTCTTTAGGCGGGTAGCAAGGGCTATGAGTCTTTGCTTAGCAGTCTCCAGTGCCTCAGTTGTGGACAGTTTGTTATAATTCCTGGGCAGCTCTTTCCTTAGATGCACACCTCTGCTTAGTTCTGTTAGAAGGCTAACTTCACTCCGTGCCACCACAATCTTTGCCTCTAGCCTTCTCCTCCATGGGAAATTCACTCCTTCTGGCTACTCATGCTGTTCATCTTGTAGTCAAACATCTTTAGGATGACTGTTGCCGCTGCATACATCAGCTCAGTGATAGTAGTGGTAGGGATAGTTAGTGCGGTTTTCAAGTCCTTTCTAACTGTGATAGCAACTTCTTATTGATGTTTGAACACTGAACTAAGAGTTTCTTAGTCAGTGAGGATGTGGGGTTTCAAGGTGACCATTTCTCCCACATCATCTGCATGTACCCTCTACCACTAGGGTTGCTACCATAGTAACACTCCATCCTGGTTTCCCCAACACCTGACGCAGACAATTGTTGTCCTAGGCAATCCTGATCAAAATCTTAAGACCAGTTAAAAAATTGCATGAATTTACATTTTGCACTGTTGGATCTTAAGAAGGTTCTAAATAGAGTTTCAAAATGCAAAAAGAAGAAATGGGAGTGAGACAAAACAAATTTTGAGGTAGCATTTTTTGAAAACAACAAACTGAAATAGGCTGTTCATCAGTTGATCAAAAGGTTAAGACCACAGCCTTTAAAAGCCAAAATCTGTGCAAAAATGTGGATTCAATGTCATTTTCTGTCCAGTATTCACACTGTCATGACCTCTTTCTCTCTTGCAATGTGCCATTGTTGCTGAGGTTGGACGCAGTAACTAATGCCATGTTTCCACTGCATGGTACTGGTTCGACTCAACTTGACTCGGCTTGGTCTTTTTGCATTTCCATTATGAAAAAGGACCTGGAATCTGGTACCCAGTACTGGTTTTTTGGTATCACCTCCACTGAGGTTCCAAGTGATACTACAACATGACATGTAAACACTGCAGACCACTGATTGGTCAGAGAGTTGTCTCTGTAACCTGCCATTTTACAAAAAACAGATCCGGAAGTTCACAGTAAATATAGTGGTAGGGTAATCCACATGATGACAGCCTGCAAAACTACACCATTATCGGTGGAGGAGATTCAGTCTTTGGCAGTGGATGTAAAAATTCAGCATGAGCTTGACAAGACAACGTGCAATGAGCGAGTTTATCAGCAACTGTCTGAGCAGATTACATGGAACTAACGTGCTGCATCACTAGGACGTCCAGGTACTCTAAGTCAGTAGTATCTGTGGCGGAAACCTTTTCAGTGAGAAAATAATGACAACAATAAGGTTGTTAATTCTACAATTATTTATTACTGAAACAACCAGTAAGAATCAGCTGTACTGATCAACAATAATC
>JAPQRP010000011.1:25047281-25076606 GCA_037367295.1 Apogon hyalosoma | reverse complement strand
TACATACATACACACACACACACACACAGTGGATATAAAAAGATAGAAAAAGTCTACACACCTTTGTTAAAGCAGAACATGGTAACATTTTACTGTTTTGATTCTTCGCTGTTTTGTAGCATTTTTCTCGGCAGAGCTCCCCCTACAGTTTTGGAGTACATATTTACTGTTGTAAAACCCACAGCCATGTGTGTTTGTTTTCAATGAAGTTGACGACAAGAAGGCAAAAAATAGTGATCAAAAATGCCAGTAGAGTGGAGCAAAATGGGAAACTTTTGCTGGATATTGTGACATTCCAGACATTTGGAATGTGAGTTGCTTTTTAGCTCTGCGGCTGTTCAGCAGTTTGGCCTTCAACATAAGTGTATTGTTGCCACAAGTTGCTTGACAGTTTTGATTTAAGAGGGTTTTGAACCTTAGATCAATTCTACATGTTGGTTGGATTTAATTATTTTATTACTGTATGGATATTGCCTGATGGGAGAAGAGGACAGGGGTTATACATGAACAAACATTGATACAGACCCTGAAACTGAAACAAACAACAGGCAAAAACAGAATGGTCCCTGCGATGAAGCCCCACTCCCCTACCCAGCAAGGGGCCAACTGACCAGCTCTGCCAGCTGCGTTCACAGGCACAGGGCCCATATGCATGAAGGGCCCACCCTGGCAGGAGGCACAGGACCTACACACACACACACCAAGGAAACCAGCCCCCACCTCCCAGACGCCACACCTCAGGGGCAAAACGTGGCACATTGTGGTCCCCCCAAACCAATGAACCACCCAACACCTGAGCCCCAGCAGACACCCCTGCCAGAGGGGATGACCACATCTGCCCCAACCCATACTTCCTCATGTAGAACACCCCATAAGGAGAGAGAGGGTCCCTCAGGCCAGTCCCCCTCCCTCTCACAGGGTGGCAGCACACAGTACACAGCCCACACTCACTCCAATGAAAACCCAATGATCAGCCCCACCCCCACCATCCACACGGGCAAGGTGCGATTTGTTGGGGGGGCAACCCACCTCTGGTTTTTACATCCCTACTTCTCCTCAATGAATTTCATCCTCGTGGGGACAACCAACCAATTGAAATAACAGGCAGGTTGTGACTGAGTTTTCTTACACCTATATCCTACATTACTGGCACTAACGTTCACCTGAACTGAACTGTCGGCAGTCTCAGAATTCGTGAACGTCCCCGTGCACTGGGGTACCGTAAAGGGGAGGTAAACATGACAAATTCATGGGGCCCAGCATTTGTAGCGAGCCATAGAGCAGTGGAGGAGGTTCAGTGGATACAGGTTAGAAGTTGGGAAAATTTTGTGTAAGATCCACTGTATGATAGAAGAATAGAACCTGGTAGTTGGATGTTGAAAGTATGAAAAGTTTCACTTTTTTTCATGCCAGCATTAGTTACGTTGGTTATAGACCATACCCCCATGTATATAACTGCTGCCCCCCGCTCCCAAAAAAAAAAAAAACAAAAACCATCCCCTCTCTGTTTTTTGACAAATTGCACCCTGGGGCCCAAGCAACTGTCCCCTATGTCAAAAAGCCCAGGGCCAGACCTCACACCAGCACCTACATTGGCCCAGCACCTGCATTACCCCCCAGCTCCTGTGATATAATGCAGGGCAGGGGGCATGGCCACAAAAAAGCAATCCCACTCCATGCCCAACTGCTTTACTCCCCCCAGCTGTACTGTGGTCTGTAGATGTGATGAGTGTCTAATGTACAGTTAAAATTGTGCCGCCGCCCCCCCACCCGGCCTTTGGTGCATGCAAGGATTTCCATCATCACTCTATAAAGTGTAGGTGACAGAACTGGCCAGAATTCTTCATAGTATTCTTCAGGAAAGCCATCAGGGCCAGAAGCCTTATTGTTTGGCATATGCTGAAGAGCTGCATGGAGTTCTGACAGTGTGATTGCCAAATCCATACCAGAGATTTGCTCCTTGTTTAGTTTTGCTAAGTCTATTGAGTTAACAAATTCCTCAATGACTCATGAGAAAATGACCCTTCTAGTGTAGACAGAAGTGTGATAGATAATACCCACTGAGTTCGTTATAGAGGAAACAGTTGTTTTCTCCTTATTTATCTTAAGTTGACTGGCCAGGTATTTACTTGACTGTTACTTTAAATATGGTTTCTTTGTGCTGGACCCAGGTCTTGTGGCATCACAGCTGGAACTGCAGTTTGTATTACTTGAATCTTAAAGGGATGTCATTGCTCATCTGCCAAATGTCTTAGTTCACATGCTTTGCATGGCATGGCCCTATTTCCGGTAACATTTTGTTCTACAAGCTCCATCTGGCATTGGCACCTGCTCCTCTGCTTGGTTACCCAAAATCTGTGTTTGATTGCATGTTAAGTATAAGAAACAGACATGAATGCCCAAGCAGTTCAGGAAGCTTGTCCTTTTGTACACTTGCTGAAATGCAGAAGAGATTTCTTCTTTTTCATCACTGATGCTGATCTTATTCCCAAGACAAATATGTAATAAAAATGTTACTCTGAAGGACAGGGACACTAAATACAGAAACTGCTCATTAGCGGTCCCTTTGTTGCACTTGCTTCACAAAAAAAGACAGTTTCTGCTCAGACACTGTCAGTATGACAACATAGCACACTTCACGTGAAGGTAAATATCCAAGTGAAGTAGATAATGAGGAGGGAAAAAAAAAACAATCCTTAATCTACTCCATGGAAATACTGTTGTAAGTGTACAGTTGGATAAGTCATTACTTACACAAGACACAAGAAAGGAGAAGGAGACAGATCACTGAATGCTGCACACATGTTTATGTCCTTTGTTTTGGGGTGTCTGTCTGTCCCCCCAAATGTCTCATTTTAGTAAGTCAGGAATGCCTTGTTGGATTCCAATTTGGTACAAATATTTACTAGGATCTAGGGTGACCTGTTTAGAATTTGGTTGCCAAAGGTCAAAGGTGAAGGTAACTTTAACTACACAAACATGTTTTGCTCCTAACTTTTGAATTAGCATGCTAATTGCCACAAAAATATAAAGAGTTGACATTTTTTACTTAAAAGACCAAACAGCAGCTTCACTGTGACATCATAGCCCATTTTTTCAACATCATCTCTTTAAAACAGTACCTTCAGACAACATATCTCTGGAGATGATTCACTGGCTTGGGTGCTGATAAGGGGGATAAACATGACAAATTCATGTAGCCCAGCATTTGTGAGGGGCCCATAGAGCAGAGGAGGGGTTCCAGTGAATACAGGCTAGAAGTTGTGAACATTTTGTGTAAATTCTGCTGCATAGAAGTCAGGAATCAGACGTTGAAAGCATGTTAAGTATCAGTTTTGTTTTCACACCAGCAAGATAATGAATTTTATGAAAGGGCCCACAACGTTTAGCTTTCATGAGGCCCACAATTGGTAGCGGTACCCCTGTTCACTGGAATAAGAAAACTTTCATTACACCATAAGATATATAATTTAACACCATCTATTCTTCATTCTATATATTTAATGAGACACATTTAAACAGACACTTTGATTAACAGAAGCATATGACCTAGGAACAATAATTCTAATCCTGTTACCCCAAGTGGGGTGCAGAGCATGAATTTGAATACATTTTCCCAGAAGATCATCTGTAGCTAGGTAATGAGTGCTGTGACTTTGACTTGTATATGTCTCTTGAATCTCATGAAAAGTCAATAAACAAACCTGTTCACATATTATATTCAGGACCATCTTTGGAGAGTCAGAACCAGAAGACCGTCCATATCAGACATATTCTGACTTATTTAAAATAGATACAGTTGGCAAAAATGGGAACGCCCTCAAATGTGACATCCGGTTAGAGCCGAGGGGGAAAACAAAACAGTCTCTGCCATTGGCCATAATGCCGAAGAGTTGCTGTGTGCCCCTTTGCACCACAAATAAACAAAACAAAAACTATTAAAGTTTTACATTTTGTCAAATAATAAAACGGAACCACAAAGGAGGACAAAATGGCTCCAAACTATTTGAAGAGAGGAGTTTGACAGATTATAGGACCCAACAACAAAATGTGTATGTCTGCAGTCAGCACGTCATTTCAGGTCAGTTTAAAGTAATGTTAACCCTTTCCAAACAATCGTAGACTATGTCAGGGGTATCAGGAATATTAGATTAATTGTTTAAAAGCTAGTGAACTTTGTACTACTTTTGTAGGTGTTGCGAGGAAATCTACACAAATTACAAATGTACACATTCAGTACCTAAGTAGAAGTACAGATACTTGTGTACAGACATTTGAAGTACTGATTAAAGTTCTTAACTGAGTATGGTATATGTTAAAAAAAAGTGCTGGCTCTTATGTACTCAAAGCATAAAATCAAATATAGCCATATGAAGAACATTTCTATTGCCTGTTTCTGTGCAAAGCTAAAAGAACCTCACGTCATATTGGACTAACAACAACATTAATTAACATTAATTCATCTATTTAATGTCAGGTACTGAAATTATGTTAAGTGTAATTCATCATATCTATACCAAAAGTGATATTTCCAGACATCTGCTGCTACTTAATGGAGTCACCTGGAAAGGGACTATGACACTTCAGGCCACTGAGTCGGGTCATTTGCCCAGTCTTTTAAAACATATGGACAGCAATCCAACCCCAGTGGATTACATTTTTTTGATATATTGATCCTTGTCAGAAGGCAATAGCTACTCAAAGTTTGTCGTGACAACTTGTTAGTGTTAGCAAACCAAGTTGAAACTGTGTTTTTACATCATAGCGGAGGGCAAGGAAGGATTCTTTTCCCCTCGGGTTTCCCCACCCCCGGCTGTGACATTGTTGCTGGCTATATCTATACTGTTTCGTTTAGTTAAGGGGTGGTGCTTGAAGAAGCACCTGTAACGATGGTTGTTTATGCATTAATATGAATATGACTTTAATTTGGACATATCTATGAAATTAACAAAACTGTGAAAAGATAGGTATAGTGTTATCAGAGCACAACGGAGCAGTCTTTTTTCAAGTGATAAAATAGCTAGAACAGTTGCTTGCTGGGCATTTTCCAGATATGTAGATAAAATAGTACCATGTATATTGTTAAGTAATATGGAGACCAGACCAGATTATTGCATGGCCTCATCACAGAAGAAACGTCACATATTAAATGAAAAACTGTAACAGAATACTTCCACTATGTGTAGCATAGGTGCCAATGCCACCTTCTGACCACATGATACAATCTAGTGTGTTCTCTCCAAACTAGTTCATGGAACTGATGTAATTTGCATGTTCTTTTTTATGACTGTCCCAAGGTTTGCCTCAGATCAGTTCAGTAGTCATGGGAGCATGGGTATTGTGAACTGTGGTGTTAACAGGAGTAAAGTGAATTCCAATTAACTGATGAAGCCAATGCTGCTGTGTCAGGAGTAGGAGAAGGGGGCAATGATTTGTGCTTACTCACTGTTACAGTCAGTTGTGCAGTGAGTCTCCAAGAACACTGAGCTATTACCTCATCTGATCTTATTATGCATGTCCTAATGAGTTTAGGAAAACACCTGCCTCCTTTCTAAGTCTTTAGTTTTAGAGGAAACTCACTGATTTGATATTTCATCAAGCAGTTCCTTGTAGCAAACCTTTGTAGCACTGTGTTGTGGTATTGTTTTAAAGGTTTTTCCTGTTTGTGTCTGAAGGTTTGACATGGGAAGATGATACCACCCAGCAGGTCCTGTCCAAGGAGTTGTCCAGACTGAGAAGGATCCCCTACAAACCACCACAGAATGGACCCGTGTACAGCTCTGACAGCAGGTTGGTTTGTTCCTCAGATCACAGTGACTAAACAGTGACTCATGGAAGATGGACAGGTTTATTATTTTGTTTTAGAAATTATCTGCCTCAGATATTAAATGTGCAAAATTTTGCATACTTTAATGAGATGAATTGTAAAACAAATGACAAAAGTGCTGGTTAGCTGATGTTTTTCATTCAGTTTACACACAGACACACATACATGTGTATGTATATGTGTATGTATCTTACATATTGAAAACACATGTTAATGTACTTTTAGACAATAATTATAATTTTCCACTTCAAAGAACCTAAAATGTGAATGGCTTTTAACATGTTTTGAAGTAGATCCTGTAGCTCTGAGTAATAACCATTCTCTCATTCATTCTCAAGACTGTCTCCAAGACTGTATCTTGGAAGCTACTGCCAACCAGCATTTCTGACTTAACCTTTCTTTATTACTGACACAGACATGGTAACCTTTCACCACTTTTATTCTGGTGGCATTTTATTTGTAGGTCAGTGACACTTGCAGCAGCAGCAGTTTCAACAGCAAATAATTATTATTAAATTCAAAATCACTAAATCAAATTAAAATTTAGAAAATCTATCTGATGGATCTGATGTTGCTTAATCAATATGAAAACCTTGCTACACTGTGGAAAAATAGAACTAAATATAAGCCACTGCTTCTTTGTGACAGACCTGCTGCTGAAGCCATGGACCCCATAGATCAGAGAGTGAAGCCAGTCGAGGTTGAGCTCAGCCAAAACCTGCAGACATACATCCAACGTCTCGGCTTGATCCCTAAAATACTGCCCGCTGCTCTAAGCACCTCTGGACAGGTCAGACACTCATTACTGCTTTGTTAATCTCATTTAATTTTCATTTCCATTAAACATCCCTCCACTGTTTCCCCTCATTTTTTACAGTCATATTTGACCAGTTTAATCACTGCCATTTACAATTTGCTTTCATTCATATTCTAAAATCAAGGGTCACCTCATTTATAATGGCACTTTTCTTCAGCATGGCAGCAAAATTCAACTTGACTCTGTTCTTGATATTAGTACCAGGCACTTTGATTGTAGATATAGTATGAAATCAAACTAATGGGATGTGATATCACAATGCATTGAATTTTGCATTGTCTTCAATGCCACACTAAACTTCATCTTTGTTGCTATGTCTGTAGCTTCCTCATTTGACCTCACTGTAGTTTTGCATGTTTCAATAAAACCAACACTGTAGTACAATATATAATATATATTATAATACAACAATTACTCCCAAAATGCAGAAGGAAATAGTTAAAGCATGAAACTTAAATTTTAGATTTTTAAAATACTATACTTGATAATGAAATACTGAATTTTTTTTAAAGTGTTTTAAATTGTCGGCCATGATGCTACATTAAAGCAGAATATTCCAATAATAGAGCACTATAAACGGGCAGATTTGATTGTACATTTTTCTTTCATTGACATTACTGAATGTCATTTTTCATGATTTTTTCAATATGGTTACTTGACTCACCCAGAAACTTTCAGACTAGTAGCATCAACATCACACGTTTTCTGAGTTTTTCACACATTTTGATGAGATGAAATATGATGAATTTTCCTTGGTTATTACTGGAGTTATTACAAGGGTATGACTTTGCTAAATATATGATATTACCGCATTATAAGCTATTTGTTAATAACTACTGCCACACTTTTAGCATATTAATTTAGTTCTGCAATTTCAGCTCAGTGTTTCGTTCTGATATTTTAGTGCCACTGTTACTTCTTCACATTATGATGACAATTTTATTGAATTTTAAATGTGTAACATTAAAGTAGTAATATTACAAATTTGTCAAAAGGTTGTAAATCTACTTTATCCACCCCCAACCTGGTCACACAAGTCTATGTAATAATATCACTCAGGTATTTTTATCAGAAAAACGCAAGGCTTATCATTTTAACCCCCTTTCTTGTAAGGGTGGGTTAGCTAAACTCCATAAATAGCATCTGCCTATCTTCTGCCACTACCTGTGTCTCGGTCATGGGGCAACAGCAAAATCAGTAATTTCCAGATGTCCCAAGCCAGCACAAGACGTAATTCCCCCAGCATGTCCTGAGATAATAACAGTATAAAATACTAAGTGTGCGAATTAATGAAATGCAGTGATTACAGTCAGTCAAAGAAAAAACTAAAACAATTTTTTCCCTGGTGCAAATTTGAAAGGTGGCGGAGCAGGTGGATCATTTGTTTTTTATCTCAGTATCTTCATGTAATGCACCCTGTGTTTCACAGCCACCTGCCTCCATTTAAAAACACATCAACACATCCAGTACAAGCATGGAAATCAAAGAGCTGTTTATACAGAAACTCGCACAAAGATACAAACATGCACATAGTGACAGCAGGGAGTCCAGTGTCATCCCTCGCTGTCACTCTAGTCTCACTCCTCTGTTGTAACCAATACCTTTGCACAACATGACCGTTATGAGTTAAATAATGCCAGCTGAGAGTTCATGAGTTCACTGCTCTAATTAATAACTCTCCACATGACTGCTCGCTCCATCATGTCCGCCACTCTGAGAGAGGGCAGCAAGGCTGAGCAGAATGGTGGAGGCCATCCTCCTGCTGTGGGATTGTACCAAGCACACATATGAGAAGACAATGTAGAGCCAGCAGGTGTCATTTCGGGTTTGTGGCTTTCTCTGTGCAGGTTTTTTTGATTGTTTGGGGATCATCAAAAGAACCAGGAGGAGTAAAGGGTCACTAAAGGGCACAAGCAGATGAACTGTAAACTGACTCTCACAGAGGCAGCGATGAAACCTGAGAAAGGGCCTCACATATATACATCATAAGTATGACTACAAAGAGCTGAAATAATAATTGTTGATGTTGGCTTTGTTATGATAATTTTACCATTACTTAAGCGTGTTTCATTTGTGTGGTGGTGGGCGTTAATGGAGTAAGCAGTTCAGATTCGCTTTTGTCGTAGCTGTTGGATATGTTAATATGATTGCATAAATGGATTCATAGTTTGTTTCTTTTTTTTTTATAAAGGGCTTTAGCTTTATGTCAGAAATTATTTTCTTCAAATGTAGCCTCTAATTTTTTTTTTTACTAAATTGAGTTATAGCACAAAAATTAAACATATTCTGCTCTTTTCATACTTTGCTCTGTATAGCAAGCTTGTTTTTGAATGCACATATACTCTGCCTCATTATCTTTATATACAGTATGTCATTACTTTTTGCTTACCTATTCTTATTTTATTTTTCAGTTTCCTTTAAAATATGTGCTAGTCTCTTTAAAGTGCTGTGTAAAAGTATTGATCTCTGCCAAAGGGCACATCGATTAAATCCTCTTACTAGCCTTATGTCCTGGTCCCGGGACGTAGATGACATTATTTTAATAACACCTATATATACAGCTCCCACATTAATGCACCTCTACTTGTCACATATCAAATGAAAGCTAACCAACTCGTCTTTCTGAATATATAAACCATTCTGAAGTTCAATAGCAACACCACATACACAAAAGGTTGTTTTCCAGAAAAGCGAAATATGAGAAATTTGGCTTATCTTACTTTTGAAGGCTGTCATCTGATCAGTCATCTATTGATCTGGACAAATGTGGTGTCGGTTTCCTTGTAACCATCCAGCAAACATAATCCAGTAACGTATTTAGGTCCAAAACACACATAAGATCCACAAAGGCACAGAAACTGCAGGAATATTTGTCCAATCTGACATCTATGTTGGTGACTTTTTCCATTTTCCACAAAGATACTGTCCATAATTAACTTTTTTTGCCGGTATACTGGTATAGATTGATAGATGAACTTTTTAGCTTTTGACTGACACCTAACTTGGCCAATCTAAAGTGTCCCAGGGGTGACTGATAGGAGGAATAGCCAACCAAGTGTCAGAGACAGGTAAATGGTCATGCCCTGCTCACACTGCTGCTGTTCCAACAAATTAGGTCACATTTATAATCTGGGGTGACAGGCGGGTAGCTAATGAGCTGCTGAACACGAGGATATATGATAATGGTATTTTTGGACCATAATACTAGTTTTGACTTTATTTTACAGTTGACAATGGTAGTTTTGTATGGGAAATATTTATTTTTATCAATTTTTACTAAAATATGTGTATCTGATGCATTCAAAAGTTATTAATTTTTTCCAACAATTTCTAAATTTAGCCACTTTGGAAAAAAAGGATAATTCCCAAATTTCCCCTCTGTAAAACACATAAACATAACCATAGAAAAAATAATCTAAAATTGACATTTTTACAAATAAAGTTCTCAACTTTGAACTGTGAAATACCAAGACATTGGTCTATTGGCAAATGGTGTGTTTCAGTCCATATCTACTAAATGCAGCTTTAGACACCCTTGTTTTCACAAAAAAAATTAAGGTGAGAGGGAAGAATCAAAATTATTTGTGTTTCTAAGTATACAGCTTTTAACCTGTCAAATAAACAGCAAAAGTGACTACAGGGTGTTACCTTTACAAAGAACCCATTCTTTTATCTGTACTCCAAACAGTTGAGGAGCATCTGTAATTTTAATTTGAAGAGGTGTGTTTTAGGCATTTTAAGCAAAATCACCCCAGAATGGTAGGAAGTTTAAAGTCTTTGCTTGGTTGAATTAATTGATTAACTAATATGACATTTTTTATAATGGAAATATTTATTAGTTGCTAGTTTCAAATAGTAGTCGTTGCTGCCATTTCTCTGCCACTTCTCTGAGGACTTTTCTGAGCAGCTCTATCACTGGCTGCATTTATTTAACCTCATATAAACATCTCTATAGAGGGTATGCGTTTACATCACTTACATCACCATGCCCCTCTAAGTCGGACTGAGTGGCAAAAACCTCGCTCAACATGACGGAGTGAAGCAGTAAACACAGTGAGACTGGGAAAAATGTGGAATATGAAATGAAATTAAGGACAACTAGACTCGACATGGATCCGTACGAGCTACCAAAGAACAAGCGGTCCACGAACATCGACATGTGGCCTGAAATCGTGTATCCTGACATCCAGGATGAAGGGGATCATGGCTTGTTTTACAAACAAATATACATGGTTTCATCATCACTGACAACCAGGGTTCAAAACTGGAGCAGAACCAGCTGATCCAAAGTAAATTTACAGTAGACAGTGGACTGACCCAGTGAATATATGCATGATCTACTAGTATAATGGATATTTAAGACTAGTTCATATCAAATACGTTATACAACACGGATACTACTGCTTTGGACCAACAGGGTATGACTTTATTCTTGTAAATTATGATATTTTCCCACCTGGTTTTAAATTACATTATTCTCCTTATATTATGCCTTTATTCTCGAAATATGACGACTTCATTCTCATAAGAATATGGCTTTATTCTTGAAATATTACGACTTTATTCTCCTAAAATTATGACGTTTTTTGTATTCAACTTTATTCTCATAAAATTACAGGTTTTATCTTAATATTTTATTTATGACTTTATTCTCGTAGTGACAAGTGTTTTTATTTTCTTATGTGGCCCTAGTACGCTGTCGTAGCTTTGTGCTCGAGTACACCCGTATCTGAAAAACTGGGTTAGTCTCAGTTTAAGTTCATTTATGTAGAGCACAAGGTTCAGAATTACAAAACAAAGACAAAAATCATGTAAGATGCTAACAAGAGCTTTACTAAAAAGTAATGTTAGCCAAAACAATATGTAATTTAAGGTATGATTTTACCCAAAAACACAGCATAAATCAATGTTACCTGACACGAAACAATCTCCATGGGGAAAATCTAATATCATCAAAGATATTGTCAAATTTCTGTTAAAAATCTTCCTTTTGAAATGGAAATAATATTTCAAAGGAAATACATGACAGAAATAATGTGAAATGAAGCTACAAGAATGTATCCTCATTCTAACGGGAACCTTGGAGGTCTGCCTTAAAATCAGCCCTGGAACATGGAACTGGGCGAGCGCAGACTTCTAACCAAATGGTCCAGAAATGGGATAATGCATTTTGCATTGCACTGGTCGTTAACAAACAAGAGTGAGCCTAGAAACGGAGTAGTGCAAAATGCATGAAACTGATGCATTTTGCATTGCGCTGGGCTTAACGATTTAACAAGCCAGTGCAGAAACAAGCCCCTGATCTGCTCAGACCTGTCATATTAACTCTGATCATATTTAATATAGTTCTACTGCAATATGATGAGCATGTTATAATGACATATAATGTCAGTTATGACCTACAGCTATCTCAATAATCAGCTGTTCACTTCAGTATCATCTACTGGTGAACAAGGTAAGGCTAGCTTCTTTCACAATGGGCCTGCTGTTGATAGAGATTAAAATAATATAGTTTTATAATAAATCCATATGAATAAGAAGTTTTATTGTAGTGCCATATATTATTATTATTATTATTATTATTATTATTATTATTATTACTAACAACAACAACAATAATAATAATAATAATAGATTAGATTTCTGTAGCACCCAAAGCACTTTATATCCATCACTCTCACATTCACACTCTGGTGGTGGTAAACTATGTTTGTTGCCACAACTGCCCTGGTGCAGACTGACAGAAGCATGGCTGCCCATTCACGCCAAACAGCCCTTCCAGCCACCACCAAACATTCATACACCTGTGTGAGTGACACTGGAGGCAAGGTGGGTGAAATGTCTTGCCCAAGGACACAATGGATACAAAGACAGAGGGGAATTCAAACTGCCAACCCTCCGGTTATTGGACGACCTGCTCTTCCTCCTGAGCCGTGGCCTAAAGCTGAGCTATTACCTTATGTACAAAGAAAATAAACCGCACTAACATTGTCCAGTGTTTCAAGTCTACTTTAATATAAGGAATAACATTTTTAAATGTGTAAAGATTCGATCATATCAATTTTGTCATTTTTGTCATATTTTAAGCATTATTTTCATCTACGTATGTTTTACACTACATGAATTAAAGTGCCATCAGAGTCAATGAAAAATAAGACTGAAAGTAAAATTAGTGGTGAAAAAAGATGGGGAAAAAAAAAAAGCTTTGCACAATATTGGACCTCTGACTGTGATGTAAATTAACAGTCTAGGCCTAAGGATGTAACTCTGAAGGACACTGTTCCATACTTATATTAGTAATAATAATTTTTTTTTCTGGCTCATTTTTCAGGGCCTCTTCTATATCTTATATTCAATATGTAGATGTAAAGTATATATGTGAATGCTAATGCAAGAAATAAAGCTTTTTAGTGTATTAAATGAGAGTAACTCTTAAAGTGCAGCTCAGTTTTAATTAATTTTTGTCATGATTTAAGTGTGATTTTTCATTTATGTTTAGTACTTTTTAAAATATGCATTGGCATGCACGGAAGGGTTATGCATTGTTTCATCCTTACTTTTTTAGATTCTGTACATGACAGTATTATTTTTAATACCTAAACATCTCAAACTAAAGTTGTACCTTAGTACTTCAAAATCATTCATTGGCTTATTAAACTAAAACTAAATTAGAAAAAAAAAACACAAAAAAACTAAAAGAATAAATACAATATAAACTATTGTTAGAACTTTCTGAGGAGTGCAGCAAGGGTTATTTTTGAGTTCAAAGAAGTCTACAGTGTTTTAGAAAATAAACTGAATCCTGTATGTCTATTT
Organism: Apogon hyalosoma; assembly: GCA_037367295.1. Taxonomy (NCBI): domain Eukaryota; kingdom Metazoa; phylum Chordata; class Actinopteri; order Kurtiformes; family Apogonidae; genus Apogon; species Apogon hyalosoma. The sequence goes on along the minus strand of JAPQRP010000011.1, from coordinate 25,063,146 downwards.
TTATTTATTTTTCAGGGTGACCATTTTCAGGCAGGCAGTCCTGCAGACCTGTATCGCTTCAAAACCCAGACTTTGTCTCAAAAGTCATCTCCCTCCAGCTTCTCTTCTCTTACATCTTTCCCACTACAGAAGCAGAGACCACCTGCCAGCCACCTCCTCAGCACTCAGGCTGAAAGTGACCTTCTCCTGGCTGCCCTCAGGCATTATCTCTCCATGCATCTGTCACTGCCTGGAGGGGGGGTGGATCCCAAGGAGCAGGAGGCCCCCTCCTCCCGCCTGAGGCCCTTTTACACTAACGGAATAGAAAACACCGGACTCAAAAAAGATTCCTTAAATTCCAGACTTCTGAAAATTGGAAGAACTCAGGGAGCTTCAACCAAAGATCCACTCACATCTGTGGATGGTATGTGGTTTAAGCTGCAGAACACTAGAACAATCAAATACCACACCTTTTTTACATTGAAAAATAACATGCATTGCCATAATTTATTTCCGTTCAACTGACCTGTGTGAGTCATTAGATGGATTCCCATGAAGCTGTCAAGTGAATTTGAAGCACATGACAGTAATAAACCATAGAAAAGTAGAGCAGCCTGTGATTGTTTTTGATCTAAAATGGCTATGATGCTTGTACTAAGGAATAGTTAAGTCTACTCATCAGACTGTACATCCTATTTTACCACCATCATCTCCCCATTATGCACATAACTCTTTATAACTTTTTTAAAACAAAATTTAGGACATTTTTTTCTTTTTTAATTTTGTCATTTTAAAACATAACATGTAACTACTGGTTTGTGAAATAATTTTCAAATGTCTACATTTAGCCTAAAAGTGACCATATTTAGACAAGAGGATGGAGCTGGAGAATACCAAGCCTATGGAAACACTATCTCAAATACCAACCCTTATTGCTAACTAACTTCTGTTAATTCAGAAATTTCTGATGCTTCATAAATGAAGCCACTTTTCCATGTTTCTGTTATAGCAGAGAGAGCAGACCTATAGTCACATTTGACAGAATGTGGAAAAAAAAAAAATTACAGTAATCACACACACACACGCACGCACACGCACACACACACACACACACACACGCACACACGCACACACACACATTACATTTTATAGTTCCTCTCCTCCATCACTCTAAATCCCTCTTGAAAAGGTCAGCATGTTTACAACCAAAGTTTTTGAATAAGGACAAAATGAGAGCAATGTGTGACATTTCTGTAAGCCATAGTGAAACAATCAGCTGGCTACTGGTTAGTTTTTAATCGTTAACTTGTGTTTGTATTTGGGCTCTAGGCTGCCAGCATGGCAGCACACAACATAAACAGCAGACAAATAAACTTTGAGCTACACATCACACTATGCATTTCTCAACCTCTAATTGATGAACTTTCACTGGGTTTTGTGACAGATTGCGCATGTTTCCACTTGAAAATGTAAAAGACTTGTTGCACTTGTATCGCAGAGTGAAGTGACTCTCAGTGAACACTCTGCACTGTCTCTACGATCCCTGTGTGTTTGAGCTGCTCTGTGCTGTAGTATAACAGACAGCTGACCTGCCCCTCTGAGACCCATACCCAGGTTTCTCATCTGGACTGAAAATTACAAAAATAGATCACAGACAAACATCTTAGTCAGAAACAGTCAGCGAAAAAAAAAAAAAAAGCCCAATAACTTTTATGCTGCTATAATATGTAGGAGACCTATTTTTCTGTTTTCCTTTTTCCAAACAGATGTCTGCTGCTGATTTTAGACCCAAACAGGTTACTGTAAAATCCAGTCGTGTTAAAAAGTTAAATAGGAGTTAAACAGATTACAAACAGATCATGAAGTTTTAACTTGCATAAACTGCAACTAGTTGTTGTTCAGCTGCTGTGATTCATGGTTGCTTCATTGTTATGTTATAAAAACTGACAAAAGGGATCTTTAGGCAATTCATAAGACGAACAGGATATGGGGATTAACACATAAAGCTGATGGGGTATTTTCAGACTTCTAAATTTAGGCCACTTTGAGCTTTCTAGCATGCAGTGCATTTTTTGTTGACTCTGTGTGACTTGTTTTCTCCTTTGTTACTGTCACCTTTTTTTTACAGAGAGGTTTATCCAAAATGTGTTAAAGAACATTGGCAGGCAGCATGTGGATGTGGACAATCTGACACCACAGGACCTGAACCAGCTATCCAGCCTTATAGCAGATGCTCTGCAAATGGTTGACCAAGAACAGGAAGGCCTAACACGGGTCAGACCTGGACCAAGAGACGTAGGAGAAATGAATGACAGAGAGGACAAGGAGGAAGCATTGAGAGATGAGGAAGAGAAGGTGTTGGAGGACGCTCCACCAGTTAAGCCACAGGAGGGCTCTGCCATAGTCCCTGCTGCACCTGAAGGTGGTTTTGTAGTGATTCTTTTTGGGAATTTTTTGTTGTTTTTGCACAATTCACTCAGTGCTCAGTGGGTAATGAAGTGTAATGTCTTGAAATTATGAACTAATGATAAAATCATGGTCATTCTCTAATATTTTGTTGTACTGTAGCACAAGTAAAACTAGCCAAATGTTAAGGATTTAATCTTCAAATGTTTTAAAGTCCTAGAAATTTAGAAGGTATTTCTGCTTCCAAGGTTGTTGTTAGCTGCTGCTGTACTCATAGATCCATGTGTCTATTGTCTCTGCTTGTCTTTGAAACCAGCAGACCGCCAGGCAGAAACAGAAGAGCAGAATCTGAAGGACAAGGTAGGCTTCCAGTTTTGTAAGAAAATGTCAGAGGTAAAGCTGACATAATGAATAGTCGTGTAATATTCTGGATGAGGAAGGAAATGAACCCGAAGGCCTCTGGTTTTTAAAACAGCTTTATACTGTTTGACATCAGCTACAGTGCAAAGGTGAACTTATGCTGCGTTTCCAGTATGTGGAACTGGTTCGACTCAGCTCAACTCGACTCGGGTACCAGGCACTATTCCTGGAGACCGTTTCCATTACAGGATACTACTGACTTTAGAGTACCTGGATGTCATAGTGATGCAGCGTGTTACTTCTGTGTCGTCTGCTCAGAAAGTTGCTGATAAACTCGCTCGTTGCGTGTTGTGTCATCTGAATTTTTACCTCGGCCACCAAAGACTGAATCTCCTCGACCAACCATGGTGTACTTTTCATGTGGGTTAACCTACCAATCTATTTACCGTCAACTTCCGCATCTGTTTTTTGCAAAACGGCAGGTCACAGGGACAACTCTCTGACCAATCAGTGGTCTGCAGTGTTTACACATCACATTTTAGTATGTTCCCCAGTCTTGGAACCTCGGGTGAGGTGATACCAAAAAACTAGTACCGCGTACCAGATTCCATGTCCTTTTTCGTTATGGAAATGCAAAAAGAACGAGTTGAGTTGAGCCGGTACCACGTAGTGGAAATGCGGCATAACTGTCCAGATAGAGAATTCTGAGTCACACACAATAAATAACTTTAATAAGTGTTTAACTATGTTGTCTTTTTATTTTTGCTCTGGATAAAATTCTACAATTGATATGTTTAATGCTGTGATATCTTAACTGGAAATGGTTGCAGCAGTCACTGTGAAATATTCAATCCAAACCAAATAATTGGGGCTGTAAAATGGACTTTCATACATGGCATAAATGCAGGCCAGAGTGTATGAAGTCTGTGCTACATTTACCTGTGAGAGGTTTTAATTTATTCCAGTTCAATTCAGTCAGTTGATTTCTTTTTTTTTTTTTTTTATAATGTAGCAGCATTTACAATACACACTTATCTCAAGGCACTTCACAAAGTAAGGTCAAGATGAAGAAGAAACCTAACCATGTCAAAGATGTGTAGCAGAGGTGAACACTGGATTAGACTCAAGGCCAAAAAGGAGTTCAATAACTGAATGAAACCATTTTTAAAAAATGAACCTGAAGTCCAGATAAAAGTGTTCAAAGATTGGAAATACAATGGCCATATGAGACAAACATGCAGGATAAACAAGAACAGGAAATAGGAGGTTGGCATGATGGAGACAAACTGACAAGAGACTAAGGGAAGACGCAGTATGTCTAGACTATGTGATTACAGAACAGAGAAAAGGTAATTATTAAAAGGTCATTAGGTAAAACTGCAGGTGAGTGAAGATGTGGCTGGATGGACAAAGAAATGAAACAGGAGCAAGACAGGGATAAAACTCGATAATGATTAACATGGCACAGTTGAGACAGACATGTAGAAGGAAAAACATAAAAAGAAGAAGCAAACAGACAGACACAACAAGGAAAATAAGACAAACCATGACAGACAAATGGCTTTGATCGGGAAGTAAAACTCCCTTTAAAGAAAAAACTTCAGCCAGAACATAGTCAAAAACTATGACATTTTCTTAAGAAATTTAAAGACAGTTAGTTGAGCTGTGACAATTTTGTAACATAATACACTTAATACAAGCCTGCTGATTACTGTGTTGACTCAAGGGAAGGTCAAAATTGACATTTGGTTTTACCCCTATTGTGAACAATCTAGACTGCCCACCTAGGATGCAGGATTTGGAGTGGTCTGACTGGATTATTGTCAGATAATTTGTCAGTGACATTTGAACAAATGACTGAGAAATACAGTGTCCCCCATGCATGGCTTTTCATGTTATCTGCATATATTGGAATTATGTATCACAGAAAGCTGATCTTTGATAATCCTGAGAAATCTTGGGAAGCTGTTATTTCAAACAGCTGGAAATGTGTCTGTTAAATTATATTTTGCATATTGCATCTCCTTTGTTTTACAGGGGCTTAGAGGCACATATCTGTTTCAATTAGTGATGAGTGAGCGGGAAAATGCTAAATCAGTTTCAGTCTAGAGTCATGCCAAAGCAGTGCAGCAATACAGCAATAAAAGATTTACACACTGTCCAGCTGTAGACATAATTCAATTAAACTCTTTGAACCACATAAACACAAGACAGAAATTGGTCTTCTAGCTACCAAATTGCTGGTCCAATGTTCTACATAGCTAAGATAGAAAAAATTCTTGGTCTGGAACTTGACTGACCCAGCTGTGTGATGGTGCAAGCAGGAACATAGTAAGAGCACAAATATGTAATATTAAAAGGCTGGGTATTATTACCAACATTTAACATTAGTAAGTGAAGGTACATCTTTTGAAACATTTGTGTAACAAAAGCATTTGCCACTGCAACTACAGTAGGCCTGCAATAGTAACAAGCGAGGTGAGCAAGTTGTCATTCAAACATGTCAATTGAAACCTCCACAGCAGAACGAAAGCCTCCAGTATAGTCCTTAACAGAAAAGTTACATTTTTAAAGTCAGGAAAGACTAAAGAAAAGTTATTTTTTAAAGTTAGAGCCATTTTTTAAACTTCTTTTTATTTGAATTTGTCATGAACAATACAGTCATGTGTTCCATAGATATTAAAATAAGTGTCCTTTAAAGCAGTCCATGGGCCTCGTCATCCAATTCCAGTGCACAGAAATAAGATATTGCTCCCAGTCATCAAGCTCTCATTCAAATCAGAGCCCTAGAAAGAGTTACAACACGCTTTGATGTCGCCAGTCCGGTAAACACGTGGTTCATGTAAGTCTTAATAGTTCCAAACAAACGCGGCCCTGTCATGTTCTGCTATGGAACAGACAGCTGTGAGTGCGTTATTGCAGGTAAATCTCAAAATAAACCACATACAACCATTGTTGCACCACTGTATGTGTTGTTGTGTGTGTTATACTTTTGAGTAGTGGGGTTGACCACTGAAAGTACTTCCCTTAAGACTGTGAAAACACACATTTTGGGGAAGGTTCGTGTTAGCTTGGGTAGCCTACTTACGTGAGTGGGGCTAATTTCATGTAAGCTCCAGAGTAAAAGAGAGGCATTCAAACCGGGAGTCGGACATCCAAAGTTAAGTTTCACACCACTTATAGAAGGCACCCCCATGTACCTCCCACCCCTACACCACAAGCTGGTGAATGTTGTCCATGGTCAGCGGTGGCGATCCATGCCTGTGGGCCCTCACGGAGAAAGATCCGGGGCAGCTTGCTCGGGGACAGGCGAGGGCGCAACAAACATAGCCCCGCTCTGACGACAAATTTACAGATAATCTACTTTATGAAGGGCCTACAATTGTTTACCTTTCATGGGGCACCACAATTGCTAGCAGCACCCCAGACTGTACTCCTAAGGAGATAGACAATTTACCAGTTTTTAGTTTTACTATTATAGGACTTGCGTGCTTTGCTCAGTCTCTGCTTTACTTATGTATGTTTGTCTGTATTGCCCAGTCTAGTTCTTTAGATGGACAGTTGATCACTGTAAGCCACACATCAGAACCATGAAGATTTTAAGATGAAGCCACACACATGCATCAGATCTACAAAAAAAACAAACAAAAAACACCAATTATGCTTGAATACTCAGATGTATGTTGAGGTAATAGTAACACAAGTAACTGTGCAAACAGCTAACTGTTTGATCACACTTGCAATTTATGTTGAGCTGATGGAGTGAAATAAGGATGGCTGGTATAAGAGTTGTTCAATAAACAAGGTTTTTATGAAGCAATGATTGAAACAATTTGTTTGTGTGTACAATAAAAATAAATAAATAAATAAAGCATCAAAAACATTGGCCTATGAAACAGGTGAAGATAAACAGGTTTAAATACTTATTATTATACTTATTTTTTTTAATTTACAGACTCAAAGTCCAAAAGTAGACAACACACACACACACGCACACGCACACACACAGACAGACACAAGCCATAGAGATAAAAATCAGATATACAATGTCAGCCAGTGGTCAGTAATTAAAATACATATAGTTGTTTGTGCCAGTATATTTCCAAAAGATGGAGGTGTACCTTGTGTCACTCAGATTAGAGTCAGAGACATTATGATTCATTCCTAGATCCCTTGAGTCTGCACATGAACTGATATATAAAATTCCTCAGCAAAGCATGGAAAGTAGGAACATTACATGCCACAAAATGATAACTTGCACTTTCCCACCTTGGATATTTCAACAATATTCTAAGAGCATCATTATATGCAACTTTAATCTTATTCAGCTTTACTTTACTATAGCTACACTATAGGTGAGCTGTACAAAGTGTATAAAATAATTCATACTATTCATCTTATCAACAAATTGAGGTTGGATTTCAATCATGATAGTGTGAAATCTATCGTGTGAAAATAAAATGTTAATAATTTTTATTAAGGTTGAATAAAGAATTACTAATAGATCTGCTGCATTCTTCAATCCTCCTATATGTCATTTTTAACTGGAGACTTTGTTATTATATTGATAAACGTTGCATTAGAAATGAACTGATCATCTTTCAAAAATCAAGTGACATCTCAATAAGTTCCTGAGCAGGAGGACATTTGTAGTTATCTGCCACAAGTCAAAGTAAATTCCACTCAGGTAAATACTAAAGCTTCAGTCACAAATGTCGTTACGGACAGCAACAAACACATTCGAGCATTTCTTACAACCTTCTCAAGGCAGCCGAATAAGAATGGAGTGTTCGTGGGCCGTTCCTAAGTTCATAGCCAGGTGTGTGATCTTGTGCAAGATTTTCCAGGAACGCACAATGAAATCCACTTTCACAGGGCGCCCTAATGAATGCATTATGAACATCTGAAGAACAACGCATGACATTCGTGGTTCAGGAGGCCATTCCAGGACCAACATGTTCTTGCGGTGGCAGCAAGTAGATCACAAGAACACATTACGTTGTTATTAAGGGTCCCTTACGGCGTTCACACGAACGAACGCACAGACAGAGATTTGCATGGTTTTCTTAAGGTGGACATAAGGTGTACCTACAGCCAGTAGTGTGTCATTTGTGGCGTTCTTTGAGGGGGTTGGTCGAATGCAAATTTTCAACATGGAGTGAATGACTGGACTCAAATGCACAGTGCTCAAGGGAATAAAGTGTTTTATTAATGAAAAAATAAGCTTGAAACAATACCAAACCTGCAGAGAGATAATGCACAGTCCACAGGGAAGAGGATCAGGGTGATGGATGTGCATGATGGACAGTTAAGGTGACTGACAGTTAGTGTTTTTAATGTTCACTTTGCTCTGTTATTCTTGTATATCTTTGTTTTATTCTTCTACATTCTACTTCAAATTTCTTCATTTGTTTTCTCATTATGACTCCTAATTTCTAACGGTGCAGGTCAGTTTTCCTGCATATTTTACTGTACTACATGATTCAGCACCACAGATAGCACAAGATCCCAAAGACATAAAATACACATTCACACTCTAAAACTCCCTCCCTCCATCCCTCCATCCCTCCATCCATCCATCCATCTGAGACCGGGTCGTGGGGGCAACAGTCTAAGCAGGGATGCCCAGACTTCCCTCTCCCCAGACACCTCCTCCAGCTCTTCTGGGGGGACCACAAGGTGTTCCCAGGCCAGCTGAGAGACATAGTCTCTCCAGCGTGTCCTAGGGCTTCGCCGAGGCCTCCTCCCAGCAGGACGTGCCCAGAAACACCTCCCCGGGGAGGCATCTGGGAGGCATCCAAAACAGATGCCCGAGCCACCTCAGCTGGCCCCTCTCAATGTGGAGGAGCAGCAGCTGTACTCCGAGCTCCTCCCTGGTGACTGAGCTCCTCACCCTATCCCTAAGGGTGCGCCCAGCCACCCTACAGAAGAAACTCATTTTGGCTGCTTGTTTCCAGGATCTTGTCCTTTTGGTCATGACCCAAAGCTCATGACCATAGGTGAGGGTAGGAATGTAAATTGACTGGTAAATCGAGAGCTTCGCCTTTCAGCTCAACTCCTTCTTCACCATGACCGACCGATAGAACATCCACATCACTGCTAACACTGCACTGATCCACCTGTCAATCTCAAGCTCCATCCTTCCCCCACTCATGAACTATACTTAAACTCCTCCACTTGGAGCAAGGACTCCCCACTGACCCGGAGAGGGCAAACCACCCTTTTCTGGTTAAGAACCATGGCCTTGGATTTGGAGGTGCTGATCCTCATCCCACTCACTTCACACAGCTGCAAACCACCCCAGTGCACGCTGAAGTTTGATGAGGCCAGCAGGACAATATCATCCACAAAAAGCAGAGATGAAATCCTGTGGCCCCCAAACCAGACCCCCTCCAGCCCCTGGCTGCACCTAGAAATTCTGTCCATAAAAATTATGAACAGAACCAATGACAAAGGGCAGCCCTGCCAGAGTCCAACATGCACCTGGAACAGGTCTGACTTACTGCCGGCAATGTGAACAAGACTCCTGCTTCAGTCATACAGGGACCAGACTGCCCTTAACAGAGGGCCCCGGACCCCATACTCCTGAAACACCCCCCACAGGACACCATGAGGGACACGGTCGAACGCCTTCTCCAAGTCCACAAAACACATGTGGACTGGTTCGGCAAACTCCCATGAACCCTTGAGCACCTGATGGAGAGTGTAGAGCTTCTACGATCGTGACGAAATCCGCATTGTTCCTCCTGAATTTGAGGTTCGACTGTTGGTCGGATCCTCCTCTCCAGTACCCTGGAATAGACTTTCCCCAGGAGGCTGAGGAGTGTGATGCCCCTGTAGTTGGAGTACACCCTCTGGTCCCCCTTTTCAAGAAGGGGGACCACCACCCCCATTTGCCAATCCAGAGGCACTGTCCCCAACCGCCACACAATGTTACAGAGATGAATCAACCAAGACAGCCTCTACACATCCAGAGACTTAAGGTACTCAGGGCGAATCTCATCCACCCCTGGTGCCCTGCCACAGAGGAGCTTGCCAACCACCTCAGTGACTTCAGCTTGGGTGATGGACGAGTCCACCTCTGAAACGTCAGCCTCTGCTTTCCTCCATGGAAGACGTTGCAGTGGGATTGAGGACATTCTCAAAGTACTCCTTCCACCACCCAAGAACATCCCCAGTTGAGGTCAGCAGCTCCCCACTTCCACTGTAGACAGTGTTCATGGTGCACTGCTTTCCCCTCCTGAGGCATTGATCGGTTTGCCAGAATTTCCTCGAGGCCGACCGATAGTCCTCCTCCATGGCCTCCCCGAACTCCACCCAGATCCGAGTTTTTGCCTCCACAACCACCCGGGCCACAGCATGCTTGGCCTGCCAGTACCCATCAGCTGCCTCCTGAGTCCCACGAGTCAACAAGGCCCAATAAGACTCCTTCTTCAGCTTGATGGTATCCCTTACTCCCAGCGTCCACCACCGGGTTTGGGGGTTGCTGCCACAACAGGCACTGGAGACCCCATGACTGCAGCTCTGAGCAGTCACTTCAACAATGGAGGTGGAGAACATGGTCCACTCAGACTCAATGTCCCCAGCCTCACTTGGGATCTGGGAGAAGCTCTCCCGGAAGTGGGAGTTGAAGACCATGCTGATGTCAGGCTCGGCCAGATGTTCCCAACAGACCCTCACGACATGTTTGGGCCTGCCAAGTCTGTCTGGCTTCCTCCTCTGCCAGCGGATCCAACTCACCACCAGGTGGTGATCGGTTGACAGCTTTGCTCCTCTCTTCACCAGAGTGTCCAGGACACGCAGCCAGAGGTCTGACGACACGACAATGAAGTCGATCATTGACCTCTGGCCTAGGGTGTCCTGGTGCCATGTGAACTTATGGACATCCCTGTGCTCAAGCATGCTCCTCCTTGAACTGCCACCTTATCGTGGTGGGGGAGTTTGCGTGCCCAAATGATCCCAGGAGCTACATTGTCCGGGGCTTTATACCCCTGGTAGGGTCTCCCATGGCAAACAGGTCCTGGGTGATGGGCCAGACTAAGAGCAGTTCAGAAGCCCCGATGAAAAAAAAAAAAAAAATCAAGGACCATAACGTCACCCAGCATGGTGCAGCTGGGGCCCCACCCTGGAGCCAGGCTCAGGGTTGGGGCTCGTAAGCGAGCACCTGGTGGCTGGGCCTTTGCCCATGGGGCCCGGCCAGGCTCAGCCCGTAGGAATGATGTGGGCCCGCCCTCCGGTGGGCTCACCACCCGCCGAGGGAATCGCAGGGGCTGGGTGCAATGTGGATTGGGTGGCAGTCAACAGTGGGGGGCTCGATGACCCAATCCTCAGACAAGGAGTCTAGCTCTAGGAACATGGAATGACACCTCGCTGGGGTGGGGGAGCCGGAGCTTGTGAGGGAGTTTGAGAGATACTGTCTAGATATAGTCGGGCTCACCTCCACACACAGCTTGGATCTCTGGAATCCAACCCCTCAAGAGGGGCTGGACTCTCCACTTTTCTGGCGTTGCCCATGGTGAGAGGTAGCGGGCTGAAGTGGGCTTGCTCATAGCCCTCAACTCAGCCGCCATGTGTTAGAGTTTACCCCGGTGAATGAGAGGGTCACGTCCCTCCGCCTTCGGGTCGGAGACAGGTGCCTCACTGTTGTTTAGGCCTACAGGCCAAACAGCAGTGCAGAGTACCCGGCCTTCTTGGAGTCCCTGAGAGGGGTGCTGGATCGTGCTCCGACTGGGGACTCCATTGTTCTCATGGGTGACTTCAATGCCCACGTGGGCAACGACAGTGAGACCTGGAGGGGGGTGATGGGGAAGAACGGCCTCCCTGATCTGAACCAGAGTGGTGCTTTGTTATTGGACCTCTGTGCTAGTCACAGTTTGTCCATAACAAAAAAAAAACAAACAGAAAACAGAAAAAAAAGACCCTTGGTGCTACCGGTGGAAGAATGCACTCTTAATGTAAAAAAGATTAATATAATTTAATGTCTGAAAGGAACATCAATCATCACCAAATTATGCATGGACATCTCTAATGCTGGGATAGGCTCCAGTACCCCTGCGATCATCTGGAGGATGGAGCAGTTCAGAAAATGGATGAATGAATGAATGAAAAACAGTACTCTAAGATTAAACAATGTTAAGTTTTTCTGCAGAGGTGAAAGTGGACATGACTACAGATGTACAGACAGACAGACAGGGCATTAGTGCCATCTCAAATGCAATCATGACACAGGACTTTTAATACACAACCACTGTTTACATACCGATCTAAATATTCTGAAATGGCATATATGGCATATTATGATATGGCGAACATACATCCAAAGTATGACAAAATAATTCATGAAGTGGCCACAGGTCTGATGTAGGAAGATCCCAAGGACCCTTATGAAGACCATGGCAACTGTACGGTGATCGTACGTCACAAAATCATGTAATTTTCTCATGGAGGCCTCAAGTTGCTCTTGCATTTTGAATGGCATCCATGCTGACTTCGTAAGATGGCCATAAGAAACGAATGGCAGCCATGCCAACTTCATAGGATGACCATAAGAAACTACTGCTCCCTCCATGAATGTCTATGAACTCCAGATCTCGTACGAACTGGGAGATTCATACAAACCCATTGTTCGTATGAGGCTTTGTGACTGAGGCTTTAGTCTAGCCAAATCTTTCAAGTAAATCTCAAATCCTAAAAACTGTGACTTAAGTCTGACACAAGTCATGTGAATAAAGTATGCCATGGCAATTACTTTAGGAAATTTAATCTATCTACTAAATCCTAAGAATGATTAATTATCCTGCCAATGTCAATTGTAAAGAGTTGACCCAAATCAAAGGATTATCACAATGCAAAGTGTTTGTTGTGGATCTTTCAACACTATAAGGAGTTTCCAGTTTGTACTTCCTCTGGTTATGTCCTGGCAGCATTTTTGTGATGTCAGTTATCTCAATGCACTAATAACATCTACACACAGTCACATCCTCCTGAGAAGAAAGGAAGATGGTACTATGTGAATGGGAAAGTGTCTAGATGGAAAATAACTTGCATTTTTTCTAAAGATGTTGAGCACTGTAATAGCCTGTCGACTAGTTTAGTTGCAGTTACACAACAACTTACTGAATATTTCTTTTGTTCAGCCTGAAACTGGAGGCATCTTCAAAAACCTTCTCGCTTTCCTGGACAAAACATCTCTGGTGCCTGTTACTGCCTCTCCACCAGCAAGAAACCAAATCAGCATTGCTGCAGAGATACTCAGGGGCCAGCAGGTGGGGATGGAAAATGTGCAGAGTCGGACTAGCAAAGTGGAAGTGACGATGCAGAAAAAGGATGCTACCCAATCTGTGGAGGAGGTATCAGAGGTAAAGGGATGGATCAAAGAGATGGCTCCTCCTCCTGCTTCTCTCATATTTGAAAAGCCACACAAGAAGACAATGCATGTCCCTGAACTTCAGCTGGACGTCAAAAGTAACAAGAAGAAGGCTGACAATGATGTCTTTGGCTATATCATCACAGACACAGAGTGAGTACAACTATCCTAATGAATCAGTAGTACAGAAATATGAGTAAAGTGATTGGTTTAAGGTAACTGAATGCTGAATTTAATTCTTACAAAATTTTGAGCCTCTAAAGTAGGTAGTCTGTGTAAAAGGTACAAGCACGAAATGGCAGGTATTTCACCTTAAAGCAAGGAGGACAGGTAGACAAAGAGCTAAAGTGATGTTTTTGTCTGGGGTAGACTGTTGTAATGTTCTGATTATGTGTTATTGGTTTTACCAGAAACTGTAGAAAATGGTGAAAAAGCAATTAGCAGCTACCCTGCAGGAACCAAGACACTACTGAGGCTGAGGTTTCAGCTTAACATCACTGTAGAGGAATATTATTTTAAGAAGGACTACCTTTTGTCTTTCAGGGTTTTGTGTCCCTTGGTACTTTTATTTTACAACAGAGAAGTTTAAGAATTTGTTGATTGGTCAGTTATGTGTGTTATTTAGTGTGAGTCTATGAAGCACCGTTAATCAAAGGATGAGACTCAAACCTGCAACCTTTGAATTAGTCAGCACTGCTCAACCAGAAGTCCACTGCCCTATCCATTGTGCCAGAGCCACAGTTGAATCCAAATTATAACTTGGTATCTATACTGTAAACATCAACTTCCTCTTCAGAATTCCAGTAGATTGTTCAGTCTGACGTTTTTCTTCCTTATAAAAACTGAGGCAGGTTTCCTCAGAAAACAGTGACTCTGGTGGCACTGAAACCCAGACTTTCATTGTCAACTGCTGAACTAGTGGTCTGATAGCACAACAGAGCTTTTTATTGTTTGTCCAGAAAACTTGTAAAGATGTTTTCACATGGTTCTTTTATAATGTTTATATTGCTGTGTATCATCAGCTGAAAATGAACAGAAGTAAAGCCCTCTGAAGATATGTGTCATTAAAATATGAAATCAAATTCTAGTGTGACACACACCCATAACCACTGAACCACATTTCAGGTGTTTGTCCTGCCTTTAAGCTGGCATTGGTGGTAGTCATAGAACAGAAATGAAATCAGTGTAAAAGTTGGAGCCCGGCCTGTAGGAGATCTGTCAAAGACTAACAAGAGACCTTTGTCTTTAAGGATGTTATGTTACTTCATGATTCTGAAACTTAAAGGTAAGTCATGAGTGGGTCATTCAGTTGTGGACACACTGACTCGGGTTGGATTAAAACCCACAACATTTGAATAACATTGTGTAACCGGCCTAGCCTGTTATTGTCAGGGAATCTCTCCTCAGTGGGGCCTGTAGCCAACTAACTGTCTGTTCAACATGTGTGCTTATTCATCTTTCACTTTCAGTAATCCATTAAATATATATACAAATGAACTCTGATCATATAACTACATATGTAAATCACCTTTAAATAGTATTTTCCCTCCACTCCAGCAGTAATTCTTTATATTTTATGTAACAACGCTGCAACCAATTTACACTAAAACATATGTTGCACATAATGAAACATGAAATTGACAAAGTAATAAACAGGGTGAAACGCAGCTTCGTGCAATCTGGCATCATGCAGACCTTTAGGAAAGAAAAAGAAAACAACAGGCCGCATGAAAAACTGCCCACATGCTCCACTAGCCTAGCCCTAGCTCTGCAACCCAGCATGCTACACATAAGTGCTGTACATAAAGAAATAAACACACACAGAGTCAAATGTATTGACATGAACAAGATCTGTGACCCTTATAAAATGAAAACTCACATCTCTGACTATTTTTTTTCCTTTTTTTTTTTTTTTTTTTTTACCACATTACAGCATATTATTTACAGGAGCATTTGTCTTAGCTTACCTCCCCTCATTGGGGCCTGCAGCTGACTGAGGAAAAAGTTTGAATATCCCGGAAGTGACGTGGCTAAAATGTCAAAGGTCACACAATGTAAAAACAATATAACAAATGAATAAATAAATAAATAAAAGCTCCCCAAAATGAATGCATATAAAATGAAAACATACTTTAAAAAATGAAGAACAGAAACAGAAACAGGAAGTAGATTTTTGGTGAAATATAAAACTCATTAACACATCTGTTACAATTGCACTACCAGAAGTCAAATGAACTGTCCATTGCTACACAGAGCCAGTTAATGTTTGCCTCAAAAATATCAAATGATGTTGTCACATGGTCATTTTGCAATGATTTATTTGACTTGCTGGTAATGGGTATTTCCATACTCAGGTGAAGATGATCAGTGATGAAGCTACCAAAGTCATTTAAAGTAGACAGATGGACTCTCACTGACTTGTAGGACTTTTAACACAAATCAAGATACAGGGACAGTCAAACATATTTGTTGCATTTAATGGCACCTAAACCCACAATCTTTGAATTATGAACTAAAGCAAAGCTGAAATGATACTGTTACTTAGTTACCCCAGCTGTAAGCACAAACTTCCACTTTTGATGTTTTAGCGGGTCAGTCACTGTGGCTTCATAGCAGAGGTCAGAGTAGGTAGGAGTTTAACAGATGGACACATCAGAGGTGCTTACGTCTCTCTAATGCAGGGGTGTCAAACTCCGGTCCTCGAGGGCCGCTGTCCTGCATGTTTTAGATGTTTCCCTCTTCCAACACACCTGA
>JAPQRP010000011.1:25033292-25047181 GCA_037367295.1 Apogon hyalosoma | reverse complement strand
AATGATCTCATGCGGGCCGGTCAGAGCCAGCTATCGGGCCGCATGTGGCCCCCGGGCCTTATTTTGCCCAGGTCTGTTCTAGAGCATGTTTCAAAACATGTTTCTGACTCCCCTGGAGTCTCTGTACTTTATGTCCTTACAGGTTTTCCCTGGATCCTCTCTGGACCTGCTGCTGTGGTCCTGCTTCTCTCCTGTCTCCATCATCATTATTCATCTATCCATACAGTTGTGATAGTGTTTATCATACAGTTGCATGGATGGTAGAGATGTCTACTGTTGGTCCTAACAGCTGCAGTAGTAGTATATCCACTGTTAGTACTTGTATTTGAAGTAGTAGTATTAGTACTTTGGGTATTTGTGCCAGTTATTGGTAGTTATACTAATAACATCATCTCTAGTTTTTAACAGTTATAGCTCAGTTTGCTGCCCCACACACACACACACACACACACACACTCTCTCTCTCTCTCTCTTCCTTAAACCCTCTCTCTTTAACCCCAACTGGTCAAAGCAGACAACCATCTTCGAGAGCCAGGGTATGCTGTTAAAAGGAAGTTTTTCTTTCCACTGTCACCAAGTGTTTGCTCCTGGAGGATTCTGTTGGTGTCTGTAAACTGGCTTAAGAGTCTGGTTTAGACCAGCTCTAAATGTAAAGTCTCATGAGATAACATTTGTTATGGAGATATATAAATAAAATCTGATTGATTGATTGATTGATTGATGTTTCAGTAATGTCCATTATTTATATTTTAAAAATGCCATTTTGTATGTGGGGCAGTACAGTTCTACATGTATAACTTGTGGGTCACTTCAGTCATATACTCAACACTTGAGTCCATAGCAAGCACTAAGCTACTCCCTAAAAGGGCCATTGTTAAATCCTACATTACCAACTGTACAAGGTATGCAGGTCCAGGCAACATGGCTAAAAAAACACATATCTTGGAATAAATAAGAGAAATGCCATTTTCAACACATTATTTTCTATGTACAGTCAGATCCACAAGTATTTAGTCTAATGTAAAATAGTCTTCAAATAATGCTGAAAGTTAAAAATAACCTCAGGTCAAAAGCAATCTAGGAAATGTTCAAAATTAGAGAGTCATTATAATCTTAGAGGGACTGAAATATTCACAAAGAAAACATTCAGAACAAATATGAAATCCTGTATGTCTGTCAGAGGAGTAAATCTGTGGAACAGCTGAACAGATGAGTTGAAATTATGTACCTCTCTCTCACCTTATAAAAACATTTATAAATATGATTCTTAATAGATACATGCATTTTAAAAAAGTTTTTATGCAACATTAAATTTTTATTTCAGCATTCATATTATATATACATATTGCTGGTGTGAATATGTAATGTTAGTTAAAGTTGAGGACATGCTCTAAGATAATGTACAAAGGATAGGCAAAATAAGCAGAAATCGTCAGCCTACTCCTTTTCAGTCTGACTGCATGAATTGTTTAATTAGTGAAGTTACAGTTTGTATTATAAATTTTAATTTTAAGGAGTGATTGTTGGATCTATGGATTGGATGGATCTGTGGACTGTCTTTGTTCTTCAGACTGAAATAAAACAATACACAAACAAACGTAGGATAACAAGGGAACAGGCCACACTTGGCCCAGAAGCTGCTTGTCAGTCAGTTGTCCAATTACATATGATGCTCTAAAAATGGAGGTAATATTGTTGTAATTTGTAAGTGTAAATAACAGTTTTGTTAAACGTTAAATGTTGCCCATTATAAGTAAATTGGAAAAAAGAAGATTTTAAAAATTCATTAAAAAATTTGAACTTTGACCTACTTTTCCCAAAATGTAACCACATCTATTCAGGGTCCCTGGCAATCTATGAACTCAATTTGGTATGAATTCAACCAATAATTTTGCTGCTACAGACATTTGAAATGTTGTCCATTATAAGTACATGGGGGGAAAAAAAGAGTGTTAACAAACAAACAAACCGAACTGAAAACAATACCCCTTGCCTCTCCTTCAGGGGGCGTGGTAAAAAACTTACATCATTAAAACTGAACTGAAAGAGGCAGTTTTCCTCACCTTGTACGTCCCTCCTTGACATTAAACCAGGAAAATATGTAGATAATGCCCACAACCATGTCAAACACAATTTCCTCCCACTTGCTGATACAGAAGTCTGTTTCACAGTGGACAATCCAGAAGGTCATGATACACCAGTGCAGAACAATGAAAATGCCAAAGTAGAGTTGAAACACAGAAGCAAACAGAGCAAAGGTGATGACCCTGGCTGCAATAGTAAAGAAGTGCCAGCAGAACTGGATGATAACGGCCAAGTAGCTGATGGGCTTTTTGTCATCTCTAGACTCTCGGAGGGCCTTCTGGTAAGAAGCCAGGGCCCAGGCCAGTGATACAAGTGAGGCAGCTGCTGTCATGCCTGCAACAAGAAGACATAGCAAAAGAAAGGGAACATCAATGAAACATAGTCATCTTAGAAATCACCCTTGTTGAACCTAAACCACATAGAGAGAAGAAGCTGAACCACATTTACATGTTACCTGAACTGATCCAATATGCATTTAATGCAGTTGTCGCAAAAGCTGAAAGCAAATGGAAACCATAGACCAGGAACACTAGAACAAAGAGATTGGATTTGTCTTTGGTAGCTTGTAAAGTGTTATCTGAATGAAGTACCTAGAGGTTTGATAGTGTCCAAAGCCTGCCCTGCACTTAAACAAGTTACTCCTGGCTTTATGTAGCATCTGTTCACTTCCTGGAAGGCTAGGGGGGCCCATAACCCTGCCTGCCCATCTGCCAAATTAGTCCCCCAGGCTGTGGGTGACTGTTTGGTCATACCCCCACAGAATGGGAATTCTGACAGGTTTGGAGCCCACCCAAGGTGTATAATGTGAAGATATAAAGAAGAATATGAAGGAAAGAGGACAAAGGAGGAAGGAGTAGGGAAGTGAGCAAGCTTTTGTTATAATGTTATGACTAAGAGTCGAAAGTCACCCACTGAGTTGGATTTTCAGAACATTTTTTTTCCTGATGGACAGCACAAGTAGATGTGGTTAGAAAGTTACACAAAGAAAAAAAAATGTTATGCAAATGTTTGAAGTTAACCGTTTTTACTCGGTCAGTAAGCTAGTGTTTAGTATTAGTCCACCCATCCATCATTTCTTGCAGTTCCCCTGCTCCATCTTTTTTTCAAAATAGACTCAGCTCTTTCTCTGAAAAATCAATATGATCATGACCAAAACAAGGAGTGGGCAATTTCACAATCTTAGATCACAATCAATTTTAGTTTGTTATATGATCGGCTTCTCAGAGGTACCATACAGATGGTGTCACTAAAGAAATAAGACTGCTGCCAACACACACACACACAAATATATATTTATTTATTTATTTTATTTATTTATTTTTTTTAATCATTTGTTAATTGAGGTTAAAGATATTTACAGCTCCAGGGATCATGACAGTGAGAGTGCAGGGAAGTCCCAGGATGTGCCAGGATGCTCTATCCTACATAATCCTATTTTAAGACTGTACTAGTGCTTTGTAAATAATCAATGTAAATAATCAATCAACAAATAATTGTTGATTGTGAAATGTTATTCTCTGTGAATATCTTGTCTAGGTTTGTGATAGAGTATCTTGACTTGCTGGTACGTGGTTATTTAAATGTGTAATCGTGTATGGGTTGTGGGCCTAAATTTTGGAAAAACTCCAAGGCCTTTTTTTAATCCCAGTCCGTTCCTGCCAACACTGAGCATCATTTAAATCAGAATGTGTTAAAATTGCACTTTGAGGGTTAACATCAACTCTGAAATGTTTAACCCTGAAATTTCAAAACTCCAGGGTTTTGCCGTGAGAGATTCAGATCATGGATCCTGAGTCTAATTCAAAAGGTTGTCAGATTGCCCAGTCGTCACCGAAGAGCAAACTGTACTTTCAAAACAGCAGTCTAAAATCCATGTTCCGTCCTTGTTTTTCCATACATGGTATGGCCTATGGTAGTAAGTAGACATATTAAGACCATTTGCTAGGGATTTTGGACAGTGGAGGACTTATTAACTATCTTTATTAACATTTGGCCATGAAATTCACAACAGTGTTGTTGATACACCCTTACACTATAGTAAAAGTTTTTTGTTCTAAATTTTCCTCTTGAATCATAATTAGGGTGAAGGGCTACAGAATGCTTGTATGAATGTCCTTACAAAGGTATGTGTGGGTTACCTTGCACAGCCTGGAGTTTGTGTGTCTGTATGATGATGCACAGCTGCAGCACCAGCTGTGGAGCACTCTCCAGAAAGGTGGCTAGTAGATGGAGCATGCTCACATCAGCAAACTCATACACCATCCTCCAATAGTAACGCCAGCGCTCTGTCTCAGCACTCTGACGACTGCGAACACCAAGGTAGATAGTATGGAAGTACCTGAGGAAAAAGGACAGAAAAATCATTTTTGGTGTCATGTTACAAATTCTGTCTGGCTGGTGTCAAATGTTTCATATATTCAAACTGATGTCAAACCAAAGGTTGAACAGGATTTTACCAACTGGTGTTTCACTTTCAGACAGCCGAAGAGAAGAAACGAGACCACCAGAACCTACAACTGTGAGCTCGGTCGTGGTAATGCTCTTTCAAGCTGGTTTGCCAACCACGTAAAAGCAAAGCTCAAGACCCACTTGTTTACTATTACATGTGTCCTGATTTGTGTTTTATTGTTTTTATTATAATTTTACTGCAACCATAACCTGCTCTTAACTGTTTTAACTGAAGTATGTTTTTACTCTTTATAATATCTGTTGTATAGCACGTTAATGGAATGTAATTTGTAAATACATTTATTATTATCATAGCAGTTCTGGTCCATAATCAATCATAGCAGGTGATAACAATGTACCTGAACACTGGATACAAGCCACCATAAAATGGAAATGAGAAGAAACCCAACTCTGAGCTATGGTAGAAACATAGGAGACTTTCCCTCTAAATTCCTCTAAATCTTACACCGTCCCATTAACATGTAACTGACTGAAAAAAAGACTTTGGAGTAACCTAAATTACAAAGAGATACAATATTTAATGATGGTAACTCAAAGCATAGCACTAGGATACACTTTAATGATAATGTACATGCTATCCATCTGGTTCATGTGTCTGTCTGCCTACATCTTACAATGATTAGATTGGAGCAAAAAGTCAAAGGGGTTTTTTTTCGTTATTGCCCCACAAGACAAACTTTTAGCCATTACTGGTAGTAAGTGAGAAAACTGCACGAACAGATTATGATACAGGGATAACAGAGGTAGTATAAGCTGTATTTTCTGCTCTTGCCTTGTCAGGGCAGTATTCTAATATCAGGCACCCGTTCAGAGCACATTTATGTTGTTTTGGGAGTCACTGGCACTTGACCTAATTTGTCTTTAATGTATGAG
Organism: Apogon hyalosoma; assembly: GCA_037367295.1. Lineage (NCBI taxonomy): Eukaryota > Metazoa > Chordata > Actinopteri > Kurtiformes > Apogonidae > Apogon > Apogon hyalosoma. The sequence goes on along the minus strand of JAPQRP010000011.1, from coordinate 25,041,754 downwards.
GAAGTGTAGGTAGGTATCAATCATATATACTCAAATTTCAATTCATAGTATAAAACTATGTGAGAGACCAGTTGATTTTAACAAGAATGCTCATAAATTTGGGTATTGTGTTATTTTTACTGTATTCCCCAATTTTATTAAATGTAATACAATTTAATCCACTTAATGGATACATTTAAGATTCAGTTCTTTGCAAGAAATGTTTATATTAATGTTTTCCATGATCATATGTGTAATATAATGTTTTATTAAGTACTGATGTTTGGGGATGTGTTACACATCTTATAGAACCAGAATAAATAAGGTAACAGAGTTTTGAAACTCCTCACTTTCCCTCTTATAATGCAAAGGAATTTATAGCTACAGCACCCCAATGATAATGCATTAGCAGTGTTGGGCAAGCTACTAGGAAAATGTAGTGAACTAAGCTACCAGTTAGTCTGCCATGAAAGAAGCTTGACTACACAGAAGCTACCACCCAGTCAAATGTAGCAAGCTAAGTTACACAAACACTGCAGAAGTAGCTCACTACATGTGAAGCTACTTTAAGTTGTGCCAACTTACCATGGCGATAAACATAAGAAACTACATATTTAAACTACCAAATTCATGCAAAGTCAATTCCATTGATACATGCCAGAGTAGCTATAATTAAAGACCAAAGACTGCAGGCCAGTTACTGACATCTGCAGATGAGGATGCAGTTAACAATGCTCACTACGGTCCGATTGGAGTTCAAAGTCACATGGAAGTTGAGGGGCAGTAAACAGAAAGAATGTTTGGATGGCTGTGCAGGCAGGGGACTCACTAAAAACCAGGCATTTCACTTAAGGGTGGGGCTCTACGTCCTGCATCACACACGATGCAGGAAGAGAATGATTTATTTTAGGTGAAACATGAAGAAGGATGCATTGTCAACATCAGATTTAAGTATTTTATTTAAACAAATGTTCAAAAAATAACTGAAACACCATGTTTGCCTCATGTTGAAACCATTTACATTCATGCAGTCTGCTTGTGTGACCAGAAATACCTACTAACTGCTCTTGATCAAGTCATGATGATTTTATAATAATGAGCAAATACTACTGACAGATTTTTGGGTAAACTAAATAGAGTAGTCTTACATGTCACTGTTTCTAAAACAGGGCCTTTTTCTGGACTACTTAAAAAAATGCAAAAATTGAGAGTATACCCACTTCTCCAGGAACTAATGGAACTAATGTTAGTGTTGGAGCACCCTGGACTCATTTTAGGGACATACACAAAACCAATCTACTGCCATGGTGATCTGTCACTAGACTAGACAAACAGTTTATGTTTGGACAAAGGAATGGACTGGAAAAGAAACATGGGACATGTTTGTGTTTTTGCACAGTTTGCACTTCTGATACCTGCAATGTAAAAGGGCTCACTGACCCACTGATATTGTTCAGATGTTCATCTTTGTTAACAAAATTTGTGTTGTTCTAAAAAAAAAAAAAAAAAAGTAACTTTATTGTCATAGTTGTAAGATAACTGCGCATTTCCTGTTTTTATGTGGAAAAAATATTGTCTCAGGGAGCAGTCTGGGTGAGTTTATTTGTATTGTTCAAGCAAAAATCTAAGTTATTTTTAAGGGGGAACCCGGCTGTAAAGCTCTTTACTGTTGGTTTGATGGCTCTGAAAAGAGCCTTTGTGGCGATCAACATCCACACACCTCAGCCAACAACAGTCGGATGTTCTGCAGAACACCTTTGCCACTGCACTGAAGTGAGCGCCGTCATTGGGCAGGTGCTCCAGGTACTGGTCTCATTTCCAACTCCGCCATGGAAACTCAGCCCCACCTGAACGCTGTCTGCTCATTGGTACCACCAGCAACCATGCAGTAGGATGTCGGAGAACATCAGTAAGGAAGTGGGGAAAAGCTCTATCACTGCCCGCATTTTCCTGCGCAGGCACAGTGCTTCCAAGAATGTGTACGATGACGTACCAGTAAACCATGCCCACCCTAGGTGAAATGCGTGGTTTACAGTGAGTCCCATGTAGACAGTGTGTGTGCACCCATTCCAAACAATCTTGAGTGCTTTTGCTGTGGATTATATAATTACATTTTTCTAGACTACAAACTGCTTTTCCACTGTGTTAAGCCATATAAAAATAGCTTCTCTGGTCATTACCACACTACTTGATCAATAAAAGAGTTAAACTACTGAAACATTACTTGATTCAGGAAATAGTGACGTTACCGCCAAGCTACTGAAAATTGTAGTTAGTTACTAGCGACGCTACAAGTAGCGATGCTACTGCCCAACACTGTGCTTTTGTTAGGGTGTTTTGCTCATGAGGGAATGATCAGAAGGAATGATTCTGCTTTTGTCTATGAAAGAAGTGACTTGAAAGGAAGTTACTACAAAGGAAGAATACTTGAGATTGAGAAATGACCTACGATGAATGCGTAGGATCACTCACTTTGAAAAGCAGCTATTGGCAAGAGGGAGAAAAAACTGGTCTGACTTCACTTATATTGTGGCCCTTCCTGTTTTCGTTAGCAGGGTTTTCTCCTGCAGGAGTCATTAGAGGCTCCTGTGTAGATTTTTACATGCTCAGGTAGACACAAACCAGCCACACAACAGTTTCTGACTCTGGCTCTGGCTACATTCATACTGTCAAGCCTTAGAGCTCAGTTCTGATTGGAATTATTTTTGTTTTTGTTCATTCTTTTGCATTATTTTTTGGAAAGTTGATATCAGTTTCAAGTGTAAACTAGGGCTAGGCGATAAAACGATGATAATATATATTGTGAAGAAACTTTTCCTCGATAGAAATATCAGACATGCTCAATACAATTTTGATGTTTTAACAGACATAAGAACAGCCAATCATAATTAAGTAGCGCTGCACTGAACCAGTCACACTAGAGCCACAGCAAGTTAGGTTGACGCACACAGCACAGCCATAAGCCAGAGCCACAGCACACATGCTAATGTTTGTGCTGCAGCGGGAGATAGTGAGTGTTCCCTTGGGAGAAAATTTGACAGAGAACTTGGGCGACCGGGTTACTGACAAGTAGGGTGCAACATAGAAGACGGGAGTCAGATGGTCAAAGCGTGTAAAGTTTCATTTTCAGTTTACACCAGTTATGGGAGTTACAGAATGTTCTCCCAGGTATATACCCTCGGCATTGTTTCGTAAAGATGACCTGTTTTGTTTGTGTTTTCTTTTAAAACTTGAAAGCTTTTGCCCGCTGGTCAGACTTTTAGTTTAGTTTTAAATATATCTACCTGTTTTATTTATCTGAAACAGTTGTATAATGTTCTTCAGCACATCTGTCATGTACAACCTCTGACAGAAAATAAATCATATTTAAATCAAAAATAACCTTCTGATGTCTTCACAACTAACTTATGAGTAACAGAAAATTTAAGCTTGACAAAAATAGTGATTTAATTTATATCGTGATACATATCGATATCGTCTGAAAAATTGTGATATGATTTTTTTCCATATTGCCCAACCCTGTAAACTGATCAGTCCTGAACTTAGGCACATTTACAAAAGCAGTGTGTTAAATGTTATGATCATTTTGGGTTGGCTGTGGCTCAGGAAGCACATGTTCTCCAATAACCGGAGTGTTGGCATTTCGAGTCCAGCTCTGGCCTAGTCATGTGCCATTGTGTCCTTGGCCACCTTGCCTCCAGTGTCACTCACACTGGCGTATGAATGGTTGGTGGTGGTTGGATGGGCCGTTTGGTGCGGATCGGCAGCCATTCTTCTGCCAGCCTGCCCCAGGGCAGCTGTGGCTACAAATGTAGTTTACCACCACCAGTGAGTGAATGAATAATGGATCAATAATGTAAAGCAGTTTTGGTGCCTTGAAAAGCATTATAGAAATCTAATCCATTATTTTTATTATCATTTCCCTCAGTAGAAGTACTAATACATCATTAAACACTCCAAAACACATTGCCCATTCAAAACCATACTTTAAAATTAAAATATGTAAGCACTGTAATTATTCACTGTGAAGTAAAATTGTATCTTTCCATGTTTTACTATTAAATGTATTATGGAGTCATTTTACTACTGCATCCATGTAAATGTTGCATTTAGCATGTGAGTGACTTTTTCCAACGCATCGCATCATGATATAATGGTTAGCACCTTCACCTCGCAGCAAAGCAGTTCCAAGTTCAATTGCACTTGAACCAGGAAATTTGCATGTAGACTTAATACGTTTTCCTTGTATTTTCTCTCAGTCTTCCAGTTTCTCTTCTGACAGTGCCCTTGACCAAGGTACTGGCAAAGGTCTGGAGTTGGTCTTCAGTACCAGCCCACTGCCTTATGTGTATGCACGAGTTAAATTTAGACAATAAATTTCCCTACAGGGACAATAAAAGATAAGTTATGAAAGTACATATGGAAGTGGCTTGGATCGAATTTGATTCTGTGCACTTTGTGCTGTTTACACTGCCATGGAAAGATCAGAACTGAGTCACATCAGTGACAAGACCACAGACCACAGTCAGGAACTACATCATTCTGGCTGTCCGTGACTGTATTTCAATGCACCTTTGTATTGTGGTTTATCCCAGTTTTGATCATATCTAGGATATGGCATTTTCTTGTCATATAGAGAAATCTAGATCCTCATATCCCTGTTTAAATGATAAATACTAGTCTCCAAGTTACTCAATACTGCTGCTGTTTACACAGGTGCCTGTGTTGTTTACATGGTAATTAATTTAATCTTAATTTAATTTAATCTGGTAGTTTAATCTGACCTTGAAACCTTGAGACCATGACCAATGGCAGAAGGTCATCATGATGGAGTTCAGAGACTGGTTTTAATGTTAATCCACATAGTCATGTTTCTAATGTTCTACACTTTACACTAACTTGTCACACTGTTTGTCCTAATGAAGCCATCACCCTACTGTTTGCATTCCTACTGACTTAAAATAGCATTTTGATGGTTAATCAATGTGATCTGATATGCTTTTTCCATGTGATATTAATTGTTTTTGTCAGTGAAAGACAAAACTCCATGTTTGTACCTCTAGAAGTGAAATGCATTTGTTGTCACGGTCATTGTTGTATCCCTGTCATGTCATTTTGCTCCTGCATAGTAATGCACACCTGTCAGTAACTGGGATAAGGAGTATATGTGTTACAGTATTGCCGTTACAAGCTTGAAATGTTTGCAAGAAAACAGCCAGTCAGCTTTTCAGTCTTTCCCTACCATCCTAATGCTGTACCTTCTGTTTTCTGTCCTCCTGTTTCCCTTTGTTGCTTCTGTCAGTGGCCTGAGGACAGATGAGGGCCTCCACCTGATGGAGATCTTGGCTCACAAAGCCAAAATCCAGATGACTGATTTTGCTGAGCTCTCGTAAGTTTTTTTCTTTTCTATCTGTCTCAAGAAACCACTGCAGCTCAGTTATTTTGCTGTATTAATGCTGTTTTGCGACCTCTAACCTAAAGCTGTTATTGTTTCTTGAGGTACAAAGCATCCATTTGTGCACAGCATCTTAAGTTCACTTTAAATGGTTATTGCTGTTTAGAGTTGTTGGTTGGCCTGCACCTGTTCTGCTTAGAAACACCAATATATAAAGTTTATGAAAATCAGAGCACATGCACGCAAGTGTCACATTTCACGTGTCAAAATTGGTGAATTTGGCCAGATTTGCAAGAGCTGGTTGAAATAGACGATACAAACAATCTGCTGTCACAGTGTAGAAAAAAAAAATGCACAAAGCTATTACTGTCAGGTAGGATGTAATATTTATTAGGCAGATAAGTTTGCTCAAAAAAATATTAACACTTAACTATTAGACAGTCTGGATTTATTTCAGTTAAAGTGTATATCACTCTATAGTACATGACTCAGCTTGTTTAAGGTTTCTTGTCGATACTGACTTTCCTGTTAGAAGAGGAGATTGTAATAATGCCCTCCAGGCTCAAACAGGTGTCACACCAATGCAGAAACACGTATATTGCTGTTTATTTTGTACATAATTTGAATCAACCAATCAACTTCCTTGATTCACAGGTCAACACAACACTAGCCGCTTTTCCATTGACCCTCAGATTGCACGAGTATAACTTGCACATCAAAATTTACCTAATGGAAAAATGATAATTTCGACAAAGCTCTTGTTTTTCGATTAAAATTTTTGCACCGGCAAGAGATGTTTTTTCTGGGCATAGCACAATTGGTATATCATGCAAAACTGCAATTGAAAGGCCTTTTTCCACAACTAGAGTCATGTGATTAAAACAAAACAAAACAAAACAAAACAAAACAAAAAACAGATATTCATGGATGTTACAATAACCGAAGAAGAGTTTTAAAAGAAACATGGCGTGGTATGTGTGGACAAACCAGGAAACTGAATCATTTTTTAATTTAGTACAGGATAGAGGGGTAGTACATAATAATAATGAATATATCTGTAAATCAACAAGATATTTACATTTGTCATCATGTTTATGGTAGGACTTCTCGTGTCATCTCAGAATAATAAATAAACAAATCATCACATTTGAACTCAGTGCACACATAAGGCGCACCGCATTGTAAGGCGCTCAGTCCATTTTGGAGAAAATTTAAGACTTTTAAGTGCGCCTTATGGTCGCGAAAATACTATATGGATAAATGAGTGATGACAATGAAGGCAGGAGAGAAGCAGGACCACAGCAGCAGGTCCAGGGATGATCCAGGGAAAACCTGTGAGGCAATAAGCAGAGACTCTGGGGAAGAAGTCAAATCAGTAACATGTATTTCCTGGGGCATGAATACAGGTACATCTGAAAAATTTGAATATCATAAAAAAACTTCAATATTTTTTGTCACTCATTTCAGACAGTGAAACTCATATATTATATAGACTCATTAGACATAGAGACATAGAGTAAAATATTTCAAGCCTTTATTTCTTGAAATTTTGATGATTATAGCTCACATAATCATCCAAAATTCAGTGTCTCAGAAAATTTGAATATTGCATAACATTAAAAAAAGGATATTTTAAACAGAAATGTCCAGCTTCTGAAAAGTATGCACTCAATACTTGGTTGGGCCTTCATTTGCATGAATTACTGCATAAATACAGCGTGGCAGGGAGGTGATCAGCCGCTGGCACTACTAAGGTGTTATGGAAGCCCAGGTTGCTTTAATAGCAGCCTTCAGATCATCTGCATTGTTGGTTATGGTGTCTCTCATCTTCCTCTTGACAATACCCCTTAGATTCTCTTTAGGTGAGTTTTCTGGCCAATCAAGCACAGTATGGTCATTGAACCAGCTTGTGGTGCCTTTGGCAGTGAGGGCAGGTGCCAAGTCCTGCTGGAAAATGAAATCAGCATCTCTTTGGACTTTCCACAGTCAGTGATGATGTGGGCTGCCATGGCATCTTCTGGTGCTGGTCCACTGTGTTTTCTGAAGTCCACAGCTAACACAGCCATCTACCAGGAAATTTTAGAGCACTTCATGCTTCCTTCTGCTGACAAGCTTTATGGAGATGCTGATTTCATTTTCCAGCAGGACTTGGCACCTCCCCACACTACCAAAGGTACCAATACCTGGTTCAATGACCAAGGTGTTACTGTGCTTGATTGGCCAGCAAACTCGTGTGACCTGAACCCCATAGAGAATCTATGGGATATTGTCAAGAGGAAGATGAGAGACACCAGACCCAGTTATGCGGATGACCTGAAGGCCGCTATCAAAGTAATCTGGACTTCTATTCCATCTGAGCAGTGCCACAGGCTGATCGCCTCCATGCCACGCCACATTGATGCAATAATTCATGTAAAATGAGGCCCAACCAAGTGTTGAGTACATAGAAATTAACATACTCTTCAGAAGCCTAACATTTTTGTTTAAAATATCCTTTTTTTTATTGTTCTTATGTAATATTCAAATTTTCTGAGACACTGAACTTTGGGTTTTCATTATCTGTAAGCCATAATCATCAAAATTTCAAGAAACAAAGGTTTGAAATATTTCACTCTATGTCTAATGAGTCGTATGGGTTTCACTTTCTGAAATGACGGACACACAATATTGAACTTTTTCATGATATTAAAATTTTTTGAGGTGTACTTATAGAGGAGGAGAGGAGGAGAAAGGAGGTCAGAGAAGAGGAGGAACAGAGGGGAGGTCAGACAGGAGGAGGAGCAGAGAAGAGCTTAGTGTATCATGATGAGTCTCAGCAGTCTAATCCTATAACAGCATAGCTATGGGCAACCTGAGCTGCCCTAATTATAAGCTTCATCAGAAAGGAAGGTTTTTAACCTACTCTTAAACATAGAGAGTGTCTACCTCCTGGACCGAGGCAGGGAGATGGTTCCACAATAGAGGACCTTGAAAGCTGTAGCTCCCGTCCTACTTTTGGAGATTCTTGGAACCACCAGTAAGCCTGCATGTTGAGAGCGTAGTGCTCTGGATGGATTGTATGGAACTTAAAGCTCTTTCAGATAAGTAG
>JAPQRP010000011.1:25018292-25030792 GCA_037367295.1 Apogon hyalosoma | reverse complement strand
CAATGTACGTGGATGAGGAGACCATTCCAGAACCCCATGTTCCTGCGGTGGCTTCAAGTAGACCACAATAACACATTACGTAGTTTTTAGGGGTCCCTTATGGCGTTCACATGAACAGACGCACCGACAGAGATTCACATAGCGTTCTAAAAGTGGACGTAAGGTGTTCGTAATAGGCAGTAGTACATAATTCGTGCAGCATTCATGGTGTTTGTAGAGGGGGTTGTATACATATTTTCAAGACGGAGTGAATGACTGAACTCAAGCACATGGTGCTGAATGGAAACTGTTTTATTAACAGAAAAATAAACATGAAGAAACAACACAAAACCTGGAAGGAGATAATGCAGAGTCCACAAGGTGACGAGGATCAGGGTGATGGAGAGAATGTACATGATGGACAGTTAGGGTTAGGCACTTGGTGACAGATGGTTAGTGTTTTTAATCTTCAGTTCTGTCTGTTATTCTTGTGTATTTATGTGTATTTATTTATTTTATTCTTATACCTTCTACTTTAAACTTCTTTATTTGATGTCTTATTATGACTCCTAATTTTTATTAAGTTTAACAGTGCAGGTCAGTGTTTTTCCACATATTCTCTACAGGAAGTGTGTAATTCAGCGCCATGGACAGCACATGATCCCAAAACACATGCTGGCCAAATTTTGATATTTTAACTTGACATCTCATTACTTCAAATATCAATGTTATCAATGTTCCTCTAATTTCTGCCTTACTATTTTATTCTGTTACCTACGGAAAAATAACAGGAGGGTAGTGATGAGTCAGGTCTTAGGCTCACAGAGTGCCACACTGTCCGTAGCGGTGCCACCTCTGTATCCATGGCCGCACCCACCAACGTCTCTATCTTCTCTGCATCTTCTTCTGGACATTCTAAAATGCTTAACATAAAAAAGTTTAAGGTAAGCTTAATGTCAGAAAACAGCAATCAATCATTATCAAATTATGCGTGGACATCTCTAGTGCTGGGATAGGCTCCAGCACCTCTGCGACCCTCTCCAGGATAAAGTGGTTCAGAAGATGAATGAATGAATGAATGAATGAATGAATGGGTGAATGAATGAATGAATGAATGACATGAAAACAATACTCTAAGATTAAACTTTTTTATTTATTTTTAAATATCTGCCTATGGAGAGGAAAAGGCTTAACGTGGACAGCATCCATAATTCCTGGGTTTTCACTGTGATTTTTGCAGAGGTGAAAGTGGGCATGACTAGAGATGTCCACACATATTTTGGTGATGATTGATCACTGTTCTCGGGCATTAAGCTACACTAAGCTTTTTTTGTACATTGAGCATTTTAGAATGTCCCTCTTCTGCCTGCTTCTAGACCAAAACAGCGGCCACAACCACTTGATCTTTCTCTTCTTTGTCTTGCAGCTGTAGCTACAGAAGTTTCAGTGTTGTGGGCATTATTGCCATCTTGAGTGTGATGATCATGACGCAGGACTTTTAGTACAAGGCCATTGTTTATATACTAGGATGCAATGGTTGTAGCCCACGGTTCGGTCTGTACCTCGGTTCTTGGGCTACAGTTTCGGTTTTCGGTACGTGTTTTGTGCGTAAAGAAAACCTTGGAAAAAAAACGGGTAGCAGGCAAGGAAGTGACAAAGTAAAAGAAGGTTTGTGGTTGAAAATAATTTGCAGGATGTTTAGTGATGATGATCATCTAATTTCACCATGGTTGATCCACAGCCGGTTTGTTTTATTGTGAAGTGAGCTTTACCTCTGTTTACATCTGGCCAAAGTCATTACATTTGTGAATGTAATTGAACTTGCTCAATGTGCAGCAGAGTTTCTTTGTCATTAGATAGTTACAGTGTGTCACCTTTTTTATTATCTGGTAAATCTAAAGACATTAAGAATATTAACAGAGAACTGTGGCTCCCACGAGGCTCTGAATACCTTTACCTTTAAGTATTGTACCTTCAGTGCTGAGTACAGTGTTGAGACACACTTCAGATGGAGAGAAAGCTGTAGCATGGACAGCAATGAGTATGATCTTATACCTCATCATGAAGAGACAACAGTATCCAACAGTTGTTATATTCACAAAGGGCTTATTTTAAGAATGAAAGGGAAGCAGGGACAGAAAGGCAGAAGCACATATTTTAAAGAAAGAAGAGGCTGGAGCCATAAGATGCAGAAGTAAAGAGTATATAGTGTATGATGTACCACATTGATTAACTGATTTGTCTGTGTCACTGTGAAGTATAGTTTAGAGTCTGTGGTTTATGTTTAGAATTGGAGTTGTATTATCTGTGGCCATAGACATTCAAGCAGAGGTGGCAAAAGTCTACATATTGTTTCCTCCATTAGAAGCACAGATACAAAAAAAAAAACAACAACAAAAAACAGTAAATGTAGAAGATTCAATGTACTTTCCTCATGTACACAATACAGAAAGTGTAGTGTTCAAATGAAAAAAAAAATTAGATTCAAATACATATCAAGGGGAAATTCATGTGTTTTTTTGGCTAAAGAACAGAGAAGAAACATAAATGTATTTACAACAGTCTAAACCCAGTTCATGTTCCATGTTAGTGTGTAAACAATACAATGCTTGATGTATTCTGCATCACAATGATAGGACGAACTGACAATGAAAGAGTGATGTCACTGAATGCTTGGCCATCACATGTCACATAACTTTTCTGACACCACCTGCTTAAAACCCAAAAAGTCAGAGGGATTGGTGATCAGTAATCAGTGAATAATTTTAATGAAGTTGATCTTTCTTTTTTTTTTTTTCTTCGCTCCCCCTTGAACTGCCACTTTATTATGGAGAGGGAGTTTGCGTGCCCAAATGATCCCAGGAGCTACGTTGTCCGGGGCTTTATGCCCCTGGTAGGGTCTCCTATGGCAAACAGGTCTTGGGTGATGGGCCAGACTAAGAGCAGTTCGGAAGCTCTTATGAAAATAAAAAATCAAGGACCGTGACGTCGCCTGGCACGGCACAGCCGGGGCCCCACCCTGGAGCCAGGCCTGGGGTTGGGGCTCGCAAGGGAGCGCCTGGTGGCTGGGCCTTTGCCCATGGGGCCTGGCCAGGCTCAGCCCGAAGGGATGACATGGGCCCGTCCTCCAGTGGACTCAACACCTGCCGAAGGAATCGTAGGGGTCAGGTGCAATGTGGATTGGGTGGCAGTTGACAGTGGGTGGCTTGACAACCCAATCCCTGCACAAGGAGTCTAGCTCTGGGGACATGGAATGTCACCTTGCTGGGGTGGAGGAGCTGGAGCTTGTGAGGCAGGTTGATAGATACCGTCTAGATACAGTCAGGCTCACCTCCACACACAGCTTGGGCTCTGGAACCCAACCCCTCGAGAGGGGCTGGACTCTCCACTTTTCTGGCATTGCCTGCGGTGAGGGGTGGCGTGCTGGTGTAGGCTTGCTCATAGCCCCTCAGCTCAGCTGCCATGTGTTAGAGTTTACCCCGGTGAATGAGAGGGTTGTGTCCCTGCTCCTTTGGGTCGGGGACAGGTGCCTCATTGTTGTTTCGGCCTATGGGCCAAATGGCAGTGCAGAGTACCCAGCCTTCTTGGAGTCCCTGGGAGGGGTGCTCAATGGTGCTCTGACCGGGGACTCCATTGTTCTCCTGGGTGACTTCAGCGCCCACGTGGGCTATTAAAGTGAGACCTGAAGGGGGGTGATAGGGAAGAATGGCCTCCCCAATTAGAATCCAAGTGGTGTTTTGTTATTGGACTTCTGTGCTAGTCACAGTTTGTCCATAACAAACACCATGTTCAAGCACAGGGATGTCCATAAGTGCACGTAGCACCAGGAGACCCTGGGTCAGAGGTCGATGATCGACTTCATTGTCGTGTCATCAGATGTCCGGCTGTGTGTCTTGGACACTCGGGTGAAGAAAGGGGCAGAGCTGTCAACCGATCACCACCTGGTGGTAAGTTGGATCCGCTGGAGGAGGAGGAAGCCGGACAGACGAAGCCGGACAGACTTGGCAGGCCCAAACATGTAGTGAGAGTGTGTTAGGAACGTCTGGCCGAGCCTGATGTCAGCACAGTCTTCAACTCCCACCTCTGGGAAAGCTTCTCCAAGATCCCGAAGGAGGCTGGGGACATTGAGTCCGAGTGGACCATGTTCTCCACCTCCATTGTTGAAGTGGCTGCTCTGTGCTGCAGTCGCTGGGTCTCCGGTGCCCGTCGTGGCAGCAACCCCCGAACCTGGTGGTGGACGCCAGAAGCGATGCCGTCAAGCTGAAGAAGGAGTCTTATTGGGCCTTGCTGGTTTGTGGGACTCCTGAAGCAGCTGATGGGTACTGGCAGGCCAAGCGTGCTGCGGCCCGGGTGGTTGTGGAGGCAAAAACTTGGGTCTGGTTGGAGTTTGGGGAGACCATGGAGGAGGACTATCGGTCAGTCTCGAGGAAATTCTGGCAAACCGTTCGACGCCTCAGGAGGGGAAAGCAGTGCACCATGAACACTGTCTACAGTGGAAGTGGGGAGCTGCTGACCTTGACTGGGGATGTTGTCGGGTGGTGGAAGGAGTACTTCGAGGATCTCCTCAATCCCACCGCAACATCTTTCATGGAGGAAGCAGAGGCTGAGGTCTCAGAGGTGGACTCGCCCATCACCCAACCTGAAATCACAGAGGTGGTTGGCAAGCTCCTCGGTGGCAGGGCACTGGGGGTGGACGAGATTCACCCTGAATACCTTAAGTCTTTGGATGTGCAGGGACTGTCTTGGTTGACATGTCTCTATAACATTATGTGGTGGTTGGGGACAGTGCCTCTGGATTGGCAGACGGGGTGGTGGTCCCCCTTTTCAAGAAGGGGGACCAGAGGGTGTGCTCCAACTACAGGGGCGTCCTCCCAGGGAAAGTCAATTCCTGGGTACTGGAGAGGAGGATCTGAACTATAGTCAAAACTTGGGATCCAGGAGGAACAATGTAGATTTCATCCCCGTTGCAGAGCACTGGACCAGCTCTACACTCTCCATCAGGTGCTCGAGGGTTCATGGGAGTTCGCCCAACCAGTCCACGTGTTTTGTGGACTTGGAGAAGGCGTTCAACCGTGTCCCCCATGGTATCCTGTGGGGGGTGCTTCGGGAGTATGGGGTCCAGGGCCTTCTGTTAAGGGCAGTCTGATCCCTGTATGACTGAAGCAGGAGTCTGGTTCGCATTGCCAGCAGTAAGTCAGACCTGTTCCAGGTGCATGCTGGTCTCTGGCAGGGCCGCACTTTGTCACTGGTTCTGTTCATAATGTTTATGGACAGAATTTCTAGGTGAAGTCAGGGGCTGGAGGGGATCCGGTTTGGGGGCCACAAGATTTCATCTCTGCTTTTTGCGGATGATGTTGTCCTGCTGGCCCCATCAAATATGGACCTTCAACATGCACTGGGGTGGTTCGCAGCCGAGTGTGAAGCGAGTGGGATGAGGATCATGACCTCCAAGTCTGAGGCCATGGTTCTTGACCGGAAAAGGGTGGTTTACCCTTTCCAGGTTGGTGGGGACTCCTTGCCCCAAGTGGAGGAATTTAAGCATCTCGAGGTCTTGTTCACGAGTGGGGGAAGGATGGAGTATGAGATTGACAGGCGGATCAGTGCGGCGTCGGCAGTGATGCGGACGTTGTATTGGTCTGTTGTGGTGAAGAAGGAGCTGAGCTGAAAGGCAAAGCTCTCGATTTACCAGTCAGTCTACGTTCCTACCCTCACCTATGGTCATGAGCTTTGGGTCATGACCGAAAGGACAAGATCCCAGATACAAGTGGCCAAAATGAGTTTCCTCTGTAGAGTGGCTGGGCGCACCCTTAGGGATAGGGTGAGGAGCTCTGCCACCAGGGAGGAGGTCGGAGCACAGCTGCTGCTCCTTCACATCGAGAGGGGCCAGCTGAGGTGGCTCAGGCATCTGTTTTGGATTCCTCCCAGACGCCTCCCTGGGGAGGTGTTCTGGGCATGTCCCACTGGGAGGAGGCCTCGGGGAAGACCAAGGACACGCTGGAGAGACTATATCTCTTGGCTGGCCTTGGAATGCCTCAGGATCCCCCCGGAAGAGCTGGAGGAGGTGTCTGGGGAGAGAGGAAATCTGGGCATCCCTGCTTAGACTGTTGCCCCCACGACCTGGCCCCGGATAAGCAGCAGATAATGGATGGCTGGATGGATGGATTTTTTTTTCAAATGAATCTTCCATCTGTCTGCCACTGACTATGAGGTTGTGTAGTCTAATGGCAGTGGGAACTAGGGATGGAGAGATTCACTGACTTGAATTGGGGGTCCGAGACAGACATTTGCGATGTGACTGCACCAGTAGCTTCAGTGCACATCATATAATGTGCAATGTATTTTTCATAGCGTTTCTGCATTGTTAAAACCCATGGTTATATTGATTATTACATAGTTTATCTCCTCTGCAGGCGCCTTGAACACACCGTCACTATCTTTTGGGGTTTTGTTATTAAAGCATACAGGAGCTGGGTAGCACAGCCGCAGTTAGTAAACAGAAAATATGGAGGGAACCGAGACAACGGATGAAGAGGAGATATTCAGCGTACCTCTGAAAACACATAAGTTAAAAGTTTGGCAATTTGCCAAGTACAGGGGGAGGGATTGTTAAGCTCTGAATGGTGATGTGCTGCAGTGGTGGAAAAAACAGGTGGATCTTCTACTGCTGTTGCTTGTTGATGCTGGGAAATGCTTAATAGTTAAGTTCTATAAGTGTTGTGTAAAACATTGTAAAATTACAGACAGAGAACACTTTTGGGACTGTTTGTGAATGGCCCATGTTTTTTTTTTTTTGTTATTAAGAGGCCAAAATGAAATTGCCTAAATAAATGTATTTTATGAGTAGTGAATGAGATTAAAAACAAATGTAAGGAAAAAAAAAACATATTTTGTTTATGATTTAGTTTATTAGGAATAAAACAATGCTCTGTCTCTGTCATATTGAATTGCATCTTCTTTTTAAGTTTGTTTCATTGGTTTGCTTTATAGAAAACAATCAAGTATCAAATACATCCTTCATAGGGAAAGAGAGAGGACAAAATAATTGTGATGTTGTTTAGAAACCAGATGTGGGCTTGTAAATTCTTTATATTGTGTTGAATCATTTTGAATCATATCATGAATCGTATCAAATGAAATCGTATTGTATGAAGTCAAATTGTCAAATCATTAATGAATCGCATCGCATCATGAACAGGGGTGAATCGTATCGTATTGGCAGGGGGCATCACTGTATCATTAATGGATCATATAGCTGGCAGTGTATAGAGATGCATATAGCCTCAGTGGTGGGGATTCACATCCCAAGTGGGAATGTCAGCAATAGATCTTGTCAGACTCTCACTGACAATTTGTCACTGACAAGTTGAATACTACAATTATGTTTATAGCTCAAAAACTTGTCTTAGTCTTATTTAGTATTGCTTTACATTTGAATTAGACTGTATACGAAATTCAAAATGCTTTGTTTGATTCATTGTTGTATAAGTGTGCAAAACTACTACAAGGTTTTATGTAGACAAAGTAGGTTTAGGAATTGCATTTGTAAAACATTTCTTTGGAGCAAAAAAGTGCTGAGAAAAACTGTCGATTGCAAAATGTGTGCCTTATGTTAAAGTATATTATTCCATGTGAGACATGTTGTCCTTAGATTTTCGCTCAGATGGATTGTTTCAACTTTTCAGCATTACAAATGAAATCCTCTTTATCTGCACTGTGTGTGGGAGAGCATTAATCCCAGAGACAAATACTGTGAAACCTACACTTAACTCTATAGCTCTAAAATATGTTTTCTCTGCCATACATTCCTCTAAGTGAAGTGAAAGCACTGTATAAAGCCATAGCTGATTTCGTCCGTCATCCTGCCTCTCACTGTACAAACTCACACTTCATCCATTTACCAGCCAGCAACCCTTGAGGCACTTCAACCTTGAGCATCACATAGTGGCAGTGCATTTGCATATTACCACAACAAAAATACTTAATGACAACCTGGTGCCTGTGAGAAAAAAGAAAACACCATTTCCCTTTTCTTCCCCTTTCACAGAGTTGCTCTTGGGGCTGGAGCCAGAGAGTGGTGCTGGTTCAATGAGCCTACAGCAAAATGTCACTTCCACAAAACTGTGAAGCCTACACACTGCGCCAGGACACTGAACAAACCTTAGAGTGACTCACATCCTTATATGTTGCATTTGGAACAATTCAATACTGATTAGATAATCCTGCCAGTGACCTCTTTGAGTTGAACCAGAGATGACATGTTTTTAGCTGCCTCAGTAGCAGTGGCTTGGTAGTGGTGGATGGTGAAGCAGCAGGAGACAGCTAAGCACTCATGTGGGTGGCTCTCACCCAGCCTTTGACTGTAGCTGGCTGCTGAATAATGATGGCTGTTGCATAACTGTCACAGAGTGTAGACTGTAGGATAGAAACAGGAGGGCTGAGGTGATGTAATGTCTGTTTCTGAGTTGAAGGGTCATATCAGAAAGCCGCCACTGCCTGTTCTGAGGTTGATGAAGATGGTGAGTGCTCAGAGGTGTTAACTGGGATTACAGCAACAACATCCACAGTGCCAGTGCAGGCTGTTTAAGGCCATATCTTAGGTTTTCAAGTGTTTCTGGCATATTATATTATGTCATTTGGTAGACTGGTACTGTATAAAAGTCATTTGTGTCACCATAGAGTCTTCAGTATGTTATTCTTTGTGGAAATAAAGTCTCTCACTGCAGGTAAAATTAAGGCCACATGCAACACAAAATAAAAAGAAGCACTGGGTTGAATTACATTTGGTCTTTTTCTAAGATTTAAAATGTCATACCTGTTTGTACTCAGACAAACTTTTTAATAATAATAGCAATTACAATTATCGCTGTATAACTTTAAATTGTGATATTTTTCCTTTGTTTTTTCTGACATTCTCAGATAAAAGACAGAAAATGTTTAATATTTGTGTTTTAATTTCATGTGCTTAGTTTGATGCTAAACAAACATTTTCTCATTCAAATTGTGTAAATTTTTTTTCTAACATCAAGATTTTTTGGAAAGTGTTTGTCATGATGTGACCACAAGCAAAAAGTTTCAAAGTTAAAAAATAATGATTTAGTTCCTTCAACTTTGAGACATTTTACTGTGATAATTATTAATATTGCCTTTTTAAAATTAGAACATATCCAGATGGGCCAACCAGCTCTTTCTCAGATGCAAAAACACATGTAGAGAAGTCCTGTCCCTTCCAGTGTGCCCAATGGGACCTAATTTCAGAAAAAAAAGAATAGCTGTCAATGGCAAGAGACAAATAATTATTTGATCCTGTTTGAATTATGTCACTATTTACACATATGATATTTGTCCATTTAAAAGATTGTTTTATAAGCCAAGTAAGTTGCAGTTTGCAGTAAAAATCATAGAGGAACATCTAGTTTAGTTTTGAAACAGGTCAGTAGACTGCATCTTTCATCTGTTGTCAGGCACGTGCACAGATCTAGTGGTGCTCAAGCACCTGCCCTTTTGCCCTGGATGAGAAAAGTGCCCTTTCTGCTCGAGCCCAGTTGTTTCTTCATTCATCAGTATTTAAGAATACAAAATACTCTCTCTGTCATCAATCCCTCCCAACTGTATTATGTTATCTGATGGGGCTGGCATTTATTTAAGTTCTTGTCAGAATTCTGCCCCGACCTGCTCCGTGGCACTCACAAGCCCCTGCTGTGCCCCTCCCTCTTTCTCTTCCACTAAAGCACTCATACAGTGCTGAACACCAGGCCAAACTGCTACAGTCTACTTCTCCTCTGACCTGCAGTATCAGACAGACAGGTAATGACAGTGTTTGTGCAATCCCCTGACGCTGTTTGGTGCTAAATTAACAATAACATTAGTGCCACTGAAAACATTACATCACTACAGGACCAATGTTTCCTAAAAACAAACAAAAACTCATAAAATCTGTGATTTCAAAGCCTTGTTCAGCTGTTTACTGGTGCTTGTCATGTTTAATGGAGAGAGGGAGTTCACTAGTTTTGTTTCATTTAAAATCATAATTATTGAACTGAAGGTAGGTCTTTAGTTTAGCTACATGACATTCTGGTGAGGTATATTGTGGTAGATTACTAACAGAGGCAATTTCTCTAAGACTGCAAGGGAAGCTCAGCTTCCCCTAAAATGTCAAAAATTAAATGGCTAAATATCTATGGTTAGTGTTAACATTTCATTGACTACAAATGCGTTAGAACACGATCATCTTGAAGACGAGTTTGTTTAGAATCAGCTGCTTATCATAAATCGACTGAGTCAATGTTGTTAACTTCTCATACATTCCCATAGCGCCGTTTTCTTATACAGTCTATGGTCAATGCATTTGACTGTAGAAGCTGAGCGTCCATGCACTTCAATGGGACTGCATTGAATATTTTTTTCATTGCCTCAAAACTCGATGGTCATTGGATAAATGCCATGATTTTGTTCTGCCCCCGGATGCTCAGCGTCTCTGGGGGTGAATGGAGCTGTGGGTGGGCCTCGGATGGCCTTAATGCTAAGCTTCCGCACGATGATTGGAGGATCAGTCAAAAGGCTGAATCCCATTTTGATTGACAGGTATTTTGAGATTTACACCGTCACTTGACAGCTCAGCTGTGTAAAATCCCATCATGGATTTTGCAAGCGAAGTCAAAAGACAAACTGCAACCCATTTGTTGGTATTTGCTCGGCGAAATTACTTGTTCATTTCTTACACTGTAAATAAAACACACTCATAGTATTTCCTTGTTTCAGTTTAACATAATTTCAACGTTTCCTTGTTCAAGTTTATTATCGTTTTGTTACATCATTCAGTCAGTCATACTGTTGGCTAGGTTAGGGGTTAGGGTGGGGGAAAAGATGCCTACTTGGTACGATAGGGTCACAGACCATTTTCTTGAACAGGAACCGAGGGCAGAATTTACATATAAATAAAGTGACAAATTTCATGATGTAAGCCAACAATGAGCTTCCCCTCTTTGAAAGACCAGCAGCCGCCACTGATTACTAATGTAATGTTTATGCTTCGACTCTGTCAGAAAACAGTAAAAAATAATCTGTGTACTGTGTTGTCAGCTTTATAGAGATTCTGTAAGTCACTCTTGATTATTATGCCCTTTTTTTGGCTTGAGCACCTGCTCTGCAAAATGCCTGTGCACATCTATCGTGATACATGTCACCAACACCAAAAAGGCTGTTATCTTGGCAATGCAACAACTCTGAACAGATTGTGGAAACACTAACAATGATACCATAACTTTTGGGTGTGTAGTCTTTATATTCGATACTTCAACTGTTTTATAACAAGCTGTAACTTCATTTCACAATCATCATATGTAAATGATCACATAATTCAAGTATATGAAATAAAGCATTTTTTTGTACTTTCTTTGTGAAGAGGGACTTTCCTTAAGGGCCACATGGCGGAATCTGCCTTTTAAGTGGTCTCAGGCTGCTCTACAGACCAGCATGTGTGCATGATAGTAAGGATCCAATTAATCTTTATTATGATCTGCTTAATTGTTTGACTTCTTAAACAACTTTGTGAAAGACATATATCCAACCATCATTCCTCTGTTTTAATGAGTATAAACAAACGCAGCACTCTGTTTCATATTAAAAGCTATGTTGTGTTTCAGTAGCCACTTTTACACAAAGATCCTGGAAAAAAAAGGTGAGATTGTGATCCCACTTTTTTGCCACCACTGACTGACTTAGACAGCTAAGCCAAAGGAATAACAGAAGGGGAGACAGGCTGGACTTTTACACAGCAGACCTGTGTTCCGTAATCAAAGGGGTGGTGATGCAGCGCAATGTATAGTGTGACATATAACTTGCACATCAGAAATACCCCAAGCATAGTTCCTTCATATTCTTAGCTAACCTCTCTAGTCTTTCACTGTTCCACAAATATTAACACGGACTGAGTACTCTGCCCGAAATGTCAACAGCTTACGGATCTCGATGTCTCCCCAATTTGACATCTTTCTGTTGCATTGATATGTTTTTTTTTTTACTGCATATGGCCCTTTTTTTTTTTTTAATCTGGTGAACTTATCCCAAAGCACCACAGAGATATTAATTAATTATGTATTGTTATTATTGTGTTTCTTCTCCTTCTCCATGGGGACATGACGCATCAAAACCCATTGATGAGATTGCACCACACAGGAAGTTAAATGTACAGAGGATCAAGTCTATTCAAAAATAAAACACAGCAGACAAACATCCGATCGTAACTCATCACTTTGTCAAAATTAGTTTTTCCCACTGCCACAGAATAATGTGTTGAGCAGCAAATCAACCTCAGACGCAACACATGCAGTAGATAAGGGTTTGATTCATCAGACGGAGTGAAATCGCAAGGGAGTTCTGTGTGGAAATCTGGGGCCACAGCTATGCTAGGTGATAGCAGCGTCCAGAGCAACTATAACTTTGCAGTTTCTCATTATTCTGGCGATACCTGAAAAATCTTCACAACAACGAGCAAGCGAGTGATTATGTATATTCACTGAGTG
>JAPQRP010000011.1:24955516-24971964 GCA_037367295.1 Apogon hyalosoma | reverse complement strand
ATTTATTTTTTTTACATTAGTTAGATGTGCACTTTGCCATTCCACACAATGTCTAACAAAAAGTGCTCTGATTTTAGGATTTAGGCCATCCACTAAAGTCTGAACAAATTGTCTTTCACACACTGAATCATCTGTGGTATCTGTTGGTTGTTTATTTCCACTATGCATATTAAAAACTTGGAGTTTTCTGGAAAAATATTCATCAAAGGTTTCTTCTGAGTTTTGTACACATGCATTTACAGTTGTCAAATTTATCTTTGGCTTGAATCTGTTTTCCAAGGCTTGAACTAACTCAGCTCAACTAACTCACCTGATAAGGTGACGCATTCCCAGCAGCCCAAAGGGCAGTGGAATCCCAGTCATTTGGTTTCACCTCACCCCCAGACAACGCTAATTTTGTTGTGCACACATGGTCAAGCTCGGCTGCAGTGGGTTTGTTTTGTATTACTAATTTGTCAGAGCACTTGCAAATGCCCTCCCCTTATGTTTAGGGTCAAATCAAATCAAATTTTATTTATATAGCGGCAATTCATAACAGAAGTTATCTCATGACACTTTACATATACAGCCGGTCGAAACCAGACTCTAATTTACAGAAACCCAACAGAATCCTCCAGGAGCAAACACTTGTGACTGGTGACAGTGGCGAGGAAAAACTTCTTTTTAACAGGCAGAAACCTCAAGCAGACCCAGACTCCTGGAGGATGGCCGTCTGCCTTGACCAGTTGGGATAAAAGAGAAGAGGGTAAAGAAGGAGAAAAGAGAAAGAGAAAGAGAGACTAGGGGAGGTAATTAATCGATGACACTTTGTAATTCAGCAATTTTCCATGGTCGATAAATTACTCCTCCTCATCTTGTTTTTCCTGGGAAGAGACAAAAGTAGCAGCAACACAAGGAGATTGGCTTTTTGGTTGATAAACAGTTCCCCGTCGTGTTTTACCTTGTTCTGCATCTGGTGACATAGCCATCTTTGCTTTTTCCAACTATCCTGAATAAGCTGGAGGTGGGGGTGCAGCAGCTGCAGCCTCTCCAATTTCGTCTCCATCCTCTTCCATTTCTGGCTGTTGTTGCCTTGTAGATGACATCCTGAGTCTGACACCCATCTGTAGCTGTTGAATTCCTGTAGATCAATCTAGATTGTAGTCAATTTTATGAATACTGACCAATGTAGTGCTGGGGCAAGTAGAAATTATCTGATTAGTGTGACAAACCTTTCAGCCAATGGCTTCCCAAACTTCAAGACATTCTTTCATGTATTCATAATCCCATTCCGAAGGTCCCACAGGGTTTGGACAATCAACTAAGTTGTGTAATAATGCCATGTGAGTTTTGTCAAATGAACCATCTCGTGGCCATGCAGTATCAAAATCATTTATCTGATCACAGAAAGGTATATAAGACGTTCCTGTAACATCTTCTACCAAAGACTTAGGTGTCAATTCTTTATTTCTTTTACTCACATTATTTTCTGATAATGATCTTTTTTCAGCCCGTTCTCTACTATCTGTGTATTTGTCCCACAACTTTAAACATTTAAGTTGAGCTGTCCACTTTGCATTAACAGTTTTATATTCAGATTGTTTTCCTCAACATTCTAAGAGAAGCATGCTGGAGACTACCATTCTCTGGAAACCCTTTTTTTTTTTTTTCCATTTAGGCAAATATTGTACAGCAGTGGACCCATATCTCTCATACATAATTTTAGCTGGTCCATGAAGATTCTTATGACAGCTGATGGCAAATACCCAGGACCTTATCACGTCAAGTTAACTGATCTCAATTAGTTTATAATTATTAATTTATTCTTTTATCTTTTCTTTCTCTTAAGGTTTTAATTTATTTCACTTAATTCTGGTTATTAACTTCTTCTTTTTTTTCTACAGACAACAAATGAACCAGAACTTTGCAACTCAATCCACAGCTCACTCACAAATCATTCATTTGGGACCCCAATCTCACATTCCAAACATTGATAAACCTTGCGATGATGACAGCACAGCCACCACTCAATCAGGGACGTCACTGGTCAGTCCAGAATTCCCTTTCCATAGACACACACACAGACACAGACATGTCTTTTCCAAAATAGCCGGCACACTCTCAGACTTTGAGCTTATGGGTGTAAATTATTAGATGTAAATATCAAAATCCAGACAATTTATGTGTCTCAATAATTAATTCTTAGGTCTAACAAGGCTCATCTTTATTTGCTGGCTTCCATTGGAATCTCTCTGTCCGATACAGGATCCTATCAGGCCATGCCTTTTTACCTGTGTCACTTTACATATACAGAGCTCAGATCACAGTGAAATTGTCTTCATGAGAATGTTGATTACTTTGATTAAATAATTTTTCTTAAATAATCAAATTACAAGATCCCAAAAAGATTCCCCCACTTTTTCTACTGTGTAACCATCTTGGTTGGAAAAGATCAATTTTCTGATTCTAGATTAATACTATTCTTAATCAGAATTCAAGAATTTCCAATCAGGCTACCCCAAGCTAGCTTTTTATCGGATTTTTCTATCCGATGGGACCCCCACACAGGCTATTTCCTTTTCAGAGCTCATTTCAACAGATCCTCACAAAGAGATCTTACAACCAGTACTGGAATTTCTTTCTTTTTTTTTTTTTTTCCTTTTTATTATTATTAGTTTTATTTATTTATTTATTTATTTTTGTTTTTATATTAATGCTCCACCCAATTCAGACTGTGGTTCACTCTGAACCCCTTTAAACTTTTGATTTCTCATGGCAAAGAATTTTCCCAAGTTCATTTTTCCACTTATTGCATCTGTCCACTGAAGAAACTCCAACCATCCACAGTAAGCCTCCTGTGGGGTTTTCAAAACATCTGGAATTTCTCCAAAAACAGCAAACAGCACAGAAAAAAGTTTCAAATCAAATTAAATCATTAAATCAAATCAAATCTTGGTGGAACCTCCAAATTGTCATGGCAGTACTTTGAACACCATTTAGAAGCAAACACAAAAACTCAGCTGAATCAGGTGAAGCATTGTATTTTTACATGTAAAAATACATATTGAAACAACAGATCACAAGCTTGAAAAGCCTTACCCCCTGCTGTCTAACAGACAGAAGAATTTCTAATGCTTTTATAAGTTACGCCTCTTTCCATGTTAGGGTAATGATTAGCTGGTTGGACATCAGCCAACTCCACCCATGCAAATAAGTTTCCATATACAGTAAAGGAAAGTGAGTGAAGTCCCAGATTCCTTACAGACTAGAGACAGTGAGTTTCTGACTCATCACAAAGTGGACACAGTTAATGGTAAACAAGTTTGACATGCAACAAGTTCACAACAGCTGTGTAATGCCTCCTAAGTTTCTGCCTTTAGGTCCAAAAAGATGAGAAATACCTAATCAATTAATTTCTGCCTTACTTATGTATTAAAATGATAACTCTTGATCAAGTCATATTTTCCTTATCATAGGACAAAGCATGTTTAACCCTTAAAGACCCACAACTATTTTTATCACAACTTCCAAATGATGTTTCTGTCTTTCCAGTGATTTATCACCATTAGTTATAATGACAACCTCTGCTTTTGCATTTTTCAGTGTAGATCAGGTATTTTTCTATATTGAATTCACTGATCATGTAGATGTTCATGGAAGTTCAGAGTAAATCCAAAAGTTATTAGATCAAATCAGAAAAAAAAATTGGAAAAAATGACCTTTTCAACAAATATATCAGTAACTGAACATAAAACAAGTGTCTCCATCCACTGTCATTTATCAAACTCAATGGGTTTCACTGGTGAATCAATGTTGTAGAAGATGACAGTGTTTCCATGTTCTCCATGGAGCCTCAGAATGTCCAAACGGGGCATATCTGATTACCATTAAAAAGATGCATTTTACACCAATATATATTGAAAGGATTGTCTCACTTTGGCTCCATGTAGCTGGAAGTGCATACCAGTAGCCATACCCTGGAAACTGACTTGACTGCCGGGCTAAATAAGTGAGACAAATGCCAACACAGCACTACAAGGAGCAACACAACATCAAGGTGCATAACAGATACAACTCACTCACAAGAGAAGACCTACCCCAATCAGAGCAAGCAGAGACTGAGTATCAGTGGCTGGCCATCAAAGAGAGTATGACATCAGATGCACATAAGATAATCCCCAAGAAGAAATGGGACATGAAACAACCATGAATGACAGAAGAGATTGAGAAGATGAATGGAAGACTGCCAAATTGACAGATCAGCAGAAATACATCAAGCTTGCAAAAGAAATTGATGCAGCCTGTGTTCAAGCCAGAGAGGATTACTGGAAAGAGAAATGTGCAGAGATAGAGGATTTCAGAACTGCTCACCATTACAGGGAAATGCACAAGAAAGTGAAAGAAATAACAGACGATAAGCCAAACAAGAGAAGCAATTGCATCAAGGACAAAGATGGACGCATGCTATTTGATGAGCAAGCAATCAAGAAATGATGGGAAGAATATATCGCACAACTATATAACGATGAACTGGGTGGTCAACCGATCATTGATGGAAATGATGAGGAAGATATCCTGCTGTCTGAGGTTGAGAAAGGCCATCAAGGATTTAAAGGTCAGCAAGGCTACTGGACCTGATCAGATGGCTACCAAGTTGCTGAAGGCATGTGATATCCATCTTGGTGTCTGTCTTGTGCACAAGCTGGCTGACAAGATCTGTAAGACCAACTACATACCACCAAGCATGAACAGGTCTATCTTTGTATGTCTGCCCAAGAAACCTAAAGCAACAATGTGCTCAGAATTTAGAACTCTGAGTTTCATGAGCCATCTACTGAAATGCTACTACAAATCATCATGATGTGAAATTGTAAAAAAGATAGAAAATGAAATTAGTGGACTACAGCATGGTTCCATTACAGGTAAAGGCACATGTGAAGGTATTTTATAACATGAAGCTGATATGTGAGAGATACTGGCTTTTTCTCAATATCAAGTTCACTGAGTATGGTCTTGTGAATTCGGCAAGTACAGTCTTGGTAGGAACGATCCCAGAGAACAGACTTCCTAAGAACACAAGCCACTCTGTAATTGGAACGGCTGTGTATTTGTGAACTTTCCTCCCTGGCTCTGCTGTATTTGTGCCATCGGCTCCCTAATGTATTTCCCTTAATCCATCACAGTGTCACTCGATTTGATTTCAATACATTTGTATGACTATTTACACGTCACTCATATTTTTTTTATACATTTTGTATATTTTTTAAAACTGGAACCAATTTTGTTGAACCCCATATCATGATAATAAAGATGTATGTCTTGCTATTCTGCCTCTGGCACGTATTCTAACATTGTATCACATTATCTTGTGATGGTCATCTACTCAGTAAAACATTTCTGAATTAAGTTATCACAGTAGCTGCCGTTGCATTCAAGAGTGGCACGAAGGGCATTTTGGGATATTTGCTAGCCAAGTCTACATGAGTCACCAACCAGTGCATCCTTGGTTTAAGCTAGCAGACAAGAACATCTGAGTATTCCATGCGTTCTTGGTTTGTGTGACCTTTGAAATGGAACAGTACTAGGGCCCTGACTGATGACATTTCACAAGCTTGTGGGAACAGAAGAACATACAAGAACACATATTGAGAAAAAGCCACTGTGAAATGAACAAGACTGTGTATGCCTGCTTTATAGACTGTAAGAAGGCATTTGACTGGGTGAACCATGAAAAGATGATTGAATGTCTAAAGAACATTGCCACTGATGGGAGAGACTTGCAACTTATTGTTAATCTCTACTGGACGCAAAGAGCAACCATACAACTATAGAGATGTATGTCAGACAATATTAATTTCAAATGAGGCATGCAGCAAGGATGTGTCCTCTCACCAAGTTTCTTTAATCTGTACACTGAGCACATCTTCAGGAACATTGAAAACTACAAAGGAGTCTACATTGGTGGTGATCAAATTAACAACCTGCGGTGCGCTGATGATACTGTGCTCCTTGCAGAAAATGAGGAAGATCTGTAAGCCATTGTAGATAGTCAGTGAAACAGGAGAAGTCTACATGATGATGAACGCTAAGAAACCCCCCCCCAAAAAAAAAAAAAAAAAACAATGGTCATCAACAAAACAGAAGAAAGGCCAAGAATCAACATTGTGATTGATAGAGCAGTTATCGACCAAGTCACAAGGTTTACCTTGGACACAAACTGACGGAGGATGGGAAATGTGGAGAGGAAATTAGGAGGATCATTTCTGTCACTAAATCAGCCTTTGCTATGCTGAACAAAGTGCTAACAAGACCCCCAATTCCACTACCAACAAGAATCTGGATTCTGTACTGTTATGTATGATCAACACTGCTGTATGGAGCTGAGATATGGACGGAAGATATTGACATCCTTTGAACTCTGGACATATCATGGATGGACAGAGTCAGAATTCAAGAAGTCCTCAGAAGAGTTACCACCAGAAAACTCCTTCTTGAAACCATCAAGACAAAGAAATTGAAGTATTTTGCCCACATCATACACCACAGCACCTTGCAACACATCTTGCTTGAAGGGAAAATTGATGCCAAGAGAGGAAGACCCAAAACAACATGGTCTAGTGACATCAGAACCTGGACAAGCCTCAACTATTTGCAAGCAACGCAAAGGGCAATGAACAGACATGACTGACAAGCCCTGACATCCAACCCTCTATAAGAAAAAGGAACTCGACAATGACGATTGATAGGATTAGTGGATCAACAGGATTTAACATTTTAGATCAGTAGACGATTTTGATCAGTGGGGGGTATTTGAATCTTTATGGGTTAATGCAATTCACTGGTACCTCTTATATTTGCTATTCAGCATGTCAAGTATGAAAGTTAATAGTTAATGTTTTTCACCCAGGACTCTTGTACTGCTGTCTTAGACTTAATAATGACGTTTCCCCCTTATTTGTGCCACACATGGTGACAACATTGCTTCATTCTTAGGTGAATCAACATCCTATTTCAAGAGGCAATCAACCCCCAATGATGAATCCACATTGATATTTTAATGTTGTTGCAACATTTTTCTTTTCAAAGCTGAATAGACTAGTTTTCTTTTCATTTCAGTTTGTGACTATATCAAGGATGTGTGTAGTGAATGCCATGCTTTCTCTGTAACTGTTAAATGTATACAACTTTCTCCACCTCCTGTGACTGGAGTTGTGTTTTGTGTGGATGAATTAGATATATTGTAAAACACTTTGGGTGCCAATTAGGTAGAAAAGTGCTATATGAACGCAACCTGTTGACCTTTTTCACAGTGACACAGTGATCTTAATTTAAAATGATGATTTTACCTAACCAGATTTCCATTTTAAAATGATGTGGCATCTTACTATCAGGGGCGATACTGTGGTGCAGTGGATAGCACTCGTGCCTCACAGCAAGAAGGCAAGAAGGTCCTGGGTTCAATTCCAACACCAGTCAATGGGAGTGGGACCCCTGCGTGGAGCCTGCATGTTCCCCCCGTGTTGACGTGGGGCCCCCAGGCAATAATCTAAATTGTCCATAGGTGTGAATGTGAGAGTGATTGGTTGTTTGTCTCTATATCAGGGGTCACCAACACGGTGCCCGTGTGCACCAGGTCGCCCGCATGGACCATATGAGTCACCCACAGGCCTGTTCTAAAAAACAGAACTAGTCCAGATGTCTCCAACACATTGCTCGCGATCTACCGATGGCTCTCCAAGGGTCAGAAGTATAATAATACAAAGTTGATTCGTCATTTGGTTGAACAGGTCTAAATTTCCACCCAGTCAAAATTACAAGTGTTCTGCCCCCCTCCCAAGATGAAACAGTCAGCTATCTGTCAAACAAACTTTAGTGCTGGTTTGCTGTCTGTCATTGGAGAGGGGGAGGGCCCAGGGGGAGAGGATGAGCCAGATGCCAGGCAGGTAGTGGGTTTAGCCCCACAACGATGTCGGCCGAGTATAGTTAGGGAGTTATTTTCATGAATGAGACACGGGCTTCTGTTTGACAAATGTGAAAGACAAGTGTGTGTCTGATCTGTGGCGCGAGCCTGGCAGTCAGTAAAAGATGCAACGTGGAGCGGAATTTCACCACAGTTCACAGCAATTTCTCTGGAGATTTTCCAGTGGGATTCAGCCTCTGTAAAGAGAAGGTAAAAGAGCTGAAAACTAAACTCCAAAAACAGCAGTCCATGTTCACTAAACTGACCAAGGCCAGCACTTCAACTGAGGCATCATTTAAGTGGTTCACATCCTGGACCAGCACAAACAGCCCTTCACTGATGGAAGTAGAATTAAAGAGGCTCTGACTGCGGTGGTGGAATCAGTATTCTGATCAGGACCAGAAACAGAAGATTTTGTCCACTGTCACTGATGAGAACTCCTATTTTGAGGGCATTTCATTGTACGTCTTGACTCCGGGGCGGGGTTACATTCTATGTGTTAGGGTTAGGGGATAACCAGCTTATGACACCATGCCAACAGAAGAACCCACATCAAACACATCAGTGATGCAGAATGTAACCCCGCCCCTGTAGAAATGCTTCAAAAAATAGGAGTCCCATTGCTGATGTGTGCACTACCTGCACATGCGCTCAGACAGCTGGAGTTGGACCTGAACAGGTGCCTCTGCGTTTTATTCCAGTGTGATGACTCTGTAGAAGTGATAGGCGGATGCTGGATTTATGTGCACAAAGTTAATCCGTTTTTAATTGATATGTTTTGACAGCATATGTGAATTTAGAAAAGCTCAAATCTTTCAGAAATACAGCAGCACATGCTGGGGAAGTTTTATTGTGTCAGTGGCAATGCTCCTTTTCACAATTTTGAAGTGTTAAAAATGCACATACAGGTGTGTATAATTTGTTTTTAATAATTCCACAAAAATATGCATCATTGTTCCATTTCATAATTTTTGACATAGTATTAAAATATTTAGGAATACAGCATGCAAAGTATTTGTTTTTTTCTACTTTTGATTTTGTTAATAAAAGTAAATTAATAGTTTCATATTAACACTTTTTAAGCAGTGTAATTGTTAAAACCAAAAACTATAAATACATAAAATAATAAAGAACACAATGTTACAATCATATTATGCAAAATATGTGTATGTATGAAAATTAGCTATGTAAATAAATGTTGCTAAACTAGATTAGCTCTCTGGCAACTTCATTATGTAAAAGTAGCTCACAGAAGATAAAAGCTTGGGTACACCTGGGGTCCATTTCACAAAGCAGATTTAATGACAACTCTGAGTTTGTTAACCCTGAAATGTTTTCCATTTCATAAAGGGAGGTAATTCAACCCACAGACAGAGGGGTAACTCCAACCTGTTTCAGGCAGAGGTAACTTAAACTCTCAGTCAGTTACCATAGTAACAGACTCTATAAATCTAACCTGGTCGGGACCAGGTTTTGGTCAAAGAAACCCTGAGTTTCTCTTTGTCTCCGCCCTCTTTCAGCCACACATGGTGTTTCATTTTTTCATTCATTCAGTCAGAAGGCGAATTTCCGTGTAACATAGTTCTGCAATTCTGTTATTAAGGAAAAAAAAAACAACAGTCAGTAGGCCTAAATTAGAAGTCCATTAGACACAATAGGTGGAGACTGTTTTCACTTTTCACTTTTGACATCGATCCTGTGGATGAAGGTGCAGCATTATTGTGCACAGAATTAAATATTCGTTGGTAGATGGTTATGAGACTGTGCATAGATGTTCTAGCATTTCCAGACAATTATCTTTTTGCACTGCAAAAAATTCAGATCTTACCAAGTGTATTTTTCTCATTTCTAGTCAAAATATCTCATCACACTTAAAATAAAGAATCACTTTTCAGTGAGATGTAAGAACTCATTTTTAGACAATAGATCTGGAAAATCTTATTTGGTCTTCTTTATTTCCTCCAAATACCAGAGCTAGTTCAGTTCATGTTCCAGTAGTTAACTAATTATCATTCACCTGTGACCATTCACCCACCTCTAACTTGTGCTTCAGTATTTCAGGTTCTAGATCTGCTCTCCTAATCTGCCAGTCCAACTATTGCATTTCATGTGTTTTTTTTTGTTTTTTTTCTGGCAGGTGAATAATTTGTAAATCTCTTTTACTGGTGACTGCATGATAATACACAAGGAGGACACTGAATTATACAGTTGCTGTTCTTTCTAAAATCATGTTCAAACTCACCGTATGAGTGCATTCAGATGTCCATTTCTAGTGGGTGAAAAATGCAGCCCTCCTCTTCCCTGTTGCCATGGTGACTCGTCGAATCAGGGCTCCATTGATGCTGTCTTTTTATAGTTGTGGTGCATGCGTTTAACTCCAGGTGAAACTATGAGTTGATCAAACTAACTCAAATCGGCTGTTCTGGAAGCGAAAACTCAGAGTTTCCCATCTCAGAGTAGATCAACTCAGAGTTCAGGGTTAGACTCAGAATTTGTTGAACCTGCTTTGTGAAGTGGACCCCAGCTCTATATATATGTAAGCCCTGTGATGAACTAGTGACATGTCGAAGATGTACCAGCCTTTCACCTATAAGTAGCTGGGATAGGCTCCAGCAACCCCTGTGACCCTAGTGAGGATAAAGTGGGTTCCGAAAATGAATGAATCTTACTATCAATTATGATACCCCTCTCTTTTTTTTTTTTTTTTTTTTGTAGTGATGTCATGACAAAGCCCAAAATATGTTGATATTGACAAGCTTCTGTGTTGAGCCTTCGCAACACAGGAAAATACTAATTACTGGATGAAATTCTAGTTATACCAGTATGTACACTACCAGTCAAAAGTTTGGACTCACCTTCTCATTTAAATGGCATGAGATGGACTGCAGATGGCCAACAAGTGCTCAGCATCACTAGGAACTCCTTTAAGACTGTTGCAAAACATTTCAGGTGTCTACTGCATGAAGCTCATCATGAGAATGCCAAGAATGTGCAAAGCAGTAACAAAAGCAAAATGTGGCTATTTTGAGGAATTTAAAATATAAAAACATGCTTGGAGTTATGTCACACTTTTTTTTTTAACTATATGAGTCCATATGTGTTCATTCATAGTTTCAATGTCTTCAGGGAGAATCTACAATATAAATAGTCATGAAAATAAAGAAAAACCAGGTGAGTCCAAACTTTTGACTGGTAGTGTACATAGTGTGCTAAGGGTCTGTTTTCTGAAAGGTGAGTTTACAAAAATATTAGTACAGGTAATTGTGTCCATCTAAGAATATTGGTAAGGGACATGTCTCTACTGTCCATTTGCAAAACTCACCCAATGCATTATGGAGCATTACTTTATTTATTTATTTATTTCTTACCAACTCCAGGCTATGTTTTTTTCCCCCATTTCATTAACAGATTCTTTCTTTTTTTCTTAATACCTGTTCAGCTACACAGGCTGAACATCTGTATCAACTCATTTTAGCAGACATCAAGGTTCAGCATAAATAAAATAAACTTAAATGTAATTTTTTGCACCTTCATCATACTGATACTAATTATCCAAGTTATTTATCATGTCTGTTTTTTATTTCTAACTTATTACGTTTTTCTTTTTTTTCCTATTTTTTTTTCCGGTGTGTTATGCTGCTGCTGCTGCACTGTAATTTTCCAGTTTGTGTTCAATAAAGTATATCTATGTCTATCTGCTCGAGATTTCTGCCTGTTAAAAGGACATTTTTCCTTGCCACTGTCACCAAGTACTTGCTCCTGGAGGATTCTATTGGGAGTCTGGTTTGACTAGCTCTATATGTAAAGTGTCATGAGATAACTTTTGTTATGATTTGGTGCTATAGAAATAAGATTGATTGGTATAAAAATATTATTTCATCTATGCAATTATATCTTTCATTCTGATGGTGGTGGGTGATATGTATTTATTAGTTTATATTAAAGTTTTCAGATTTTTTTTAATGGAATTTCTGCTCATTCAAAGGTAATGTCATGACAGGTTTAAAGACTTTTTTAAAAAGTACAGTTTGCCTTTTCATATATTACACAATGAAGATTTATGTGTTTCCATGAAACAAAAGGGAAGATATGGCTATCAGCCACATAACTGTATTGCTATCAGCCCAAGATTTCATTTTAGCACATCCTTACTTAAATCAATATTATTCTATATTTTAAAATATTTATCTTCTTTCCAGTTGCTCTGCTGTTTCAGTGTACATTCAACAGTCTATCAGGCTATGGTTGCTGATTCCATGCACTGCAAATATTTCTTTAGTGTGTGGCTTAAGGAGTTTTTTTTTTTTAATTGCACAAGATAATGTTTCAGAGATGGGTGGCTTGACAGTAGCTTAAAATAAAATGTGTGAGGGAATAAAAGGCAGAGAGAGGAGCAAACTACGCATCTTAGTGAGTGTGAAAATGTGTGTGTGCAGGCATGTGTGCATGCTAGACAGACTTGGATAATCACATTTCAGTAAGCTCCAAGTGATTCTTTGTGCACTGTGCAGCTGGAGGTTATAAAATAATCCATTCTTCAAGCTGCAACAATGGGCATCACATGGCCTCACCTTCGCTCCTTGTCTCTCTACTCATCTCTCCTCCAACTGTATCTGTCCCTGACTCCTCATTAAAGGGAGCTTTGCACACTTTCATAACATTTTAATAGCCATGTGCGGAGTAAGTTCTGAACAATTGTACTTCGTCTTTATGTAATATATTTGCTTGTGTGTTTAGCGTAGCAGAATGCTGCTTGGCACAGGGAGGAATCTTAGTATTTTTAGGGACCGAGTCTGGAAGGTAAATCCCACTCACACTTGCCTGGAGAGGCAAGGCCATATAGTTTTTCGTTTGTTTTTATATTATTTTTTCAGACAACAATTTCAACTGGATTTTGACCCTCTAAACATGCTCAAAAACTCACCAAATTTTGCACACGTCGGGTCTAGCAACATTTTTTATAAAACGTAAAAATGAACCCCATTGGTGCCAAAATGTGCTCTCTAGCGCCATCTATGTAAAAAAAAAAAAAAAAGTAAACAGCCTGAGCAGCCAGTAGGAATGTCATAGAGACATAAAACTAACACCAAAATGTTTGTTTGATGAAGCACTACAAATGATACACTGACACCCATGACCTAACTCTAACAAGAAGTTCAGAATTTGCCTTTCAAAATAAAATCTCTAAAAATATCTCTTCTAAAACTGTTTGTCATATTGTCTTCTCAATAGCACCAAAAGATAGAGTAAACCCTTCACAAAAAAGCTGTATATAACTTTGTCTTAACTATCTTAGTTTTTTTTTTAATACGCCTGGAAAGTTGCAATGTCTGAAACTCATTTTTCACTTCCGACTTTTTGCTCACATGTTATATATCTATACTTTCACAGGACTCAGCACAACTCTCCTGTGCAAAAAGTTTTGAGATAAGATGTACGGTTATGGATTTATTTAAATTTAAATTAAATTTGTTTTTTTTTTTTTTTGTTTTTTTTTTTTTTTACACTTTTTACACTGTAAATTGCCATTTGACCCCCTCAACATACTCCAGAACTCACTAAACTTGGCATACATGTCATGGCTGGCAAACACTTTGATAAAATATCCAAATTAACCCCTTAGGTGCCAAAATGGGCTCTGTAGTGCCACCTACATAGACAAAAACACACAAAAATGGCCCTAGCGGCCAGTAGGAATGGTGCGCAGACATGAAGCAAACACCAAAATGTTGGTCTCATCGAGCCCGACAAATCATACACTGACACCCATGAGCAAACTCCAACAGGAAGTTGGCAATTTGCCTTTCAAAGTAACTCCATGTTCTACCAATTACTGCTTATTCATTTCAGACTTTTTTCACACATCTTATACATCAGTTTGTTCAGAAGAGTCTGCAGAAGCCATACACGAAATAATTTTTGAGATAGTACATACAGTTATGGAATAATCTCAGTTTCTGTGAAAAGTACTTTCACTTTCAGTTTTAACTGTGAAAAATTCTTGTCTATGTTTCAACACCTACTTTTCAGGTGTCAGTTGACTGGATAGTGTGATGGTTATTGCATAGGGCTTTCACACAGAGGAGCAGTGTTCAAATTGCAGGTGGGGTTTACTTTTTTCTTTGCATTCATAAACAGAGGTTTGGTGCATTGTGGGTATGTGACAATTTGCACACAGAGGAAAGAGTACACATGGTATGTTTTTTTCAAAATAAAAGACTTATTAAAAACAATAAATAGAGTATTAACGTCTTTTCATTTTTATGACCAAACTGTTTGTACAGTTTTACTTCATTAGAAATTATGATCTCTCACAGATAAACACATGCACACACAGTAGGGTTTTTCAAAATAAAAGTCTTAGATGTGGTAAATCATAATTTTTATGATCAATTATTCATACAATCTCAGTTCATTATTCAAACTGATTCTATCTCTCTCACACACGCACATACACACAGTAGTGTTTTCCAAAATAAAAGCCTCATTAGAAGGTGATGGCAGTTTCAGCAAAGGGCCGCTGGTGTTCTGTCGGGATGACAGACACAAAAGGGTGGGAGCTGGTGTTGGGATGGAGAGGTGTGACTTGAGCTGAGGTGGCGACGGTCACAGGAGGTGGAACGCACGGTGGGAGGTCCCACCCAATGCTGCTTGCAGCTTTTATTTGTTTCTGTTTCTGAGCCATTAAAATGTATAATGTGTCAATTCTTGTCCTCTGATTACAATGCCATACAATAGTGGAATCATTAATGTAACTGTACATCACAATTCAACAGTGTGACAGAAAATCAGCGAATACATAAGCAGTCCATAATTTTGTTTAGGTGTCATATGGTTAGGAATGAATTTACGAATATCAAGGGTGTCAGACTCTTTTTAGCTCAGGGTCCACATACAGGCCAGTTTGATCTGAAGTGGTTTGGA
Source organism: Apogon hyalosoma (assembly GCA_037367295.1). NCBI lineage: Eukaryota > Metazoa > Chordata > Actinopteri > Kurtiformes > Apogonidae > Apogon > Apogon hyalosoma. Next base: position 24,957,101 of record JAPQRP010000011.1, on the reverse strand, counting down.
CCAGTAAAATACACTGCTGCCCATAAAGATGGAATAATTTTGTTTTCAGACACAATGATTACATAGTCCCAGTTATATTTTTATCTATGAAGAATAAATCACATCGTCCCTATTAGCTAATTCATGAGAATATATTTTATTCCAGCTGTATGGGCAACAGTGTAATAGCATTATAACCTATAAATAATATCAACTCCAAATTTCCTCCTTGGTTTAATGTGAAAAAAGTGAAATTGCATTACGAAAATAAAAACAAATTTAACAATACCTCTGTTACTAAATGTTTCATGCCTTTGTAGATTCAAAGGGATCTGTAAATTGTCATGCACATGTGTAAATGACAAGCTATTTAACATAATTAATATAACATAATATTGTCAACATTGCATTTTTTTCTAGTTGCAGTTGTTTGTTCAGGTTATTCATGTTGTCAATGTGTAATTTATCTTTTTTTTCACACTAAAACACACTTTTTACAGTATATTACGCTGTTATTTTTCTGATCCAGGCCCATTGAGATCACACTGGGTGGTATTTATGTATTGATTTTTCATATATATTCATTTTCTGAACCCGCCATATCCTCACAAGGGTCATGGGGCTCACTGGAGCCTATCCCAGCTACTTATGGGCGAAAGTGGGGTACACCCTGGACATTTCGCCAGTTCAGGTCAGGGCTGACACATAGAGACAAACAATCACTTTCACATTCACACCTATGGGCAATTTAGATTAACCAATTAATCTATCACTGCATGTCTTTGAATGGTGGGAGGAAGCCGGAGTACCTGGAGAGAACCCACGCAGACACGGAGAGAACATGCAAACTCCACACAGAACCCTCCACACAGAACCCCCCCCCCCCCCCATTGACTGGTGTTGGAATCAAACCCACGACCTTCTTGCTGTGAGGCACGAGTGCTATCCACTGCACCACCGTGCTGCCCATTTTGTATATATCCTTTTACTTTTATATACTTTTTGTGGTTGTTGTTTCAGCTGGAACTGGAATAAAGGACAAGTTGTTTGTCATTTTCAGACATGTCTGTTTCACATTTGTAGTACAGTACAGTACAGTACAGTTTAGTCAAATCTAAGAAAATAATCAATTAATAGATTAATCGATTACAAAAACAATTGAGAGCTGCAGCTCTAATTTCATGTATAAAAATATCACAAACAAACAACACATTACAAAGAGCAACTGTAACTCAGCGTCATTAGATGCTGAATGTAGTTTGTTGATATTTGTTGGCCTGACGTGGACAGTGAAGAAGCAAACACAGTAATATACAGTTGTTGATACAACCTACTGTATACTCTGCAGTTTGAAATCATCTTGGCCCTCCTGTGGTTATGAGAAAATGTTACTTCTAATTAACTGCAGTAACATTAAACCCAGCCAGGGGCGTCACTAGGTTTTTAAGGACAGGGGGGGCTTAGCTCCCAGGAGATGCACAGGATGTGAATGAACGTTTAATTTCACAAACAGCTAACAAAAACTGAGAAACTGCTTTTCCACTTTTTGGACAGATTTAGATTTATTCAGAGATACTTTACTGTGTAAATGTTTTAGGCCACCATT
>JAPQRP010000011.1:24927670-24944456 GCA_037367295.1 Apogon hyalosoma | reverse complement strand
CAGGCCTGTCTGTTTGGTCTAACCCTAACCCAGACTTCTACCATCCTTTAGCACCAGACTAAGACCACTGCACCAGGCCTGTCTGTTTGGTCTAACCCTAACCCAGACTTCTACCATCCTTTAGCACCAGACTAAGACCACTGCACCAGGTCTGTCTGTTTGGTCTCCTTTCTTTCTGTTAATAAATCCATCTCGGTGCATTTGAGTCCTATCATTTACACAACAGGATAGGTTAGTACTAGTGATGCATGGATCAGCAGGTTAAACCGGGGGGTTACCTGTGGGTCAGTCAAAAAATGTCACTATTTGCAGGGCGGGTCAAATAATTCCACAAAAGCGGCACCTGGGTTGAAAAAAAACCAAAAAAAAAAAAAAACCCACTGGCACATCACTTAAGTAAATTCTGTACAGGACTGTGCTGCTTTGTCCCAGCTTTAGTCTGCATGCTCCAGGTAGAGTGAAGACCAGAAGAGACTCTAAACCACAAGTGACCGGACATGTCGGACTATGAAGTGCTGTTTGGTGCCTCCAACTATAACTGCTGGAGTGAAATAAATTGATTTCATATCAATCTGACATTGACAAAGACAAAAACAAAGGGAATTTTATCCATAATTTTAATATGTTTTAGTTAGTTTTGTAAGCACACAATACAGTTTCAGTTAGTTATCATTTTTTTCTTTTAATTATAGTTTTTATTTATTTCAGTTAACGAAGATGTTTTTTCAGTTTTAGTTTTCGTCATTTCGTTCATTTTCGTTAACAATTCTAACCTTGGTGAACATTGGGGATCAGTCCAATTGTGACGTATATCATGGCTAAACAATATGCTAACTTCATTGAGAGGTTTTAGAGACTTGATTAAGATTGTTTGTCTCAGACCTAATTTTGAGGCCTTTTTTAGTATTTTTATTTATTTTATTTTTTTACAGGCATATCTGCAAAACTTGACTTTCATCTCATTAATAGTTGTTTTCTGTCATTTCTTTGTCATTTGTAGTTCACCAGAAAGCTGCTCTGGAGAATGAAGCCAAGCTCAGCATCTTAGAGGCTGGAGTTGCAGATGTAAGTAGAAATTCTCAATTTCTTGTCAAACACCATTTGCAACCTTTAAACTTTTATCTCCACAAGGGTCTGGGTTATGTTTTGATTTTAGTTTTTACTGATGTACTGTAGTTGAAGTTGTGTTTTGCTCACATGTTTTATACAGGAACCAGAAGAGGTTCCATTTCTAATGAAATCAAGCCAATACATGCAGTTAGCCATAAGACTCTTACAGACTGTGAGACATGATTATACTAAACTTTGGTATGAAGTGTATGAGGACTTTCAACAGATAACACCTGCTTAGACTACATTTTAAGCCTTAAGTGCAAAAAGAAAAAAAAAAATCAGTGGCACATATTTACTTGTGCTAGTGAAAACAATAAAGTTGTACTGATGATTGTGCTGTTACAAAAGCATACGTTTTGCAAAGAATGTTTAAGGTTAAACCCTGCGAAGAACGGATGATACATCTAGGGTCTGCCCAGTTGTCACTCGATTGTAGCCAGGATAGGCACCCCCGCAACACTCACAAAAATTAAGCAATTCAGAAAATGGATAGACGTTTAGGGTTTGTATTTTTAAAGGTTTAGATTAGGGGTGGGCGATATAGCAAAAATATCAATCGTGATTTTTAGAAAATAAAATCAAGATCTTGACTTTATCATGATGGATCTTTGAGTCTAATTTGCAAGTTTCTGAACAGTGCAAAAAAACAATTTCCCTATGTAAAACATAGCCCTAAAACAAAACAAAACAAAACAAAAAAAAAAAAAAACAGAGTTTAATTTTACCCATGCATATACCTGTGAAAATTATTAAGGTTTTTTTTTTTTTTTTTTTACCCATCCTAGGTTACCTGTTAGGTACCTGACCCGGTGCAGGACTCTGCTCAGTCCCATTCACTGTGGAATTAGAAAATGGAAACTTTTAACATTTTGCCTGGTTAAATAAGTATAGTTTCAGTCATGGCAAAAAATGCAGTTTTATTTTCTACTTGTGTACTTTATTACAGTTGAGAAGTTGTACTTTTTTACTTTTACTTACGGAAAGGAGTTGAATCCATACTTCTACTTTTATGAGTATTTTTTCACAAAAGAAGCTGTACTTCTACTTGAGTACAGAATGTAAGTACTTTTGCCACTCTGCTTGCATCATGAACATTAAACTGCACTTGGTTTTTGAGGTAGCTTTCAATAAACATGAAAAGTTAAAAAAAAAAGTAAAAATAAAAAAATACAGACCAAAATATCAATGAAGAAATGCCCATTCAAATAATGCTCCAGGCTTACAGAACAGGTGGCTGGTAGCTCTGGTTTTTCAACTGATAATCAGTGTATTGGGTGCTCTTGGATGGAGGAAGAAGTCCAAAATGAGAGGAATAATAATCCAGGAACTCCAAAAAAGTATTAATGTGGAATGTACTTGCTACTCTTCTCAGAGTGCCTTTACTAAATGCTTGCATTAAAGTTGTTTGCACTACCTGTTGCCTGTCGCTGCAGTGTGGCAGGTCTCCTAGCAGTTTGGCTCTCAGCATACTGTTTGGGATGCTGTCTCTTAGCTGATTGAATAGGTTCATAGTGTTGCCATATGTTATTCTAAGAGTATAACACAACAAATGTATGTGCAGGATGTGGAGGACTCACATCCTGCCCCCTCAGATTAAAGTTTCCAAAGGTAAGGAAAAGGAAAATGAAATCACAACAGTGGGAGACTTAAGTCTTAAGCTTCACATTCACTTTGTATGGTCGTATGGTGTGCATGTACTCATTGTGGGGTACATATGGCACGGAAAGCACCTCTTCGTATAAACCCCCCGATTCCACAATCTTGCTGCTTTGTCTGATTGTCAATACGTTCACGATCTAATATCATTATATTGCACACCCCTAGTTTAAATTAAGGTTAAGTCACTTTATTTTATTATTTGTTATCATTATTACCCTTAGGGAAATTCTGCCTCTGTATTTTAGTCATCCTACTAAATGTTGGAAACTCAAGATCTTCAACAGTACATTGGTCAAGGGCACCAACAGAAGAATTATCCTTTGTATTTTAGCTGAATAAGCATACCTATCACACTGATCACTGTATCATTTTATGTGTAATTCCCACTGGTTGTTTGAGGAGGTTGTAGCAGTAACTTAGTGAGATAACAATTTTATTGCAGGCTGTCTTTAGTTGCAAGCATAGAACAAGGTAATTGTAAGACCACAGTTTTTAGCCATGACCAAAAATGTTGTGCAGGTGTTCTAACCTTAACCCTTGGTGAAAATTTCATAACAAAATTAGCACCCAGATGCAAAAAAAAAGTGTCTCAAGCAGTATTGGATGCTTACCACTATCGCCATCTTTGTTGCCTCCTTCTTTTCTGTCTTGGTTTTCATCTTTTACCATTGCTATTCTCCACCACCTCAGTAAATAGACTGCTGAGCATCTGCACTCTGCTATTGATTCAAGCGTTAGTCTGCCCCAATGACGGTGTGCCATTCACCATGCTTATCAAAGTGGCAGCAGCATCAAGGTCTGAGAGAGAAACAGGTGGAAAAAGGAGGAGGAAAGCAAGGATGATGAGGGAAAGGCAAAATAGGAAAGTGGAGGAGGAGGGGTTACGGTGAGGCTGCAAACAGGAGCCAATTATGGCCAACTGAACCTCTGTTGTAAAAGAAACAGACAGGAGAGGGAAGTAAAGACAATCCCTTCTTCACTCACACGCAAAGGAAGACCAAAACCAGTTGGGGCATCTGAACCTGCAACAACACATCCATCATTAGCCCATATAGTCTTCATTTAAGTTTTATCATACACAGTAAAATATGAATAGAGGCACACTATATCACTGCTGACATACTGAAAATACAAGAAAGCGAAAAGTTATTTTCATACCAGCATGAAAGCAATTTATTTTTCTACAAACATCCAACATTTGAATAGGCCTGTAGGTTTGTTTTATGAACAGATTATTTGACAGGCAGAGAAATTAATTTTCTCATTGGTGTGTCCGTAATGTGATGCAGAAATAACATAACATTTTATTTGTCCCTGTTGGGAAATTTATGTTCCAGAAACAAATACAATGTGGGATAAATAGCATCCAATAAAACCAGTAAAGTTTCATTGGATGCTATTGATGCATATACTGGTCAATGGTGGGAATGCTACACCTGTAACTGCATGCAGGCTCAGCTGACCTGACAGGATTTCAGAACAGATTGAAATGTTGTAAATATGGAACCTACAACATACAGTATACATCCTCCTAAAGTTTATGGATCTTCCTCACTGTAGGTAGGTGCTTTTACAGACTAAGAAATCATACTTTACATGTATCTTAAAGGAGGGGTAGGAAATGTTTTCTTGAAGCATTTTTTTACTATATTGCTTAAAATCCCCTTCACACCCTGATTCCAACCAATTAATTAAACGCTCTAACACAAAAATTAAAAAAATATTGTCACCTGGAATGGACAGGACTGAAAAAACACCATCCATGCATTTTACCTGGCCCATCAAAATGACTTAATGGTGATATGTCTGTCAAACTCAACTGCCATTTGTCCCTCCCCCCTCTGCGCGTACCCCTCTTCAGGCACAGATCGCGTGTTCTCAGAGGCTTGGAGCACTTGTACAGGAAATAGAACCAGAGCCAGAGCACTGCTAGCTATACTAGCTATATTAGGATGTAAAGTTCACTGGAAACTGTTTTGTCACTAACATAAATCACTAGGGAATGTAGCTAGGTATGGGGCTGTTCTGCCGACAAACATAATAATGAAATCAGCGCTTTCCGCTGCTAAGGTTTTGCCATGGTGCTGTCGCATCCGAACACTAGAGGCTGAACCCAAATGCAAGACCCAGAGACAGATGTAAAAATATAACAATATTTATTGTGCAGACAGACAACGGCCTCTTGGAGACTATCCACAAAAAAACAGATATCCATTATGGAGGATCCTTGGTCTGTAGGGAAATCCAGATGGGGATCAGGGAAACAGGCAGACAGATCCAGACCAGTATAAACAGACAGGGTACCAACTAGGAGCAAGCAGAGCATAGTCAAAAAATGGTCGGGGTCATACACAAAAGAGCAGTCAAACAAGTGATAGGACATTAGGAGTAGGCTAGGCTCAGTACCTTAACAGGTGAGGGTCAAATCTGTAGGCAAAAACTGGAGGCAGAGGTACAGACAAGGGAAAGGCAAAGCTCAGGAACAAACAGGCAGGCTGGATCGATCTCAGAATAGAATAGCTTTTTTTTTTTTTTTTCATTGTCATCATATCTGCCCAAGGCAACAACATGATGAAATTCAAGGTGCCCTTCAGGTCAGTGCAAATCATACTAACTTAAAAAACAGATGAAAAACAAATAAAAAGTACAAGTTAAAATCACAAGTACAAGTTAAAATCACATTAGTGAACAGTGCTTAAAAAATAAATAAAGTTATTATTGTACATAGTAGCTTCAGAGTAAAGAGCATCAGTTATTATTTAGTGTCCGTACAGCCCAGGGAAAGAAGCTATTGGTCAGTCTGGTGGTACGGGCTTTGATTGATCCACAGCGTCTGCCTGAGGGGAAGAGATTGAACAGGTGGTGGGCTGGATGGGAAGAGTCCTTCAAGATGGACCTGGCTCTGCTGAGGCAGCAGGAGCTGGCGATGGTTTCCAGGTGGGCAGGGGGCAGCCGGTGATTTTTTTGCACTGTGTTAATGACCTTCTGAAGAGCCCTCCTGTCTGCTGCCGTGCTATCAGCATACCATGCTGCAACACAGTATGACAGGACACTTTCAATGGTTGATTTGTAGAAGGACACCAGCAACTTCCGTCCCAGTTTGTTGGTCCTGAGGATCCTCAGGAAATGAAGATGTTGCTGGGCCTTCTTGGTCACAGCTGCAATGTGGGTAGACCAGGAGAGCTCTTCAGAGATCTGCACACCCAAGAATTTGAAGGAGGGCACTCTCTCCACACAGTCCCCATAAATATAGAGGGGGGCGTGGCCCGTGCTGTTCCTCCTAAAGTCTATGATGAGCTCTTTGGTCTTATATATATTCAATTGAAGATTATTGTGTTAGCACCATCTAGACACCCGCTGGACCTTATTTCTGTAGTCACCCCCCCCCCCAGCTATGAGGCCAACCACAGTGGTGTCATCTGCAAATTTTATGATGTGATTGGAGGGATGGGTGGGGGTACAGTCATGGGTGTAGAGGGCATATAGGAGTGGGCTCAGCACACAGCCTTGGGGGGAGCCAGTGCTGAGTGTGAGAGAGGAGAGATGGGGTCCAAGTCTCACAGACTGTGGCCTGTTTATAAGAAAGTCCTTAATTCAGGCGCAGGTGGGGTGAAGGTCCATAGTGTTGAAGGCTGAACTATAGTCTATGAACAGCAGTCTGACATAATTCCCAGGATGTTCAACATGGCTCAGGGCAGAGTGAAGGGTGATGGCAACTGCATCCTTAGTGGACCGGTTCACCCTGTAGGCGAACTGGTGAGGATCTAGTGACGGAGACAGACAGGCCTTGATGTGTTGTGAGATCAGTCTTTCAAAGCATTTCATCACCACTGCTGTCAGTGCAATTGGCCTATAGTTGTTCAGGCTGGTGTTAGTTGCAGTTTTTTGGACAGGGATTATGACAGCTGACTTCTGGCAGGCAGGGACAGTGGCTGAGGACAGAGAGAGGTTGAAGGTTTTAGTTAACACACCTGACAGCTGGTCTGCACACCCTCTGAGCACCTTCCCTGGTACTCCATCTGGTCCCACCACCTTCCTTGGGTTAACAGTCCTGAGCGCAGCTCTCACCTGGTGTTACTGGAGGGTAGGCATACCAGGATAAACGCTGGTAAGTAACTCACTGGGAAAGATTACGAACTGGCACTGACTGGAAGAAGCACAAAGTATATATACACACTGGGAGAGGGAGACAATGAGACACAGGTGCAACATTAGGACAGGGTATTGTAATCATACAAGCGGGAAAGGAGGGAACAGGAAGTAAAGACACTAGACATGACATAGGAGGTAGACTGACAAAATAAAACAAGACATGACAGACAAAACAGAAAACAGACTACTGTCCTGGAGCCAACATGACAGGCACAGCGCCACCACACCATACATTTTATACAAAAAAATCATCACCGTTGCATCAGCCCTATGACAAACATCTTGCCCCTAAAATGAAAGTTTTCAAAGATTCAGGAGCGGGAAGCATAGAGTAAATAGTAATGTTAAGTTTCACTTTCACTTCCGTGCGGGGGGGGATTGATGCTGCGCAGCGCTTGTGAACCCTTGGGAACAACCTTCTCGGGAATATTGCATGTTCTGGTACTCTGGAGGCGTGACTTCAGGGGGAAATCTGAGGAAAGGGGTTTGGACTTTTGATTTGTGTATTTTCAAAATGTAGCTTGCTCTAACCGTTTTTCTCAGGATCTTCCATCCTACCTTTGAGTTGTAGAAGTAGTTCATAAAACCTCTTTTTGGGCCTTAAAGTCTCTGTCAGAATCCATCCATCATCCATCCATCCATCCATCCATCCATCCATCCAATTTTCTTTCACTGTTATTTGCCGGTGCCGTATGTAGGATTGTGGCCAAAACTAGTACTGCAATCACATCCAAAATACTGTAGAAATACTGTAGAGTGTGGTGTCCCCTCCGCCTCGCCCCAGACTAGGGGTTGCCAGATCCAGCATGAGCGTTTACTACAAGGAGCTACCATGGCAAGAGATGAGTCCTACACTGGTACTTATACTGTCTCTAATAGTCTCTTCTCCTGGGCCACAGTCTCTTCACCCAGGCCCATGCCACAAGAAGACACTGTGGCTTGGCCTGCAGCTCACCCTGGCCTTTCAAACTAAAATGCTTGCATACCAACTTCCAGTAGGAATGTTGTAGACACACGAAACCAATGCCAAAAGTTTTGTCGCATCAAGCCTGACAAGTTATATGCTGACACCCATGACCTAACTCCAACAGGAAGTTCGCAATTTGCCTTTCAATGTAAAACGTCAAAAATTATCTCCGATGACACCGGCCATCATAGAGATTTCTACATAGCACCAAAAGACAGAGTGAATACTGATCAAAAAAAGAGTTATTTACAACTTTTTTTATAATTATCTTAGGTTTTTTTTTTTTTGTTTGTTTGTTTGTTTTTTTTGTGTTTTTTTAAAAATTTTTTATGAGCCCTAAAAGTTGTGAAGTCTGAAACTGAAAAATCAGTTGGGACTTTTTTCTCACTTTAGATGTACCGTTATGTTTACAAGATTCCCCACAACTTTACGGCCCAAAAATTTTTCAGATAGGATTTGGATAGAGAGCAATTTATTAAACTGGTGGTGACTCAGTGAATTGCACTTTTAACTGAATTTAATTGACTCACATGTCTCATTCAGAGGAGCCATGTGAGATGCACATGTGCATGCACACATACTGACAGCTGATTGGCTGAAATCCTATGAGTGTGGAAAGGCTTCTTTTTTGTGTTAGAAAATCTAGAAAACAGTTTTCATAACACTCACTTTCTGGGATTTCAGTAACAAATGATCCATCCAAAGGTAGGAAAAACTCTTTTCTGTCAAAGACAGTTTGCAGTTTCATCTTAAATGATTTCGTTTTCAATCTACGGGCCTCAAAGCACAACAACTGCTGATTTTTTTCTCATTCACTCCCATATTAAATGTGCCTCACTGACATGTTTGACTAACTCCACATGTGTACCACCACTGCTGATTCAGTTCAGACTTTTTTACACATTATATGTCAAATACATCAGCACCACCCCTCAACAAGACTAATGTGCAACAATTTTAGAGATAGGCGGTACGGTTTTGGATTGAGGTCACTGTTTTTGACAGGTGGTTTTGGAGTTGATTTACCATGAACCATCATCATTATCATGTGTCCTCTACAGGTCATTAGTGGAATCAGGTGCACCTGACATGTTTCTCCTCAAACATGCTCAAAAACTCACCAAATTTGGTGAGTCAGGTCTGTCAGGTCTGGCAAAAAATTTTATAAAATGTAAAAATTAACCCCAATCTGTGCCAAAATGTGGTGGTGCAGTGGACAGCACTCATGCCTCACAGCAAGAAGGTCCTGGGTTCGATTCCAACACCAGTTGATGGGGGCGGGACCTTTCTGTGTGGAGTTTGCATGTTCTCCCCATGTCTGCGTGGGTTCTCTTCCTCCCACCATCCAAAGATGGCACTGATAGGTTAATTGGTTAATCTAAATTGCCCATAGGTGTGAATGTGAGAGTGATTGGCTCTATATGTCAGCCCTGCAATGAACTGGCGAAATGTCCAGGGTGTACCCCGCCTTCGCCCATATGTAGCTGGGATAGGCTCCTAGCGATGGCTAGGATAAAGAAGGTTCAGAAAATGAATGAATGTGCCAAAATGTGTTCTCTAGTGCCACCTACGTTAAAAAAAAAAAATACAAAAACATTGGCCAACAGGAATGTCGTAAAGACATGGAACCAATGCCAAAATGTTTGTTTGATGATCCACTACAGATGATATGCTGACACCCATTAGCTAACTCCAACAGGAAGTTTGCAATTTGCCTTTCAAAATAAAATTTTTTAAAATAAACTCGTATGACACCATTTGTCATATTGGCTTCTAAATAGCACCGAAACATAGTAAAAAGGACATGAAAATTACTTGCTACAATTTTTTTTGAATATCTTTTTATTTTCTCACAGGTACATTTTGGGAATCAAATGCAAGGCAGAGTGTTTCACAAAAATGACCACTGTTGCAAAATCTCTTACAATTTATTTATGTTTACATGGGCAGGTTCTGTGTGTAATGCGAGTGGAGACAATGGGTTACACTCAAAACCTGGAATGAGAGTGCCAATTCATGAAAAACCTGCAAGTGTGGATTAGAAAAAACACCAGGATCGACAAATTTAACAGTGTCTTTATTTATAGCAGTATATAAGATCATTTCAGGACATGTTTTCCAGATAAATTGCACTGACACCTAGGTAGCTTTTCATGTCCCAATTTTGGTCCTATTTTTGGCCCCAATATTTTATTAAAAATTCCTTAATTTGGGGATGGCTCAGAGCAAGATTTTTTTTTTTTTTACATATATCTGAGGTCATCATTAGGTACATCCTGGGTAGAAATATATCTAAATTTCTCTTTTATTATTGAGTCTAAAAAAGCTGGCAAAGTGCCAGGTACCAAAATGAACTCAGTTTCATAGAAGCACCCACCTAAAAGAAGTATATGGAGTACACTGGGTTTGTGCCTCAGAAAACATGTCATGTTATTTTAACCTGTAAAATGCCCATCCTATTATATGGTATATACTGGTTAACAGTGAGTAAGGAACTGAGCGAGAGGGCATGAAGGGACAGAGGGGAATTTTCGAAATAAGTATTTTTATTTAACCCAAAAAAAAGACCAAAATCAAGTAGCAAAAGCTAAAAATCAGGGTCAAGGCATCAAATAAACTTAAACAAAGCTTAAAAGATTACCAAACAAACTAGACTTACAAAATAGAATTATAAAACAGCAGAAGTAAATCTAAACTAAGTCACCCCGAATCCCCCTGTTGTGGTGATGGTTGGGTACGGCTTCATTGGCTCTTCCTTATAGCGACTGCACCCTTGGATCCTTCTTTTACTGACCCCTAATAAAGATGGATACATGGAACCCCAGCATTAGTAACAGAAACAAGAATTAGACATCACAAAAATTAACATAATGTTAAATAATGAGATTAACTGTGATGATGAATGTACAAAGGCTAAAAATGGAACTGTTGTATTTTTAACAAATAAAATAAATTATATGAAATTCAGAACTATATGTGCAGTGTGAGTGTTAAGTGTCAAATTATAACAAAAATGAAGAGGAAAAAAAATGCATTAGTGCTGTAGTATGAGTGCCAAAAAATCAGTGTTTAATGAGTTTTTCCTCCCTCCAGGAAATGGAGAAATCAGAGGCCAACAACTTCTTGGTTCTGTTCCGCGACGCCGGCTGCCAGTTCCGCTCTCTTTACACGTACTGCCCTGAGACGGAGGAGATCAACAAACTGGCAGGCATCGGCCCGAAAAGCATCACACGCAAGATGATTGACGGCCTCTACAAGTACAACTCAGACAAGAAGCAGTTCAGTCAGATACCAGCTAAGACCATGTCGGCCAGCGTGGATGCGGTGACCATCCACAGCCACCTCTGGCAAACCAAGAAGCCAGCCACCCCTAAAAAAGTAGTGCCTGCCCAGAGCTAATGGACCTTGGTACCACGAACATCACCATTCCCCACTCAATGGAGCATACGCATTTCAATTTGCACTTCACTGTACATATCCATGAAGATTCAAACACCTGCAATGCCCATTAGATGAATGCATACGTGTTTGTTTTATGTTCGTTTGGTTTTCCTCTCACTGCATACCTGTCCAATCTGTATTCTGTACTGGACATGACAGGACTCATGAACAACTGGAATGTATGCCACTGCTGAAGAATGATGTAAATGCTTACCACTTACGTGTTTTTAGAGATTGTCATGTTTGGGCCAGTTTACGAAGGGTGTGAGTGTTGTTTTCTTCGTTTCCTATGTGCCAAACATCAAAAAAGAGACAGTATGAATGCAGGGATAATTTCTTCAGTACACTGAAGCACTGAATGTTTTTAAGTCATGTACAGATTGAGTTTTGTTTGCATTTTCCTGTTGATGTGAGGCCTTATGTGTGTTTTGTTTTAGTGTGTGAGCGTATGGAAGCGATTGTAAAGCAACATATAGGAGGGTTTTTTTGTATTTGGAAGAAATAATGTTTCTTCATCTCTGTCGGTTAAACAGTTTGTATATTAAGGTACGTAAAACTACAAAGGGCCAAAAAACTAATTGCATACAGCTAGTGTTAGCCACACAGAATATGTGTGTTCTGCTCAACAAAGCCAAGCGGTTTCAGCTTTTTCAGAACCCTTTTTGAGAAAGTGATTCTAAAAATGCAGGACGTTACTCAAGATCACTGGTTCTCAACCTGAAGGACACCCGTAGAGCAACGAATTACGATATTTAATGAGTGAAAAAATGTATTTCTAAAATCTAAATCTGTTTTTAATTGCTGTGACGAATTCTGTTTCTCTTGTGACACAATAAGTGGTTAGAACCTCAAGGCCTTTTTCCAATAATCACTTAAAACTGTCTCAGCGAAATTAAAAATCATTCCTCCATGTTCAGTGTTATCCCTATCATTGGTTTAACTTTACTGCAGGGCTTTATGAATATGATGTGTTACAAAGAAGGTTGAGAACCAGTGTTGTACATCACTTTGCTGCTGGTTCACAGCAGGTTTGTGAACAATAACACAGCTATGTATTATTTTTTGTTTTATTTTGAAATGCTGCCAACTGCACCGTATATTATGTTTGCATTTTTTTAAGGTTAAGTACAATCACAATAAAAACCACTGGAATATATGTATGGAATAATGCTGAATTCCAAGTTCCAATTTAATTGAGTATTTCCTCTTATATAATTAGCAGGATTTTAAAATAATCTATGTACTAATACTTTCTTGACAGTATTACTTTCTCACTGGGTACATGTTTTAACAACGTCAGCACCCATGATAGTGTGAGGCACTTACAATAAAAGCCTCCTTTAGACACGAACTTTAATAAACGTAGTGCATATTTAGAATACTGACAAGGAAAAAAAGAAAATCCATCGCTCAGTGAATGACGTATTAACAAATTTCAAAGACATTTGAAATTGCTGCATCACAGTGATTTTACTGCCTGACACATTTAAATGGCCATACAAATATGGGTCCTTTTCTATTTATACGTGCACTTTTTGCTGTTAAATATCTCATTAAGATTAACACAAATTTTTTCGGACCTAAAGAACCGAGTCTATGATCTGAAAGAAACTGCATATTCTTTGGATTAGCTACACATTTGGCTGCTGCCTATAATGCAAAATGAGCAAAATAAAGTAATTTTGTTAAACTTCTCTAATATTTCTTCTGTTATTAGAGGAGTGGATTTCATTAATAATGAAAGGCAGAATAGTTGCATACGGGTAAAGACTGCCACAGGTTTTCACAGTGTCAGTATCATGTTCCTTTTACCACAGAATGTCAAATTAACACCATATGCAGGTACGATTTCCAACAGAATAAATCTGCAATCTGGTGCTTTGTTCTTAACTGCGGGATTATTTAAGACCAAAAGAAAGCATGTACACGTCTTTGGAAAATGTAATCTTGTATGACAGATTTGAGCAAGTGTTTCTGTTGTTTATTAAAAGGTCGACCACAGGAGCTCTGTCTGTCTGTGCTTTTGGCTGTTTAAGGCCAAGGGAAATGATCATTTAAGCTGTAATGATATTGTACAGTGTGTTCATGTGAGCCCATACTTATTCACTATGATGACTGTTTTGTTTGCCAGACGCTGTGCTGTCATTCATCATATTGCTGAATATGTAGTTTCTTTTTTTTTTCCATTTTTCTTTTTTTGCATTAAATAAAATGAAGCATGGCCTCAGCATTCATGTGGTTTTGATTGAAAAACAAATAAGAGCGTGGAAGGATATTGTATGTCAGCAAAGGAAATTTAAATGATGAATGAAAACAAGAAAAGCAATATGAGTGAATGGACTATTTTATTGAGTGAAAGGGATATTTTCCCAGGTTTTTCTTTGCTGAGTCAAAGGAGTAGCTTATTACAGTTTTTCACAATGTCAGTTGTCCATAGTTGAAATAAAAATATTCCAAGAAAAACAAAAAGGACTGAAAATGAAATGAATCATCAATGTACAAGTACACCAGCCAGAAATGATGTACCTTAACCGATAAAGACCCAAATATCCACTGGTGACCAAAATTATCTACTTATGTACAATGTTTAATACCTGTTGATCCACTAATTCTATCAATACATTCAAATAATTGGTGTAAAATACAGTTTGTTATCGTTTCATGGTCATCAGATATGACCCATTTGGACGTTCAGAGGTTCCGTAGTTACTGTGGAAACACCGTCATCTTCTACAACATTGATTCATCAGTAAAACCCATGGAGTTGGATCAATGACAGTGGACGTAGATGCTTATTTTTATGTTAAGTTAATGATATCCCTGCTGAAAAAGTCACTTTTTCTTCAGTTGTCTCTGTTTCTGATTTGATAACCCTCATTTTTACTCTGAGCTTTAATGAACATCTACATGATCAGTAAATTAAATATAGGAAAATACCTGATTTTCACTGAAAAAATGCAAAATGAAGAAGATACTATTACAATAAATGGTCATATATCACTTAAGAAAGGTTAAATATGGAGAAAATTAATTTTGGAACTGCCACAAATGTAGCAGTGGGTCTTTATGGGTTAATGGACATCCTATAAGTCAGCAGTTCTCAATGGGGGGGTCATGACCTACGAGGAGGCCTCAGAGAGCTACTGGGGGGGGGCTTGAGGTGCTTGTGAATGTTGTCATATACGGGGAGGGTCCTGGAATTTTTCATCAGACACAGTCCTTGGCAACAGAAAGGTTGAGAACCACTGCTATAAGTAATATAGGACTTTTATTTTTGTATCACAGTACCTTGGACTAGTTTCTGGCTGTTGTACTTTTGCATTGCTTATTTTTTGCATACTGAATATTTAAGTTTAATTTGGCACCAGTCCATTTATCCTATTTGTTTTGACCTTGAAGAGTGCCTGATTTCTTTATACATATTTACATTTTGTGTTTTTTGACCCAATTAAACACCTACTACCAATTTTTTTTCCTCAAAAAATATTCCATATCAAAACAGACACATATCCAGAGCAGTTCCTGATGTACAACACAACAGTATTAACAAGGTGAGATTTGACCAATGTGTAGAAAAAGACACATTGCACGAGACATTTAGTCCAAAGTAAGCAGAGGTAGTGAGTAATGAAGTTGCATCACTGTTGGACTAAAAGCTCACCCTGCATTCTGATCACTAATAATCAAACATATGTAAATATACAGCATGTTTCAAAAAAAAAGAACACTCCATTTGTTCCCATATATCATCAAAACGACAAGGCAGGAAATTGAGCTTGACGTAGAGGATATGTATCATGTTTCATATCCTGATGAGGAGCAACATATATTTAACAGAAAAAACAAAAGGTACATATTCATCTGTAACATCATCTTTTATTTGACTGTAACTAAAATTAGACATTTGTAAGTTGAGCTCAGAGATACACTGTTCATTGGTGGCTTAGGTGAAAAGGTGGACCAGTCAAGCAAAAATGAGCTGGGCAGGCAGACCAGAAGAAATAAGATTGAAATTAACCGCTGAAACAGGAATGAGCTGAACAATAAAATAGGCATATTTCAGTCGAAGTGTCTTGTTTATGTTGCTTGATAAGCAGTGTCTGTTGCACATACTGTGATCAAAATGTATATTTAATAAAAATTGTAAATAGTAATTGGGGTGCCAGTAACCATGCACAGTTGAAAAATGGGAGGAGAACATTTTGATGCCCCTTTCTGTGCATTACTGAAAAACAGTCACTGAAAGATTCCATTTTTATAGGAAAAATCTGCAAGTCATAACCAGGCTTCTTCTTCTCAGGCTACATATGAATAGATAATAATCTGTGTTTGTACCAACAGCTGCACATCCCATTTTAGTCATTTCTATCCATACATATATAACATCTCTAAATTAAGATGTACATAAAAATTAATCCACACAAATATAACTCGGGGACAACTGTTAACACACAACTGCATAGTTTGATGCCACATATACATTAAAGCCGTACCATGCTCTACAATACAGGGTGTGATTTGTGTTTCTGAAGCATTTTAGATATTGCCAAAATGCTGATATTAGCAGTATCCTCCCTAATCCTCTGAAAGGTGTTTCAAATTGTTTCTAAGGCCTTTTCAGGTGATCATCATTAGCCCCTGGTGGTGAGAAAGGTTAAAAAACATTCCTCTGAAAATGGTCAGATTAAACAAATTTAGTTGTATTTGGTCAAAGATAGATATATTTGATATTATGTAAATTTGATTTTTGATAATAGTATAGAGTGTTGTTAAATTTTCCAGCATCTTTTGGGTAATGGTGATTTAGTCCCTATAGCATAATCCATAACTAAGCAGGTGTACCATCTGAGTAGTCAAAGAAGTGGACTCGTTCTTTTTCTTCTTTTTCTGTTGTTCTGCATTGTTCAGTGTGAGTACAACATAATTTGTATGTCTCCCATCAAGTTTTTTGTACATTTAAAGATGTAAATTAAAAAAGAAAAAAAAATCTAAATTAATAAATAAATAAATGTGGACTTTGGAGATGCAGGCATTAGCATAAACTGACCTTTACCTGCAAGTAATTATGAACCATATAAAAATAAAATAAGCTAAAATAATGAAAAAAAAACTTAATGAGTTGAAAAAAGTAATGGTATTTTTATGGTTAATCACATAGCGTGCTAGCTAAGAATAGCTGCTGTTAGTCTGCTAGCAAAACAAACAAAAACAAACAAACAAAGAAACCCCCATGAATTTGATTAAAAATGTTTTATATTTCATAACTGCTAAAGACAGCTAACATTTTATACACATTTGTTTACTTTAAAACATAAAAGAAGAGGTTTAGAAAAGATTTGTATGTGAAGTCCGGGTTTATTTAATAGCCTACAGAAAATGTGACTAATCGACTTAATTAGCATCATATGTCTACGGAAGAGGATTAGGGCCACTGAAAAAAAAAAAAAGGTACAT